>JAKZGU010000133.1:0-105613 GCA_022837005.1 Calonectria pteridis
CTTTCTTATTTTCTTTTTTAGCTTTTAGGGTTTTTATAGGTATAGGCTTTAATATAAATATAGATTCTAATATTCTAATTATCTTAGATTATTTTTAAAGTAGGGATTCTTAGCTTTAATAAGGAATATTATAATCTTTAAGCTTTTTTTTATATTAATAGTTTTTTCTTAGGATTAATAAATATACTTATAAATATTAAAAAAGTTAATAAAAAAGATCTTTTATATAATAAATATAAGGAATTTAATTATAATTATAATAAAGTCTCTTTTAATAAAATATCTTAGCCTTAAGTTATAATATTATTTAGATTAATATAATAAGCTTTTTATTTATTAAAATAAACCTTATTAAAAACTTAACTTAATACCTCTTTAATTAATACTTTACTAATCTATAATATTCTATAATTTAAATAATTAATTAACTATTAATTAGTATAAGTAAATCCTAGGATAATTAGATAATATAATTAAGATTATAGTTAGGGTAGTAGCTATTAGGGATCTTTTTATTATAATAATAATCATTATTCTATCTATTCTAGCTAAATAAGGCCCCTTTTGATATTTGGAAGAGGGTCATGTGATACCCTTAATCTCGCTTCCTACCGTGGTCACACCAGGCACCTAGCCGGCGCCTTAGGCCTCGATGACCGTAATCCCTTTGGTCAATTCAACGTTCCAACAGCCATCCAAGTCGTCAGATTTTTCTGAAGCAATTATTACAACGTAATATTGAACTGATGAAACCAGAACAAAATTTGTTGCGCTGATAGGCCGTGAAATGAAAGAACTCGTGAAACATGAACACTCGCTTCAGAATATGTGTCAAATCTATGAAATCTCTTTGAAGTCGACCTTGGAAGCATGGCCCTGGGTTAGCGAAGCTCGTTCGAAGTTGTTGTTGTAATAAGCTGCAAAATTTAGAACCCGTCTTGGACCACTCTGGAGTTCCCTTCCGAATGCACTTGAAGTTTAGAAAAATCTTTCCCTAGCTTGGGAGGATGAACTTCTACAAAAAAAACACTTTTTTTTTTTGGAATGACCCAAATAAAATGCGGCATATAACAGAAGATTTTCAGAAAGAGTGTGCAAAGCGCAATTAAAATTTGCTGTCGAATTTAACTTTTATCGCCGTGTACGTGTACGCTAGTTATCCCTTCTCGCCGCAGTCCCAAATGCCAACTCCCAGAATCATTGATAATGCTTTGTATCCCGTTCTGTCTTTCGCCTGTAAACTTCCTCCAAGTCTTGTTGGATGCTACCTATAATGAAAAAAAATAATCAAAGAAGAAAGAAATGTAGATGACCCCATGAACCCCAAATAATTTGCGTAATAGGCAGAAAAGAAAAAGCTTCAGGTTTCAATGATAGAAGGAAAGCAAGATTGTAAAATTTCGCAACTCAACCCAGAAGACTGACCCAGTGGTGTCGCTTGCTCAACTCTCGGATTGTCGAGTGCGCAATTCGTCACTTATCGAGGAGGAGAAGGATACACCTTCTCATCGTCATTAGACATTTCGTCTTGTTCAGGTATCTGGCTGGAGACATCACCAACTTGCGGCGCACCCTCAGCGCCGGCAACAACTTGATTAATATCCTGTTCACCTTCGAAATGGATCGGGTTCGCAATTTGAAGATGCTGGGCACTCCCAGTCTCACCAAGGAACAAAGTCGGGTCGACGTAGGAGGGAGTTGCGGAGGTCTCATTGAGCCAGCCGTCGAAACCAGAGCGACGGGGCAAATCTCCTTGTTTCAAGGCTTCCAGGTTTTGCAGAACTTCCTTGTCCTTCACAAGTTCGGCCGCGTCCATTTCACGTTGTCGCTTCTCCTTGTCGGCCATACTGAGCCGTTTCTTGGGTTTTGGCTCATTGTCGTCGGCTTCATCATCAAGATTCGCCTCGTCGTCGTTCATGGCCTTCGACTGAGGCTTCCTTTGGCGCTTAATGGTTGGCTTGCGCTTCTTTCGAGTTGTGTTCGGCCCAGTAACATCGTCGTTGGTTTCGCCCTGGTTGCTGGTGGGATAGGCTGGGTTACTGACCAGAAGAAACAATCTCATGTTGGTGGTCTTCTCCGAAAGGTTGACAGTAAAGTTTTGTTCCTCGGTGGTTCGAAATTCGAGGGCAGAGCGACGAAGGATTGTTGCATACTCGGGGTATGCTGCTGCGAAATCCTTCCAGCACTGGGGAAGGTTGTCCTCCTTCAAATCTTTGACTGCCAGGAGGGCACCGAGGAATTGTGAAACTGTTGGCCCGACATTAATGCCGTCCGCCAACCCTGCCGCGCACGAACGCTGAAATGAGCGGTATATGCCATCGGTGGCAGAGCGGTATTTTCCGTAAGCTTGTCCTTTGACCATCTTGCAAGATTCTTTGACGACTGCAGAATACACCGATCAGTACTTTCGTGAAGCCACAACTTGCATCCAAACCCAACATAAAAAAAGCGCAGAATTCCGGTATTGTTGTTGCGGCCGTCGATGGGCGATGGTAGAACTCGAAACTGTGCGCTCTGGTTGAACACTGAAGGATCTCCGACGTCGACAAAGGAATGTAGCAAAATGGAGCTGGAGCGCGTCAGTAAAACCACCAAAAAAAAGTTTCCGTGAGAAGAAGCTTGAAATACTGACGGAATTATGTTCGTTCAGCTCTTGCGCATCGCGTTGGTCGTGGTTGAGAGAGGAGAGTTGAGATGCGAGGTGGTGAAGTGGAGGTGTAAAGAGAAGATGAAGGTGGTAGACGTTGATGTACTACTACTAAAGCTTTGACAGTCTGTATAAGTCTTAGGGTGCACTCTTGTACTTTTTGCGAATGCTTGACGGCAATGACACACTGCGCAGTTTATAGAGAAATGCAGATCCACGCCGACCAAACAACTATTGTACGCAGTGACAGAGTGCCTGCCTTCTCTTAGGACATAAATTTCAACAAGCCCGATTTGTGAACACAATAACCCTCGTACTCTAACGCCGAATATTTTTACACGCTGTTGCAACCGCCTGAACATCTTTTATCATGCTTTGGGTACACTCTGCAACGACGTCGTAACAGCGTAAACTAACTACTTGCTGATGTAGCTACATATTAGTGGCATTGTCTCATGTACCAACAAAGTAGGATAGCTTCGTAGCTGGTATCTCAATGTCTAAAATTGAAACGACTGGTGTCAAAGGTAGTGTCTAATTTGTATTTGGCAATGTCGGATGGGCTCAGTGATTGTATTGAGCACTGGGCCTTGCGACCACATCGACGCTCACTCGTCAGATTTACGCCATACTCCCCAACTCAAGCTATTCCCTATAATAGCCACCCGTTTTGCGAACCTGGTATGTGCTCAAAATGTTGAATTATGTAAATCAAGTCTAATCCAAGCCATCCACCGAAAAGTAAACTTAGTTGCAAACCGGACTAGCTCGCCAATAGACAATTGTGGTCGTGGAAAAATAATTGCAACGCCAACAAAATGAAACCACCACCCATATTCATACTCCTTTCGTATCCTTCGCACCAATTAGCACTCATGTTCCAAATCATGAATCGGTTCTTTCGTAGCCTCGAAGCATGGCACGACCTGGTACGGTATCTGAGGTTGCACTGAACAATTAGTAACGAAGGATGAAGTATTATTCTCGCAGTAGTGGCATTCAACGTACTATTTCACCGGCGACGCAAATTGGTCTTTGGGCCCACGAGGTCGATGTGGTTCAGAACGAAAGTGAAGACAGTTGCGAGAGCAGCAGTGCGGGAGGATACTTGGTTCTTGGTGCTCCAATGCTCAGCCAAGGGCGGTCGCTCACTATGACTCGTAGGTCCAATGCTGCCTTTTCTCTTGCGGGCTGACGTGATCTGAGATTAAATATCATCGGCGTTGTCGTGTTAGCAATCGTCATTGCGAAACATTAGCATGGCGGGACAAGAAAAGGGTTTGGAGTCCGTACTCGATCAAAGTGTGCTGAATAACTGTTGAGGTCAGTCATCAAATTGCTGGTCGCTGGTATTGGTGGTATCGCTCCCTACCAGAGGCTAGGTGCTGGCCATCATTTGTTTTGCGAAACCCTGCAGTTGGTTTTGAGCCCTCCCTCGAGGCTCCCGTGCATGGTTTTGTTCCTGGCCTTCTCCCCCTCCATCGGTAAGCCTCCGTGAACTGGTGTTGAACTCCGAAAAGTACTGGGATCGTGGTTTCGTTTTTCTTCTGGGGTTTTCATCGTGGCAGCGAGTTCTGAGAGGCATTTGCTAACAGTTTCGTCGTGAGCGATGGACGGAGAGGCTTGAACCGGTTTGGTGATGTTTCGCGAAGTCGCCTGTGGTGTCGGAATCTTCTCCTCGCATTCGTTTCCCGGAAAGATTTGACGCTTTTCGCGTCTTCTCGAGGGACGGTGGTTCTTTGGCGCGATAACTTCAGAGCTCGTTGGCGAGATGGTCATCGTTGCTGGGGGCAGCGTTTGGCATTTGAAGGTGAAGTGGTTTGTTTTTGTGGAGTGCTTCGGCAAGAGTTTGTCCCCGCACTTGAGATTGCCCCGCGCCAGCTGCACTGGTCCACCATGATCAGAAACCAAAAGTTCTAAAGTGGCCCGAGAAATTAATTGGCGCAATCTGAATGGTATACTACTTTAATTCCCTTGGTCATTTGTTTTCAAATGCCGCCATACAATCTCAAATTTTCTGGATCATTGTCTCGTCTGTTCAAGATGATCTTGGCGGGCTCATGGGTCGAGGAGGATGCCGCCTCGACAGCAAAGGCTCGCGCGACAAACCAGGACGTCGACAAAAACATTAAAACTTCCTGGCCATATGTAGAGAGAGTTGCTATTAAATAATGGGTGTATAGGGATGAAACAAGATCAATTGCAAATACTTGAGTGATCTGTCGACTGACAATGAGCTGGTGTTGATAAGTCGCTAGAATCCAATACCTTGAACTTGCCTCCCCAAAATAATTCCGCAACTTATCATTGCGATGCTATGAATGAGCTAGACGCTGAAAAGAGACCCTATTGCAAACTGAAACTAGAAGCAGAGAGCGCGCTTCAGCGCGCCAACTAGATTCTTCGTCAGTACACTGAGGACACACGTGGTTTTGAGAACAACCTCGCAAGCAATTAACCTATGCAAGACGCTACCTACAAAGGCTGCGATAGTAGTGCTCCCAGAAATCTTCTTTGCCATTGCCTTATCCTGAACAATGGCTTTCTATCTCACTATGTAGATACCAGCTGGACGAGAGCCGACCTGGCGGTCCTTCAGAAGAGAAGGGATTTTCCGAACATTGGACATGACCCAGAAACGTTCATGGCTCAAGGACGTCCGCAAAAAACCGTCCGACGACTCAAAACTGCAAGTTTACGCTACTTTAGATGTTCAACGACTTTCTGCATTTGGGGGAGTCCTTGTCGTCTGAAGAAACAGCACAGTGTATCGCGCCGCGGACGCAGAGAATGGGTCGAATTCCTACAGCTTGCTCGTGATGCGAGACAGAGTAGAAACAAGTTGCACTGCTCACAGGTTCTGTCGAGTATTTTTTTTTAATTTAATCAGTCCATTGTAACATTTATTTCCTACTCTTTGAAGGCTGTTTGGTATTGTGACTGGGTTAGATTGAGGTCGTAGACTAGGTTCGCCCAAAGGATCAAGATGCAAGACGGACGATGCGGAGCGAAAACCTCTCGTATCCCTGGTGGACAATCCAAAGGCCTATGTTCATCTACGTAGCTAGAAAAAGTGCTTGTCTCGTGAACTCGTGATGGCATCCACTAGTGATGTTACTTTGGCTACTAGCAGTTACAGTCGGACGAGAGCTTTGAAGCTTAGTAAATGCCAAACAAGATTAAAAGAATAGACTTGGCACAGGAAAAAAAGTAAAGAAATAGCCATGAAATGAAAAGAGATTTGTGAATTTTAATTAAAAACAAAGAGAAATGGCTTGATTTTAAGAAGACCTAATTTAGGCAGTAATATTACTGCATCCTGACCCTAGCATTCGTGTATGGCCAACCCCATGTCCATCGCTGTGAATTGTGAACTCCAAAGCCCAAACCCATCCCGACTTCAGTGCCAACACCATAACTGCCATAGTGTTTCCCAGATTATTTCGAAGATCGCAACTCCAAATGAAAACAACGCCTTGCCATTCTTGAGAAGATGATGCGACGATGTGCTTCCCACGGCAGATTTCAGTTTGTCGACACCATTCTTAAACCTGCGTGTCGCTTTCCCCCTCATTCTCTCCACCTGTAACGTTCCCCTCATTGTCCTTGACAATATTGCCATCCTCTGCGGAAGCAAGATGTCCATGGCCATTGTCTGTCGTTGCCATGGTGGTGCTTTCCCATGAAGCAATAATCGAGGGGTCGATTGGAACTTCGGCCAAGTGCTCCTTTGTAGTACTGAAGCTGCTCCCAAAACATTCGCCCAGGGATTCTGCAAAGTTTTCGGGGTAGCCTCGTATCTCTAGCGCAGTGGTGGTCTTCTGCACCAAGGCAAGATCCTCCATGCGAGCGCGACGCTTCTTGTCCCTTGTCTCCAGGCTTTCCCAGCCAGATTGCGAATTCAGCTCATCCAATTCGTCGAGACGGTCCAACTCTGCGCTGATCTCATCAGAGTCTTGAGGTACAGAATTCTTCGTGCTCGCAAGAGTTCGCTGTCGTTTCTTAGCGCCCATGGCTGCCATGTCTAGAAGCTTGGGTTAGATCAAACTACAGACAGACAGATTTTGGCACATTACCATTCCGGCTGCCTCGCTTTCTTCCAACTGCCTGTCCAAATCCATTGCTGTTCGCTGGTTGTCGGACATTCTTGGCTCCTCGGTTTGCTGGACGCTTCTCTACATCCTGCGCCACCGATTCTTCGCTGGAGCTTTTGGGGTTCGCAATCGAAAGCTTCAACGTCCCAGTTGCTGCTTCGGACGGGAGCGACGGCTGTAGTGTAACTCCTGGCTCAGGGCAGAGGTTCGCAACACCGCGTCGAATGATGGTGGCGAAATCAGGGTACTTCTCTACCCACGCATGCCATGACTTTGGGAGACCAGACTCCGTGAACCCAGGGCATGCCAGGAGGGCCCTAGCAAGAAGAAACGACGTTGGTCCCTTGTGGACAGGGTCGCGTACACTCGCAGAGCATGCGCGATCAAGCGCCCGGTAGAAACCGTCATGGCGACAAGCGAATTTCTTTTGTTTCGGCATCTGGTATGGGATTAGTGCGCGCCCGGTGATGCTACACTGGGGCTGCGACGAACCGTGGTAAGAGTTTGAGGAGGGGTTGGATTCTAGATCAGATCGGCGTGCTCAGCGCCGCAAAATTCAAAACAAAATAGCGGATAAATATTCTTTAGATGCTGAAAGATAGCATAAAGACTTTTTTTGGTCGCATAAAGACTTGCGTGGGTGGTTGAAGGTTGGTGGTGAGAAAGAACGTGTGAAGGTTGAACTCCAAAAGCTGGAGGAAGAGAAGTGTTTCACTCTAGCGCTCAAAGAACAACGGCGGAGTTAACCAGCGTCGAGCTCATTATGCAATACATACCAATAGACATGAAAAAACCTCGACATGGTTAATTTAAAAGAGTTTTTATAAAGAATTAATAATAAAGAAGATCGCACATTAATTTTTCTGAATAACATTGGAGATTCTATGAACAAACCACTGGGAGGGCGTTGATTTAACCCCAATAGATGGAGTAGGGTTTAATATTATTCGTGGTGTTTTGCGAACGCTCCGATATCGTGGAAAATTATCCAACTTGGTCCAGCCGTAATAGAGATAAGAAGTATTTAGTTCCTACACCAGATCTCCTTGTAAATTTGAAACTGGTGAAGGCACAACTTGAGATGGGATGTTCAAGAATGAGGCAAAGCATATTGCCGATTGATCAAGTGGTGGCTTTCCAGCAGTTATGCTAAGCAGAGGCAATGTAAACTTGACCAAACTCTAGAGACTTGCGAAAAGATGTCAGAGTAATATTAATGCTCATATAAAATTCCATAGCACTAATGATAAATACCAGTGATACCACAGCAGTAGATAGCCCAGGAGATGCTTTTGCGAAATCCCTTGCGAATGAGGTCGGCAGCCCGAGAAACAGAAAAGCAAAATTTAACCCCCCCGAGAAATTGCAACCACCTGCTAATCGCCGTCTGGAAATCATACCCGAGTTCGCCACGACCACCAACTCCTGTGCCAGAATACATATTTTCCACCAATTCCAAACCACCTGATTGCCTGTGGGCGATCGAAGCGCTGAGAGATGTTCTTTGCGCACTGGTCTGTGTTGGAGACATCGCGGCGATGTGGTAGCTGTCGGAAGGTAGGCTAAAACATTTTCACAAATGTAGTATTGTGCTTACTCTTGCTCCACGATCTGGGTTTTTGACCAGCCGGCTGATCGCCAGAGCGTTGAGCGTAATGTTTGACGAGATTGAAGATGTTCACAAAACCCCAGGGCTTACTGGCAGTGGCCTTTGCCACCGAAAAGGCGACATGAATACGTCGTGCGTGCTTCCTTCAAGTCGACCAACGTGACGCTGCTAGTTATTCTCGAGGTAATCTTTGTTCCAAACAATCGGAACAGAAGTCTACCGCAGCGAGCAGAGTCTTTTGCCGATCATGGAGCGTCCGGTCTGCTACCCTCTAGTTTGTCTTCCTTCAGGCTCGGGGGAGGGGCCAAAGCGTTCGGCGTCTCTGGTTTTGTGAAAATATTGGCATGTACCACGGTGGCAGAGAAGCCAGCACCTACCAGCAGCGATGTGCAAGCTCTGAAAAGTTCGTTTACGTGTACGGATCTGGGCACAGCGTACAACGTTAGGCCGTAGGTTCGGGTTGACAAGATCATCGTCGAGCTGTGCTATCCAGGAGGCAATATTTCGTGGAGTAGCTGGCGAGAAGGAGAAGTTCCGACTCGAAGCACGAAGGGAAACGCGGTCAAGATGAGCGAGGTGAGTCGGGGGGGGGGGGGAGTTTGGTCGGTATGATCGTGTCTAAGACTGTCGCGCAAAGCATAGTGTTGTTGACGTAAGATCCGGTCGGTATTCAGAGAAAATACAGAAATGCGGCGTGGCTTCGAATTCATGAATGGCGAGAGCTGGAGTGTGTTTGTCGAGTGGTTGAAGGTGAGGAAGACAAGAATGCGGGGGCGGGGTTGGAGAACTTAGAGGGGCAAGGCGATGCATGCAGGCTGGACAAACAGCTCCCGCTCAAAGTTCACAAAACACACCATTTCTAAATACCCACCCAGTATAGATCGCATTATCGCTGCCTTATACCAGAGTTATTTTATTCTGTGTAATCATAATCTGACAGAGAATTCGTGCCTCCCATAAAGTCCAGGTGAGTAAGGTTGGGTTTCTCGACAGGAGCAACAGAGGACCAACACAGCAGAAGACGCGATGAGCTGAACAGATCATGTCTGCACTGGATTTAGTTGCATTAATTCTACCATGCCTCAGAATATCAGTCATATCGCAAAACGTACTAGCACTCTAAACTTGCTAAAATTAAATGAATTCTTGTCCTGCTATATTTCCTTGACTACCATGTGATTCTATAAAATCTCATTGGAATAGAGAGATCATGGAGAATTAATAAAGAGCTTATGTGAATCAATGCCTGCTTGGGTCAGTTGCTGGACACGTCCCTTACATTTTCTTTTATTCTTCCTCCATTCCAACTTCTTTTAGCCGTACCGGACGCCAGAGGTCTTTTTTTGTTGTTCTTTTCATTCATTCTCTTGCCGCCATGAGAGAGAATGAAGGAAGCATTCTGGGAAGGTGCGCTGGTCGCTCCTTCCTTCCTTCCCTCCAAAATGCTGCAGCCCTACCTGGGTGCCTCAGGGCGCCATTCGACAAACATGACATTGGACTCCAGGATCATCTTCATTGCCCCAAGTCAATTCGAAACCACTCGTCACGATGTCGGTTTTTGACGCTGATTTGCCTCTGGTTGTCGATTCGTCGGAACCCAATGTCCAAGAACAAACTAACGAAACACCCCGCGACAATTGGGAAAAGCTCATTGAGGCCATCACCCCAACTCCACGCCCTCATTGCGAACCCGATCGACTAGTCAACATTGTTTCCCAACAAATTAGCGCCCTACTAGAAGCGCCCACAGAGCTTGTTAGGTGGACTCATCTGATGAAGTTAATTGTTAAGTCTTTTGATACAACACTATGGGCAACCGAAATTCTGCAATACACCAGCCCAGTTCTGAAAGTCATCTTTCTTTTGGACGCACCCCCACGAGTTCAGATCTTTGACCGGATGCCGTGGCTCGAAACTGATGATTTTGGTGTGTATGGGTGTATGCTCACTCCTGAAACTGATGGCCACCATGACCATCTGTACGTTGGTTCAGGAACAGGGGTAGATGGACCTCCTAAACGACGCAAAGACCGAGAGAGTCAACCGTATCTTGAGAAAAACAATACGTGAGCTGAAACATCCTGATTCTATTAACATACTTACCATTTCAGGTCATTCTTTCACCGCTTGCTCCTCCACGAAGTTCCCCGACGTTCCGTCTGGGTTTCCTTTTTGCGAATCCCTGACAGCCAAGACGAAACTGATGTCTATAAATGTTTCCGAAATCGAGTTATTTGTTTACTTGCCGAGGCAACATTCACCACTCTTCTCCATGGGTACAGCGCCGTAAAGCACAACAAGTTGTCGGTCATCTGGACCGACGTTTGCGAAGAATACGACCCCAGAATTTGGCATGGGCTTTGTTCTCATGTTTGTACTTCTGAATCCTTGAAGCCGAGTATTGAAATCCAGGGTATCAACAAGAGCCTCACGACGAAATGGAATGTGCTTGAAGTCACCAACCCCGAGGAGGCTGAGAAACTGAGAAAGGAGAAAGCAAAAGAATCGAATCGCAAATACAGGCTAAAAAAGAAGATGAAACTCAAAGCTCTCGAAGTCTCCAACCCGGAGGAGGCTGAGAAATTAAAGGAGAAAGAGAGGGAAAGGGGTCGCTACAGCTATCTGAAAAGGAAGATGCATCTGGAGGAGCTCGAAGCCACCAACTCGGAGGAGGCTGAGAAAATAAAAGCGAAAAAACAGGAAACTTATCGTTCCTACAACCTAAAAAGGAAGATGGATCGAGCGGAGCGTAAAGTCACTGACCCCGAGGAAGCTGAGAGACTGAAGGAGAAAGCAAGAGAATTGAGTCGCTCCAACAGGCTAAAAAGGAAGATGCATCTGGAGGAGCTTGAAGTTACCAACCCGGAAGAGGCTGGGAAACAAAAAGAGGAACAAAAAGAGAAAGAAAGGGGGAAAAATCGCTACAAATACCTGAAAAAGAAGATGAATCTAGAGGAGCTCGAAGTCACCAATCCGGAAGAGGCTGAGAAACAAAAAGAGAAAGCAAGGGAAAAAAGACGCAACAAGTACCTGAAAAGCAAGATGAATCTGGAGGAGCTCGAAGCCACAAACCCGGAAGAGGCCGAGACACTGAAGGAGGAAAAAAGCGCAACGTCGCCAAGCCTATCTGAAAAGTGATCTGAATGGGAAGACTCTTGAAGCAAATATCCCTGGAGATTTGGGAGAGACTGGAGGAAAGAAACAGAGATGAATGCGAATGATTGGTGAATTTTGGCATGTTCGGGAGGGGATGACGAAATTTTGGGCGTTGATAATGATCCTGGTGCTTCAGCTCAGACTAAGATGGTTAAAATTAATACGAAATGAACTATGATAAGACTCTGATCCTTCATTTTGATTATCAACGGCATCTCATTGCAAAAGCATCTTTCAAGGCCTGGTGGTGCAAAGCAAACACGCCTCGCTGATGTTGCTTGGTGTGTACAGCCGAGCGTCCAAACTCTGACTCTCAGTTTGTCAATATAGCGAACAAGCACTCCTTGCTCGATCGACTTGAATCGCTTTGAAACTGAGCAGGGAAACTTCTCCACAATCCCAATCACCACGACAATTGCGTTTGATGAATGTGCTTGAAAGGAGTGATACTTCATTGCTGTATTAGTATTACTGCTTCTAGATCCCATTTAGAGCTCATCTCTCTTCTCTATGCGTAACTCCAAAGCTGTTTAATCGATGCAGCACACCTCCGAAACTGGTGAGTTGCGAAATGGTTATTTGACCCCCTCCCGACCACCCAAGCCTCTTGGACGCTCGAATGTGTAAGACGGCCACAAATATTTTTCGCGCGTTAATATCCCTGTTAATTCAGAAGCGGTTATAATACCTTCGCCTTTGTCGTTGTGTCATAGTTGTTGTCGTCCTTGTCGTCCTTGTCCTCATCGTGCTTGGCCTTGTCCTCGTCATCCTTGTCCTTATCCTCATCGCCTCCTCAATTCTTCTTGAAGTTAAGAAGACCTTCTTTCACTCTATCTCTTCCTATAATTTCTGTATTTGGTCGAGATTTCATCATGTTAAAAATGACTTGTGTCGTTCAGCATACACAAATTGTTTCATTACGATCTTTTGGTTGCTTCTCCAACTCGAGGACGAGATGTTTTTTAGTCTAGTGTTATATTGATCGAAAGTATGAGTTTCTCATCGGTGCTGTCTTGGTTCGCAACGGTCACACAACTGCAAGAAAGCCTCCTCTCACTACATCCTTAGAATCCACGAAATCCTGCTCATTCACAAGACCAGTAACTCGCACGAAATCTAACTTGCCCCCACTGCCCATTCAGCAACGCTGATCCACCATTCAGCAGCGATGCACCACCCTCCCAACTTCGGGTATTTTCAACATCCAGTGAGCTTGTCGGTCAACTACACCCGTCACCTTGAGTCGGCACAATAATATCACATTTCCTACATGCTTACAGTTTTTGGGAAATATGGGTGCAAGTAGATTTCCAAATCCGAAACTCCAGGCCCTCACTATTGACCCTCTGTTTCAGGAATACAAACACGATGGTATCGCAGCAAAACTCATCCACCACGGGAGTGTTGGGCTTATTATCGCGCCCCTTTTACATAGTTATTTTGAACACCTAATTATCAAATTCGTGAGGCCGTTACTGGGTTCGGGAACACCGCCTGGATTTGGTGAGAGCACTTGTTCCGTAGTTGAGTAGTGAACTGGAGAAGCATCTGTCTCAGATGGCTGCTAAGAAAGATACCGTGCATCACGGGCCGTCATACTTCATTGCTTCCGTAGTATGCCCTCGTTGAGTTTAAAACCTTAGGCTACTTATTAGGACATTTTTGTTGCGGGTTCGCAATACAAGAACTGCGCCTACGCCTAGGATATGTTTGTCGAATTTTGGACCGCACACGCAGTGCTCACTAAAAGAAACTCCTTTCGCAACTCCACGATTTTCTTCTAATATATGCTCTTTCTTCGCGAACTAGGTTTGCAGTTTACGTCCTTTGTTTGACCTTTGTGGAGTACGGAGGTACGAAGCACAGCGCTCTCTCTGGGTTCTCCTCCGTTTACTTTACTAAACTTTGCTCTCTTCCTCTGTCAGTGGCTTTGTTAGCGCCATGACGTACAGATCACGTCGCATCGGTGTGATCGTTCCGTTATCGTTCGTGGTGTGATTAACATTATCCTAGAAAAGGGCGACTATGGTACGTGCAAATTCGCAACCTGGCTGCTTTGCTGCCAGAGAAAAATATGAATCGTGATTGTTATCTTTTAGCCAACACTCGACTGCCTAGTCTGTGCTCTTTGATTCGCAACAGAAATTTAAGCACATAATGTTAAATTGGTCTCCCCCACGAAAACCAACCTGTCCACTAATAACTATCACCACTTCGCAATTCCACCACTTGTCAAAATTTTCCTCCTTGTTAGGTAGCAAGTATTGAGCCCGCCGCCAAAATCTCATCAATGCAATTCCAATAAGTCCAACCTGGTTCCACAGCTACCTTGTTATGCTGCTTCTGTGAAAAGAACTTGAAAATTTGATCTCCACGATTACAATACAGCGCCAGCGAGACTTCCAGCAGTATGACTCCTTTGATCTGGTCTTTCTTGTCCACTAGCTCCTACCGTCGCTAAATCTTCTTTCGGTAAGCCTGCGAATTAAGAATGCTTTGAACTCCCATGGGCACTGAGATCGTTCGGCTTGGAGATGCAACCAATAATTGAGCTCTCAATACCGACTCCTCTCGTCTGTAACCTTGAGATACTTACTTTAACCCGGTATCACTTTTACACAGGAGACAACTTGCCCCAACTTCTCCTCTCTTCTACGTTGTACTTGGTGTAATAACACTGCGAGGAGTCGGCCTGTTCGCAATTCGGGTTTGGTTGCTGCTAAATGTGCCGATGGCATTGATGCAGTGGTAAGTCCTCGTCATCTCTCTCCCAGGCTGTGTCGAGTGACTTCGCAATATAACAAGCTGGTGAGGTGGCCACCTGATTGCGCATTACAGGTGCAACGTGCGTTTTTTATTATTTTTCGCTATAGCGCCTACATCGATTCGCATTTTGCGCCTCCTGCCTTAGAATGTACGACTTGCTTGCTTTTTCAAATTCTTCTTCTACTTCCCTGTCTACATCGACGCAACTCCATGAACCTGTGTCTTAGGCAGCGGGTGACTGCGCATCAAGTCTTTTTTTTTTAAACTACCTCCACTATTTTGGGGATTCAGAAGCATACCCTTCATTCTGAATTTTATTTCATGCAGGGGGGTAGCTCGCGCTAATACTATGAGCAGATTCATTTCAGTTTCAGCTGTGTGCGTCTTTCTCCTTCAGCAGCACCATAGCTTTGGCTTCATAGAAGAGATCTACCATTCTTGTTTATTACACCAATAAAACCTAGGAGCATTCAGGTGCGTTTCTAAATTCTCCCTTGTTTCATTATAGCATGGCCTCTGAGCTAGAACGATTCCATCCGTCGCTTCTGTTGCATGTGCCGACCACTAAACGAGCTTTGCAGTCCAACCAACATACGGTGCCCCAACAAATTGTTTTGGACTATCGACCAAAGAAGAATCCACTTGAACTTGGGCTTTGAGTTGGCAAAAAAACGCAGAGGAAGTACCGTCGCGTCACCTCCTGGGTGCATCAATTGAGTAGAGCACTAATTTGAAGATGGCTCTGGACATGTTATGGGTGGTGTGGGAAAGTTGAATGCTTCTCCCTCAGTGGTGACGCTGTGTGACAGCGACAATATGAAGGCTCTGAAATTGCGAGTTGGGTTGGGCGTGGTTCGCAATAGTGCAATAGCACCTAGGAGTCGAAAGGGCATGTTCGCAACTGTGTTATAGTGAGTAAGACGGTAGACGAGGCGAAATATACGGCGGAGCAGTATATCAAACAGAGTCTTGGTAATCTAAAACTGTATTTCGAATATTACATGATTGGCAAATGGTCATAGCACGGAACATTCGACACCAAGTTCGCAATAGAAGTTTTTGGTACAGGGGGATGGTTCTTAGATTAAACTGTCTTCTTTGCCCCAGCACTGCACCATTCACAAAATCAGCTAACCGTGCTAAGATGTTATAGGACATGAGGAAGAAGCAGTTCAATACCAGGATTCCTTGAAATGGCGCATGTGCATACCTAGAAAGCAGGTCACATAGAAAAACTTTGGAACATTAACATTTGATGGAAGCAGCCCAAACTGTGCATACGAAATGGGGACTGCCAACAGAATAACCTATCGACATCACTGTTCATAGCTAGCTCGATGTGTGCTTCGAAAGTTTGCGACAAGAAAGCTCTTTAGGATGCACATAAAAACCAGTCCATTGTTTCATAGTACAACCAGTTCGAAGTGCAGCGAGCCGCCTGTAGTGCTCTGCTCATGCAAAGGAACAGCGAGCGTCTGAAGTCGATTTCTCTCTCTTGTAGGGCATATGGCAGCGCTCGATGGTTTTGCTCTCAGTTGGAACCAGTACAATTGATTGTCAGATTCTGTTATCTACTTCCAGGCAGAGGTGGGTTTTTAGACGTGATCTTACGCTTTCTCACTGCTGCTGGCTCATTCGGTGTGGCCCCGAACATACAATGTTGACATGTTTAGCGTTATGTGCCAATTGCGAATTTATACAGTAGCTTGGAAGTTCTAATACCCAACGATTCCGTTTTTTGATGTTGTTGAAATGGGTTTGGGACGTAAAAACTGTTCCCGACCACACTCCGCCTCGGAAATCCGACGCGTTCACGTTTCAGCCTGCGCCAATCAGGCCTTGCGTTTGGTGAGTTTTCAGCGGGGTAGTTTGTTGTCATGCTCACTAACAATAGTGGAAAGATCCATCCTGCGGGGCTGTACAGTGCTGTAGCTCCAACCCCGTCCCCCACATTGACTCCAGCCTTCCTCCGTCTTTGCTACACCAATTCTTGTCAGTACACGACTTTGCAACCTGGACTGAGGGTCACATCGGGATACATGGCCAGTCGACCTGACATGTTCCTATCCACCACAACCCGTGTTCTCATCAAAGACTCTCTTGGCAATGAGTTCATGACCATTGCAGCTCATGGTTTCCCCGCTAAATGCGGCACCGATGTCAACCATGCTCTCCCGACAGGTGGAAGAAAGATTGGGAAGATCATCTACGAGATCTCCCACTCACGAATTCAAGGAAATTATGAGTTTCCTCCCCAAACAGAATTGGAAGAATGTCTTGAGCAATTGGTGTCGCTATTGCAAAAGCGAGTCCAACAGTGTCACAGTGGCAAGGAACAGAGAAGGATGCGACAGATTTAGTGCTGCAGAGGGAAGCGCTGAAAAATATGTGACGAAAAATATGTTGCTGGAGTTTGTGGGGGAGATTGGGCAGCATTCTGGGTCGAGTCTAGAGAATGCGCTGGATAAGGACGAGGAGGATGGCGAGGGTGATTCTGGCTATGTATCATTGTATTTGGGATTTTTTTCCTCTGCAGAATTATCTGTTCACAAAACCAAGAAACGTGACCGAAATCTTTAGGGAGTACAACGAGGGTAGTAAGAACGACGAGAACGATGAGAATGATGAGAACAACCAGAATCATGAGAATGACAAGAATAATGATAACGATGAGAGCGACGAGAACAATGAGAACGACGGGGTCAATAATGGCTAGAACAAGACTGAAAACAAAAACTAATGAGACTGTTTATACATTAGAGGGACCGTTCTTGAAATGGCTTCCACACACTGTCTTACATTGGCAGCAGCACAAATTTCTGAGTTTAATACTTGTGATAATCTTTCCCTTTCCTTTGTTCTGTCGATGTCTCGGATTTTCGTACCATTCCCTAGGGCCCAGAAGTGCAGACACAAGAGCTAAACCTGTGCCAAATTCTGGGGCTATATTCTTTGCAAAGATCTGTCCAGATGACAGACAATTCGTTATGGCTCGCACTACTCTGCCATGGTAGTACGAATTGCGATGCTCCCCAGTATGATTACTCCAATGTCTTTCACAGCCGATCTCTTTAGCGAAATCCCTCCTACCTGATGGATGCTGTAGCTGGGCTTTGGAAACGGATGGCCAGAAAAGATTCAAGGGCAGAAACATGAATGGCTACAAGTCTTGAGTTCAGGATACGTACGATTACAGATGGTAAGCGGCCACGGTAGTGTTGATGAGTAATTTTACTTTTAGCTTATTCAGTTCGGTAATCGACTGGATTGATTCGTTTAGTGAGCTTCATGAAAATCTCCATATCTTCACCAATGTCCCGAATATCTGCTCTATTTTATTACTTCGAAGCTCTTTGTCAAACTTATTGACTGTGCGCAGTAAACCTGACCCTGGTTTGTTGGAGCCAGTGGTTTGTTGTATCATTGCTTAGCTTGCTTGAGTGCGGTGTCCATCATTGTGACGGTATCGTTGAAAGTTTTATTAATTATTGTGCTGGCGTCTTGATTGATGACTTGCAAAGGGCTATGTGGACTACGAATGATGCATTGGAATTAAACCCTATTTTTTTTTATTGTCGATGAACCTACATCAGAAAAAGGTTTTCCTTCTTAAACGTTTCATCTTACATGGGTTCGTAGTTAATAATTCGGTATGAACCAGGGATTTCATCGCTTTTTGTTTTGTGGTTGAACTTGCGAAAGGCGTACTAGGCTAAATCCATACTGCGCTCCTTTCTCGCATAGCCTTGGCGCTTGGTCCATACTGTTCAAGTCCATCTTCTCCCTTAACCTCCAGGCGGTATCTGCATTTAATTATTGCTTGGACGAATCAAGCATACGTGTGCACGGGAGAGGACAAAAAGGTTTATAGCGCATCCAATGACAAGGAAAATCGTACTCATTAATTCAAAAGTCTGGCTGTGTGCCTTGGGCAATTGTTCCTGTGATAACAAGAACTCAAAAAATTGATCTCAATATGGCAGAAGTGGGATCGAGGTGCAAGTGTGGTGGCGATTGTTTTGTCTGGGTGTGAGTCAAAGCGACACGGTAGGACTTGGTTTTGGATGCGGTAGGTATTGTAATTTTTATGGGATTTAGTACAAACCAGATGGCAAACGACACACATATTGATTGCTATTTCACGATATTACAGAATCAGACAGAAAATACGCCAAATTTCAATAAAGAATATACCCACGCGATCCCATAATATGCTCAAATTCGGTCGGAAGTAGGGAAAACCCGTGTCGGCATTGTCAAAGTCGAGGACAGCGGGGTCTTCACTGGAGATCAAACAGTACTGGCTGGCTTGGTTGCCCTGTGCGCCAGGCTCAATTTCTGCTCCAATGGCAAATCGCCCACAAGCGAACAAAAATCAGTGGTGTCCAGGCAAACAAAAGCAAAAATAATGAGGGCTTTCAAAGCCACAGAAAGAAATTTGTCGCCAAAAAGATCTAGAGACCACTCTGCTTGGAGTCTGGATGATGTAAATCCCCTCCCACACGGCGCATATTAGAATTCTTTCTTCAATCGGTACTCCACTATAAGCGTTCAATATCTTCTAGGTGGTTTGACATGGGCCAACGAAAGCGCAATTATTTGGCTTTGCGATCAACGCTGTTTACCCACTACCAGTGTGAAGTTTAGCTTAGGTCGCTTTTTGGTATCTCAAGCAAGGGCCAACAAGCAGGTAGTGCATACGGTAACTACCGAAGAACTATCCGACTTGTGCGCCTATGGTAAATCAATCATCAAGAATAAAGCTTTCAATAATATATCAAGCATCGTGATGAAGTGATTTAATTCCCCAAACCTCTCTCGCCGCCTATCCACGCCCAGGCCAATTGGTTGCCACGTTAACGCCCCACGCCGAATTTTGGCACGCTGTTGTGCAAATCAGCAGGCGGTGTGAGGTGAGTAATGCACGAAAAGACCTGAAAGCAGTATCAAAAGAGAATTCCAGTTCGTTTGGCGTGCGATACGTCTGTCCATCGTCTCACGCGTGTATCGTTCTTGTCATCCAAAACCAACTCTCTTGACACGTAGTCACGTGATAGGGCGTCGTCCGCCGCCGTCGTTACGCCACAAATTCGGCGCCATCAGGGTGGACAAGAGAAGCGCTTCCCGACTTGCGACCTGCCTCCTTGGATCCCTGTCGATATTCCCACTCGCTCGACTGCTACGGCGGCCTTTGCCTCACCGAACCATACCATACATGCCTAAGGTTTCACCATGTCGCGTCTTGACGCAGTGGAGGAGCAGGCCGTGACCTGGGGCCAAGATAGTATATACTGCGAAGCAACATGCGCCCCCGGAGATGTCCTGTACGAAGGATCCGACGACGAAGATTACGACTCTCCAATCTCCCGACAGCTGCGATATGAGGCCGCTGGCCAGAGGTTCCTCGATGGGCAGACACCGTTCATTCTCACGGCCACGCTCCAGGGCCCCTTTAACGATGCTTCTGCATGGGTGAACCCGTGGCGATCGAAACACCGTACTTCTGGGGGTCTGAAGGGCGAAAGACAATCTCCCACAAAGCTCCCCAATCATGTACAGCGCCAACGACATGCGTCCGTTCCGGAGACGCAGCTTGGCCAACACGACAGCCTAGAGTGCCACCTCCCAAGCCCCGAGAGCATTAAGCACGCCCCCATTATTGCAGCACACCCCTTTCTCGAGGATGAAGAACTGTCTGTGGTCCAGAGATGGAGAAATTCTGTACACAACGTCGCAAAGGATGGATTTTGGGCAACAACACCAAGGGGAAGCAAATCGGACAGGAAGCGAAAGGCCAAAGGATCCGAATGGCTCAGGAAAATAGCAAGTAAACGACAGCGGACAGACCTGACGGAATTATGTTCTGTCGATACACCAATCCAAAAACAATCCGGCCCATCGCACGGAAATGCCGAGGCCTGCAATGTGTTTAACTCATTCAGCAGTCTCCCCGATAGGCTACCATCTTCGATTACGACTACACGTACTTTACGCAGACGCGAGAGTTCCGGCCATGTGCAAGGCAAGCCAGGCGAGGAAGAGGATGAGGATGAACTGAATGATTCTCTAAGTGTTTCTTTCAGCAGCGCACCAGCTCGTACAGGGTCACCAGGAAAACGCATGTCACCAAGGAAGAATCTCACAACTCGTGCTATTTATGAAACGACAAGAGACTCAGACGATGAGCTTTCCCGAGATGAGATCGCCGCCATAAAGGCAGCTGCAACTTTGTCTTCTCCCGTGTCTCAGAACCAATTTTCCCAACCACTCCCCCGAAGATCACCTCGCCACATCTTGTCTCAACGTATTCTTGAACAGCAATCCCCGAGTCGAAGATCGGTGCCTCAAAGGCCCCTGACGAAAATGGACGAATGCACCAGAGCGGAGAGCGCGGAGGATGAGAACATTGCCACCCAAAGAGACGGGAGCTTCTGTTACAAGCGGACAAGGGCCGACGAGAATGACGAACAAAATAAGGACCAGCTCGAGTCTCTAGAAAACGCATCAAGCTCCACAGAAGCCGAGTCTTGGTCTGGACTATCCAGCCCGGAGGAAGAGTTAGCATCAGAGGCTGATGGTGGCCAAGATGTGACGGCAGAAACGATTGAGTCAGATCACAAGGACAGTGTTGAAGTTGCCCTTGGCCCCGATAATGCGGAAGTTGAGAATGATGCAACTTCAAGTGAGCTGTCGTCAATAGCTAGTGAAGAGGCTGAAGAGTTGGGTGCTGTTGCCGCAGAGGGTTTGGACATCAGCATGGCCAGCGATTCAGTTACATCAGACTCTTCAGACACGACGAGCGAAACTTGCGGCGAACCTGAGTCCAGCGAAAGTAATCACATTTCCACCACCGTCAGCGTCGTGGAACCACTTATTCAAACCACAATACATGCAGAGAATAGCCAGGACGACACAAGACAAGACTGCTCAGTGGAAGAAGATTGCGACAGTCCCACTGCACAGTTGTTGGAGGAGCATAGTTTCCAAAACTCAACAGCAAATGACGCTACAGAATCAGTTTCAGAATCTAGAAGTGACGAGAAAGAGACCATGGCTTCAGAGTCAGAAGCTCCTCAACCTCCTATGGTTGAAACAGCATCTCCACTTCCTGAGCATTTAGGTCTGCTAAAGTGTTCAGTCAAGCGATTTGTTCCCAAGTCGTCGTGGGCAAAGCTGTCACAATCAACGGACCGAATGAGTTCATCCCCTACAAGAGTTGCCACTTCATCCCCCTCAACGAATCTCAAGATTGCCAAGTCACCTACGATTGACTCGAAGCCAGCTTCATCACCAAAGGCTCTACCAGCAGAACCCAAGAGTGTTGAGACACCCCAGCCATCAAAGGTTATTGTTCCAGATACTACGAACTCCAGCCCCAAGTCCAGCCATCGAATTTCACCGTGTCAGCCACCCCAAGACCAGCAAACTTTGTTGCAAGACGAAGCCGTTCGCACTGCTGGTGAAAAGTCTATTCCAGCCTCACAGCAAAGTCCTTGGGCTGATGAGCAGCTTTCACAGTTCGCGACGCTTGCAATGAAGAACTTTGCTTGTGCAGAGGCGAACCTCGGTACTCCGGAAAAGATGGATGCCTCCCCCTTGGCATCATCAGATGCTCAAACTCCTTGGACGAACACACCTGTTGGACCACCAATGGCGCCTCCGCAAGACGCGCAAATCATTGATAATGAAAATCCGCCGTCAGCGTCGCATACAGTCGATACGACGTGTTCTATTTCGAGCCAGGTGCAGGTGCAGATGCAGAATAAGGCCTCCAGCACGCCGGTCATGGCGCCGCCGCGGCCATCAACCCCCGAGCCCCAGTTTTCGTTCAAGTCGATGGCCTCCTTCATGTCGCCCTCGCCAGAGCGTCGCCCTCGTAGCAACAGGCGTGCCGCGTGGCTCGACTCGGGCTCTCGATTGCCCAGCACCCAGGGCATCCTCGCATCCGCAACCAAGAATCCCTGGGGCGGCGATGTCTCGCAGCGCCGCGTGTCGTGGGCGCCACTGCCGCATGAAGTGTCCAGCCCAGCGGCCACGGGCGAGGTGCCGTCACCAATCGAGACTCGATCGAGGCACGCCTCGCCACCGCCGACGACGCCGATTGCTGAACTGCAGACATCTGAGGACGCCAAGTTCCACGACCACTTTTCGGCCGTGGCTCGCCGATCTGGAAGCAGCAGCGGTCTGCGGCATCGTCTCCTCCCCACTGCCTCGCAGCGCTCGCTTGGAAGCCCTGCCCCTCAGGCCATGGCCGAGACGTTCCTGGCAGCTGACCAGCTCCAGAAGCCCTCTGTGCCCCCCGTTGACACATCCGACGACGCCGCTGGCATGGGTTGCCCTGGCGAGCCCTCTCAGGAGTCGCAGGAACCAATTGACATTGTGGAAGACGTCATGCGCGAGATGGGAGACTATCTGGGCACATGGGATGTGGATATGGAACTAGACATGGCCCGCAAGGGCGGTGGCATGCAGGCACCCCAGTTGACACAGAGCCCGTGGTAAGGAGAAGACCATTTTTACGGGGACCGGGTAAAATTGTTGGCCCTTTTTTTTTTTGTTTTTTTTCTTCACTCTTGTTTTGATTCGATTTGCATGTTTTATCTTACATTATCATGTAATCATACCCGTGGGAGCATTGACAGGACGAGAATGGTTGTTGGCTTGTGAGCACTAGCTAGGACATTTCAACTGTATCCCAAAGCGTTGAGGCTCGGCAAGCGAGTTACAGAGTTCAGGAGGTGAGGGGAAAGTGCAAGGACAGGGAGACTTGCAGGAACACGACATGGAACGATGCATGGTAAATCTAATGAATGGTAGCACGGCGTTAGTAGCGAAACAATGAAAGATACCTCATTCTCGTTTCCTGTTTAGAATTAGAAACACACCGAGACCGTGCCCCCAGGCTGTGTTCCGGTGGGTTGGAGCTTCAAGTCGATCAGCACGAAGAAGGCGATGGCATCCTACAGACACGTCCATGGCACCGGGAGCAAGACCAGGCACATCCGCTCCATTCACGGTATGTCAGGGGCCATCCGCGCTGATGGCGCAGCTCATCTTTGCTCACACCCTTTGCGGGCCTCAATCAGTCCCGCACAATAGTCCGCCGGAGCCCATGAGCACGCGAGGCGTAATCTGATTTGTCGAAACGTTGTTTTGGCAACTAGCCAAACTGCAACGACAGAATTCCGTCCTGGATTGAATCGGGAGGGGGTGCTTGGGCCAAGTTTGCTGCTTCCTCTTAGCTTTTTCTTGACTGTGTAAAATACATTCAGGACCTTGGGGGGCAAGAGCCGGAATACACGCACACCCCCCTCTTTCGCATCTGGTAGGTATTTCAAGGTGTGTGGCGACACTAAACGGCGAGGCTTGAGGCCCGCGTTCAGGATCCTGGCAGCACATGGCCGAACGGACCGACGTCTATGGACAGTTTTGAAACTCGGAGGGAGAAAAAAAAAAGACATTGCGGTGAGGCTACTGGTGCTTCGGTGAAGCATAGTTGCGCGGCGTCTAACTATAGCCAAGGATGTGTGGAATGAACCGTCGGACAGGTCAATCCTGGATGCGGCTTCCGGGACGCAAGGGGCCATGGCGACGTAATAATGAGCTTCTATGAATAGTTGGGGCGATCTACCAGAGCGTCTGGGGGCTGCTTGGTATCTGTCTCTGGGCCTGGATTAGATATCTCGGGGGCACGGCCGCGAAGTAACAGTGGGCCCTTTTTCATCCAGTCCGGTTCCGGGACGGCATGCCTGCGCTGAAGCGGCGAGCTCATTAGTCGATATGCAGCCCACACAATGGTCGGTTGCAAGCGCTGCCGTTGCGGTGCGGGTGCAAGGTGTGACGTGCGAGCATGCCCGTCGCCTCGTCTCGTCTCGGCCTGGTGGTGATGAGCAGAGACTGGGGTGCGGGCTGCAAAACGACCCCGTCATCGCGTCACCTCATCATCCCATAGGTAGAGTCGAACGACATTAGGGAGGTGCCAGTGAGGAGTATGGACAGGTGCCTCCCCCTCACCGGGGAGGCCAAAGTAGATGCCCGGCGAGATGGCCCATCCTGGACATGGTTGGACGGATATTGGTCAAGCTGTGTGTGTACCATGGTCAGCTTCGGCGTTTAGGGTCTGGGGAGCAAGCGAGAGAAGAGGAATCAATGACAGGTTACTTTCCCTGTCTCTCTTGCTCTATCTCACGCCTCTGTCTCAAGCTAGTTCCAAGACTATCCGTCATGGTGGGATGTAGCCGCAAATTCAATGCACCTCACACACGACCGTTTCCTCCTGTTGGGGGGCGTTTTGCAGCTTCCTGACACAGACACCCCAGAGGTCGGGCTTAAGGCTCAACGATCTCAATGTCTCACTTGGGACATTGAGGCAAGGCAGATGCATATTTGGTTCCGTCTCAAGGGACATTAGACTCAGCAGGGGGGGCATCAGGTTGGTTGGCAGCTTTGAGCGCTGGACGAGAGCGTTGCGAGGCACGTTGTCGTTCGGTGGATCGCGATTGGCCATTGCGGCTCAGTGGGTGATATGCACAGCTCCAAGCCCGAAGCATGCCTGGGACGAGATACAATGTCTCGCTCAAAAGTCGGGGTAGACACGGCGCTGATTCGATTGGACGACGTGGCCAAGGGCTGGCTCGTTCGGGGCGCAACGTCTTGAGCGAGGGAGATCAAGTTTTAGTTTGGACCGTGGTTTGTTTTAGCTTGTCAATAGACCACGGGATGGGACGTGCCGCTGGTGCTTGTCGACGTGCTGTAATTATTGTCTTCGCCGGGGACGGGCAACATTCCCGATACATCCGGGTTTCTAGATACCGGCTGTGGAATAATGGAACACGCAATGCTGGCATGGAATAGTTATCGTCCTGACCGGGCCACCGGGGAGGCGGGAGGCCATGGTGATGAGCACCGGGGGTCCTGGTGTGGGTGTAGGGTAAATGCTCGGGGGCTTTGGCTCGAGGGGTTAAAGGGTTGCAGATTGCCAATGTCCCCGTCCACGCTCCCCGTCTTGCCTCAATGGCGCACTGCAGCGTGAGCGTGAGCATGAGCATGAGAATGAGGGCGATGAGCAGAATAATGCGGATACTATGGTGTGTGCTGTGCTGTAGCGCGCGGCGGTTACGCTGTGCCTCACTTTGCGATAGAGCTGCAACTGCAACCGTAGAGCCTTTGCATACATGATGCAGAACCCACCGACACCATTGTGGATGGACCCATGGCTGGGCGCTCACTGTCCCCCCCTTCCTCTTGCCCCTGGGTAGTTTTTTTTGTGTTTTTTTTCTGCGGCGAATTCAATGGCCCCGACTCCAGCTTACGGTCTGGTTGCTCGGTGCTTGCATGGCATCCATCGCCATGGTTCTGACATGGGATGAATGGGATGCCATCAAGGACTCACTCTATTTGCCGGATCCTGATTAAAGACACACCCCGGACCCTGGACCCTGTGTCTTGGGCTTGGTGGCGGTGGGTGGCTGGACCATCGAGAAAAAGAAAGCATCATTTTCGTACCTGGGGTGTAGCGAGCGAGAGGGACGGAAGCCGCACTGTAGCGAAATGATGATAGCACGGGCGTGTCGTTCGGCATCTTGGCAGTGTCTTCCGTTGCGGACCGTCTCAGTGAGAAGGGCGCATCCTGGAGGGTCAGCAATCCCTGAGAGCCATTCAACCGCGCGAGAGGGAAAACGTGCCAATGCAATGTCCATCGGCCATTGTGTCATGGCGAGGCGATGCGCTAGCATTGATGATGGCGTAGGATGGCAGAGGATGGCATAGCCTGATTCCCAGCCAGAGGCATGGAGAGAGACGCTGAAGCGGGAAGCTCGGTCAATGTGTCAAGGCAATGTGCAAGAGACGGGCCTGACCCAATGGCTGCACACTGGCCTCATGCCGTGCGCGGTTGTGTGCGTGTGTGTGGTATGTGTGCGTGCGACAGTGCGTGTGTGCCAATCCACGGCCCATTGCGAGCGGCGCGGCCAATGCGCGGCGACGGCGGGCATGACAGAGGACCGGAAGCCGGGTAGCGAGGCGTCGATCCGATTCCCGGCGTCGAGTTGACGAGAGATAACTCCGCACCACTGAGTTCAAGACCATGAACTTATTGGGGAGGAGAATGCCTGACCTTATCACCATGTCATGATTTTGGCCGCATTTGGACCGTCACATGATGGCCCCAAACGGTTGGTCCGACAGCCCCGCACTAGTCCCCATTGGGACACCGTTAGGGATTTGGCATCCACCACGTCCGTCACCACATCACGATGGAGATGGTTAGTCGGTGCGGGCCGCAGCCAGGCCAGAAGCAGCAGCAGCAGGAACCATGGCGGGGACGGCGCGATAAGGGGAGACGAGGGAAGCGAAAAACGAGCAGCCGACTGCCATCTCTGCCAAGTGCCGCCCACCGCGCCCTGTACTGCGCCGAGGAATGGCAACAACACGGCACATGGCGAGGGTGTGATCGGCGCAGTTGATTTTAGGCCGGCCAATCATGGGGCCCAATTGGTCCCGGCGAGAAATGCTTCCCGGCGTTGCCACCGGCCGGTCGGGGTATTTTTTGGTCATCTCATGACAGCCGCGGTTGCGAATGACGCTCTCACGGCGGCGCGCCAAGGGTCGGTCAAACTGGGAGGAGGGTTAGGTAAGATGGGTTTCCCAGATGCAAGAAGCGCTGATTTCCCTGCGGAATGGCCACGGCGAAGGCCCCATTCTCGATGCGACCTGAATGGAGCGTGTGAGGCGCCGGGGCCTGGCATGGAGCCCAAGGAGGGAGCTCGCAACAGCTGTCTGCGTCGTCATGGCCGCGGCAGAGAGGGCCCTGGAGCCCTGGAGCCCTGGCCTTGGGCTTAGGGGAGGAGGACCTTGGGGGCTGGCGGCCAGAGCGGGTCAGGGGAGGGGGCTTGATGGGTAGATGGACAGCGGCGCGAGAGGACGGCCGTGATAAGGTCATGCATGGGGGATCTGACGCTTGCTGCCGATGTGGATGTGGGTGGGTGCGGAGACTCCGAGGCGGGACCGCACCAGAGAGCAGTGAGAACGCAACTTAGCGCGCATGCAAAACACACGAGGCCGTGCTCTGTGCCTCGCGATAAAGGCCCAAACTGAAGGGACCGGCCATGCGATGGCATCCGACTCCCTGTGTCTCGGCCATGCCATGCACACTGCGGCGTTGCCTTGCTCTGGCGAGCGCGCACGCGCATGTGAACTCGAACAAGTGCCGAAGGGCAATGCATCGAGGTCGGGTCACGCCAGGCTTGGCGTCGCCGGTGAGGAGGGGAGGCCGATTGACGGTTGAATAGCGGCCGGCTCACTGCTGGATGGCATGGGCAATCTTCTGAAATGGGGCCGGCGAGCTTGAGACATGTCAACCTAAACAGAACCTTGGCTCTGCGTGCTCAATGCCATATCTCGATGATGTGCGTTCTGTGACGCAGCCATGATAATCGTCCATGATCAGGACACGCCCGCCGGGCATACTCCCCACGTTTCGCTTCGCCCTACACCCCTCTCCTCAACTACCGCACAGCAAAAACGCGAGCAAGGTGGCACCATACATCATGCGTAGGACGACAGTAAATTGCCTATGAATCAGCGGGACTTTCCTGGCCAGCTATCCCCAATCCTCACACCGGTAGCGGCAAGCTTTGGACGACGGGCACGTTTCCCCGCCTCAGCTATATTATTAGACAAGAGATAACAATATGGCGAGGCGTTGCGACCACACGTGGTGGAGAGCTGAGCTCCCTACGGCGTCTGTCAGTGGGCAAGCGTCGAGGGTCACCGTCCATGGCATTGATTAGTGGGCCCCACAAGCCGCCGTATATTAAATGAACAGTCAGTGTCATTGAATAGGTAGGCGGCGATGAATAGGTGAGTGACGGAACGAATCAAAGAAAGAACGAGGCTTGCGTGGCGTAGAGTGCAGATCGAAACAAAGAGCGTTGCTGGCCGGCGGGAAACAAGGCCCCCGGCTGTCGCAGCCTTTTCGAATGCCGCCATCCCAAACACCCGGAATCTTCTGGGTCTGCGCCTCGCCGCCATCCCTGTCGGTGCACCTCACGCCTAGGGCTTCAGGTTGCGTTCGCTGAAGGCGCGCCCCGGGGGACCGGGAGAGCCACTAGAACCCCGCGAAACGCCCCTGTGGCAGCGCGTCCGGCTCCCACTGACGGCCTCGCTTTTGCTTCCCTGGGCCTTCCTTGGGTTAGCCCTACCCAGCTGAGCCCAAGCAGCATTGTTCCTTGATCGCGAGGCACAATTGCCTTGCTTTCTCCGCCGTCGTGCCCATCGTGCCCATCGTGCCCCTGGCGCGTGAAACTGAGGCCAGGCTGTTCAGGGGCAGGCAAGGTGCGCCATTGGCAGTTCGAAACCACTGTACGAGAGCATCTGCGCTGCACAGCCCGCTTCATCCACCGGCAACAGATTCATCCCCATCTGTTCCGTGTCCCGAGAGCCAAAAAAAGGCGAGTGACGCTGGTTCCAGCCCAACCGCGCCCAGCCGAGCCCAGCCCCGAGCATGGAAAGCTTCGGCATATGACAATTGATGATTTCACAATGGCGACAGTGCAGGCGTCTCTCTTGCATTGCGGTTACGTAGGGCTTTTCGCGAAGTCTTTGCGGACTACGCATTTGTCGGTTGAGCAGCTACGTAGTGGACGGATGGATGCTGGGACTGCGCACACTCCCCCCCTGTTTTGGTATTCCTTACAAGCTCAGCACCCCCCGGCGTTGTCAATTGCAACAGCACTTCCCCCGCACCCTTGTGGTTGACTAGGTTTTTTTTTCCTTAAACCCTTTTCAAAAAAAAAAAAAAATCTTCTTCCTCCTTCGCGCTTCTTCCATCTTTTCGTCGTGCAGCTGGTTCTTCCCTGAACAGACTGCGGGTCACTAGACTCCCCTCGCGGGCATGCAATGCAATGGCTGTCGCCCATCCACGGGCCTTACACCGTACTATCATAAAAGTGGAGGGGGGCAAAAATGTACGGGACTTGACCGCCCGGGCCTTCTTTTCCTTGTCATTCTACAGGGGATTCAAGGACCACGGGGGACCCAGCGAGGTGGTCCAGTTAGCGCCCATTGCATTGTACTACGGCGAATCATTCATCCCTCTTCTCTCACACGCGCACTCGCTCATACTCTCACCTTTATTCTTTTCTTTCCCGCCTTTTTGCTCGCCCGCCCGCGACCAATGTCGACCGAATGTGCTTCCCGAATAGCGAGACGGAAAATGCTGCTGCTGCCGCCGCCGCCATGAGCATGCCGCCGGACGCAAGCAGCAGCCCTCGAGCGGCCCAGCTGCCCCCGGCATCCCATCGTGGCCAGGACAGCGGCACAGGCTCAGACTCAGGCACAGGCACAGGCACTGTGGGTGAGCCACTGAAGCCCGAGGAACCACTGACGAGCGCGCTGCTGGGCCGCCCGCTGGAACACCCATTGCCAACACCCCGGGGCGAGTCGCAGGCCCCAAACAACACCCCGGCGCCCGCTGACGCTGGGGCTTCCATTCTCATTCCCACTCCCACTCCCTCCGCTTCCCGCACTCCCACCTCCGTCACCACCACTCACACACGCACTCCCACCACATCTTCCCCTCCAGCCAATCCTCCCAACAACGTGCCGTTCCAGCCCGCGTCCGTCCCCGTCCCCGTCCCCGCGTCCTCGCCTGCATCCTCCTCTGGCTCCCTGCCCTCCTCGTCGCCCTCTCCCTCGCCCACGTCTCTCTCGGACAGCGTGCACTCACCCATGCCGGTCTCCACGCCGGTTCCAGCGCCCCGTGGTGATGCCAGTCGCGGCGACTCAAACGTCAACGCCAGCAATAAAAAGCCCCGAGGCCCCGGCCCTCTCCCGCGCCAGACTGGCCCATCTCTGCTCTCCCAAGCCTTGGCTTCGGCGCGCGGCATCCCCCCTCCCATCAACACTCCTCCTGCTTCTTCTGCTCTTGCGTCTCCTACTCACACCTCTGGCCCGCGGCAGCCCAGACAGAACCAACCGACGCCTCCAACCCCCACCACTCCGATCTCTCCCACGACCATCCCGATCCCCATCACCACCACTGCACAACACGCCGCTGCTCTCCCGCCGCAGCCTGACCGAGACGTCACCACCCTGCCCATTACCAGCTCTCTTCCTCAAAATGTCCACGCCCAATTCGGCGACCTTAGGCCGCTGACAGCCGCTGCTCCCACGTCCGCCGCCAACATGACTGCCTCTACCGCCGTCGCCACCATGACCACGCTCGCCCCCCGGGAGGCGGCGAGCGTGCCCTCTTCCTTCACCCACCACACTCTAGCCGCCAACTTTCGTGATCTAGTTCTCGACCACCGCCATGATCTGGACGTCCCTCGAGGACGGCCCACCACCACCGCCCTTGACATTGACCGCGCTGCCATTCCACACAACCACCGAACCCCCTCCAACCCAACCCAAACCGACGACTCTGCCCCGGCGCAGCCAGACCACCCCGGATTCAACCACCCCACCACGCCTCTGAGACAGGACGACGGAGGCAATGATCATCGGCAGGCCCATTGGTCAAAGGCTCCCCCCCACCGGGTCAACAACATGCCTTCTGAGAAAAGGGAGAAGATCTGGTCCATTGGTGCGGGCGAGGGCGACGAGGAAGACGGCTTGGTTGAGCAGTCGGTCGCTGAAGCAATGGCTGGTGTCGAGCCCAATGGAAGGAGCCGAAAGTCCAGCTACAGCCTCCGCTTCTTCAAGGAAGGCCTGCCAATTGAAGAGAAGACACGCCGAAAGGAATCCAGGCACGCCAAGGACAAGCTTGCGTCCACCGCGGAGGAAGCTGGTGAGTCCAGCAACACGACCGCCGCCAAGCCGACCCCGATTCGGTCGCGGCCTGAAGACCAAAGCGCCCCGCAAGTTGCTGGGGCGCACAGGGACCTGGCAGATGAGCTGGATGAGATTCCGGTCCTGAGCACTTCTCCCGATGAGGACTACTTCACCGTCACCCCCAGACTTGCTGCAGGAGACAGGGACATGCCGCCAGCTTGGGCGCAGGTGCCTAAGTCGCTGCCCACGGACGATCACGCGGCAGCTAAGACGGCGGGGACTCCAGGTTTGGTGGGGCCGACCCCGGCTGTCGATGCCGATGATGGTCGAGCCGAGCGAGTGGAGGCACGACGGAAGTCAGGTGACAGCTCAGCATCTCACTACGACGGAGAAGCAGACGAATCAGGCGAGGAGAAGATCTCGTCGGCCGTTTTCCTGCCCCACCAGGAACTGCCGGAATCTGGCGTAGACGAGACAAACCAAGACCGGGCCGCTGCGCGGTCAAATCGGACGAGGTCCCTCTCTCAAAGTAAGCAGCACCCGTGGCTCGTCAAGGCCGACGAGCCCGAGCCTGAGATTGAGATCCAGGACAAGGAGGATGAAGCACCGTATGGGCTCAATCGCCTCCCATCTCGCGAGAGCCTCATCGCCCGGCGGGGGGAACATGCCGTTGACAAGCTCGACGAGTGCCCCTTTGTCGACGATGATGTTGAAGTGAAGAATGTCGTCGCACCCAAACCACCACCCAATGCCGTGACTCCGTACGAAGACCATGTCCATGAACACCAGCACCACAACCCAGAGCCCCTTGAAGCCATTGAGCTCATCCCATATAAGCACCAGGTCGGCGGGCACACCACACTGTGGCGCTTCTCTCGCAGGGCCGTCTGTAAGCAGCTCAACAATAGGGAGAATGAGTTTTACGAGACGATTGAGAGCTACCACCGTGAACTTTTGCCATTTCTACCTCGGTACGTGGAGAAACTCAAGCCACGGGTTCCCCCCCCCTTTCCCCCCCTTGTTACCACTGCCCTGTTTCAAACAGCCAATGAAGCACCCCCTTTGCTGCCAAAACTGGCAACTGACACATTTTCAGATATATTGGCGTCTTGAATGTCACCTTTCACAAACAGAGCCGCCGGAAGAGCGTGTCCAAAAAGGACGACACGGCCGCAGCGGAGCGGAAGAAGGTTCAGGAGCAGGCTGCCAACCGCCTGGAGTCGGACCAGGGAGCTCCCAAGCCCACCCACGGCAGAGTCATCAGCCAGTCCCTAGCCAACGCGAACATTCCAATTCCCACCGTCACATTCGACGACAACAAGCATATTCTTCCCCGCAACTTGCTCCAGCCTACCCCACTTTTGGATCCTTTCCGACGTCGAAGCATCTCCACGACCCATGTCTCGACCAATCCGACGTCTGAGGTTCCGACTCGCCCCCCAATGGATGAGAGACCAAACAGCTGGGGCGCCACCACGGTCAACAAGCGACTTCGAAACGAGGTTTTCAACGATGTTTTCCTCAAGGAGCCTGTTGAGATTCAGCGACACCGCCGACCCCACCAAAGGTCCATTCCGCGGCCGACCCTGCAGCGTCTCTTGCGATCTTCCAATTCCGACCCAGCCCTATTGACCGGACGCGACTCAGCATTTTACGAAGTCGAACAGGTATCGACTGAGAACGAACCGAGGAAGCGGGGTGCTAGCAGTGAGAATGGTGTATCTGACATGGACTGCGTCCAATCCGAACCCGAGAGGAATGCGCCCGAGGAGGTCAAGGATGTTACTGGAACGAGTGCGCCCGAACCGGAGACCATGATGATGAGTTCTGTAGGGTCCAAGAAGAAGCGACGTTTCTCGGCTGGCGGACTCCGACGCAAGCCCCACGATGTCAGGGAGTCCAGAGGCGACCTCAAGTATTTTGAGGAAGCCGACGATGCAGGCTACAAGGGCGACGAGGAAGACACACCAGCCTCGAAGCCCAAGCATGTCACTCCTCATGGTTCCCCGAAGCCCAACGGTGCCAAGGAGCGCATCCCAGTTCCGGAGCCAACGGATTCTGCTTATAGCTCGGGCGTCACATCCGCAATGCCCAGCCCGTCTGCCGAGTTCAAAAAGATTCCCCGGCCGTTGAATCCCAAGGAAGCCAAGACGCAGCGACACCGCGTTGAATACTTTTTGCTCCTGGAGGACCTTACGTCGGGCATGAAGCGGCCGTGCATGATGGACTTGAAGATGGGCACTCGACAGTATGGCGTGGAGGCTACACCCAAGAAGCAAAAGTCGCAGCAGGAAAAGTGCCGAACCACAACATCGGCCGAGCTGGGGGTTCGAATCTGCGGTCTCCAGGTATGGAATGCCAAGACGGAGACGTACGACTTCCAGGACAAGTACTACGGCCGGAACCTCAAGGCCGGCAGCGAATTCAAGGGGGCGCTCCAGAAGTTTTTGTACAATGGCCTGGACCTGCACAGCATTCTTCGCCACATCCCTGCTGTGCTGAAGAAGCTTGACAAGTTGGAGGAGATTGTGCGTGGACTGCGAGGATACCGCTTCTACGCTGCTAGCCTCCTGATGTTCTACGATGGAGACACATCGGAGGACACGACCGACTACGAAACGGTCTACGAATCAACAACGGACTTTGCGACAGATACAGAGGATGTGGCGCGAAGGGCCAAGAAGAAGAAGAATAAGCGCGAGATTGATTTTAAGATTGCCGACTTTGCCAACAGCTTGACGCCCCTGGACAAGATTGACGACAAGCCTTGCCCACCCCAACATCCCGACCAGCCGGATGGTGGCTTCCTCAAGGGGTTGCGCAGCTTGAGGCGATATTTTCTGCAAATTCAACGAGACGTGCGAGAAGAGCTGGGACTCGATGCTCGCGGACGACTATCCACATCAGTGGACCATCTCCAAGAAATCGACGACGATGAGGGGATGGTCAGCGTTTGATGACGTGCTTTCGATTCGACATGATGAAGGGAGTTTGATACCCACGCTTCTTTATTTTTACCGCCTTTTTTTAATCTGGAAGCCTGCGTGTTTTAGTTGCTTTTTTATTTTTATTTCCTTCCCCTTGTCTCCTTTTTCTGATCCTTATTACGGGTGGTTTGGAGTTTAAAAGGGCTCTTCCTTGAGAGGATTGGGCAAAACAAACAAAACAGCCAACGTTGCCAGGACACGTGTCTCATGACCATTTCAGTTTTTTTTTCTATTTCTTTCTGTGTCGGAAACCAAAAACATACCCCGCATCGATTTTGGCGCAAAGCGACGGAGGGAAACGTGTGATTGTCTGGGCGGATCCAAACGGAGTGTTTTCAGACTTATTTTCATGTTGATTGATTTGTTATCGGAACCATGAGACGCAGGCATTGGGAGAGAAAACAAGGGGACGAGGGGCATCTGGTTATGAATTTTTGTCTTGTCGTTTTATGAAGGGTTGCGGGTTAGGTACGCAGCCAGAATGATGTGTATTTTTTTCTTTTCGTTTTCGTTTATTGGTTTTCTTGGGAGTTGATTGCTACGGTTTTAGGCTTAGGCAATGAATGGACAGGCGGGGGATACCGGTGGAATCTAGAGTGTTAGAGAAAAAAATGCAATTAGAAAGGTCCCTGGATCATTTTGTCTGTCTTTATTAGCTTGTGTGTGATGTGAGTTGGTTGGTTGTTTGGATTGCGCCAGATATGCTGATGCATTCCACACGAGATGAGCTCTGCTTGAAGCATGCATGGATCTAGATGAGTACATAATTTGTTAGACCAGATAAGTTGTACTCTATGTACGCCCCCCTTGTTTAGATATAATCACCCAAGTGCTCCAGTCCCGTCCTCTTCAGCCTGTTGGCATCGAGCTTGACGACATCCGGGACAAACCAGTCCTTGAGCTGGCCGCCCGGTCGCCCAGGTGCCTTGCCCAGCATCTCGTTTTCCTTGCCCAGTATCATAATGGCCAGGGCGGTTCCAGACAACCAGGCCCAGATCATGCCCTCGCCATTGTAGCCGGCCGCCACCCACTGGCCGGCCTCGGGGCCCTTGCCGCCTCCTTCGGATCGCGGCAGGCGGCCCACAAAGGGGAACGTGTCGCCGGTGACGCTCAGGATGCCGGTCCACATGCTGCGCACCATGCTCCCGGCGCCCCAGTTGGGCTCGTGGACGCCGGGCATGACGCCGCGGATGTGGATGGCGGGCAAGGCGCTCATGCGGCTGTCGTCCCAGATGCCCACCTGGTCGGCGCCCGCGTCGATGCTGCGAAGCAGGCCGCCGCCGACCATGAGGTCGCCCGCGGACCCGTCAGGGCCGTCAGGCCGCTGCGAGATGTAGTCGAAGCCCGTGCCGTACTTGACGCACCAGGACCGGCCGCCGCCCGTGGCGGGAAAGTCGTCGCCGGGCTTCTGGGCCGACATGTGGGCCAAGGCGCCGGTGAGGTGGCCGCGCAGGCACGGGATGAGCTGCGTGGCGAAGGCGTTGGTGGCGTGCACGACGTGCCGGGCCTTGATGACGGGGCCGTCCGCGGCCGTCTCGACGTCGTAGGCGTAAGGAGTGCGCTTGGGATGCTGCTTGACGGCCGTGACGGACGTGCCGGTCCGGATGGTCAGGCTAGGGTACCGCTTCAGGAGGTCATCCCACACCGAGGTGACGAGGCGGTACGGCCACAGGGCGCCGGCCTTGTAGGAGATGGCGCCGACGGCCAGCTTGTTGACTCCAAACTGCGACTGTGTAAGTATGTAATGCGATAAAACAAGGGCATCCAATTTCTTCTCACCTCCTTCTGGGCGTCTTCGGCGCTCCATATCGTGTGCTCAATCTCGGGCAACCACTTCTTGGCCTCTTCAATGTCCCTCTTGGCCTTGTCCAGGTCCCGCTTCTCCAGAAAGACGTCGACGGTGAGCACCTCCCTTGCCTCGGCGATGGGGAAAGCCTCGGCCACCTCGAGGAGGGTGGGCAGGTGCAGCATGTTGAGGCGGATGACGTCCCTGGCGCGCTCTGGGCCGAGGATCCTGGCGGCTGCGGCAAACATCTCGTACGGCCCCGTCTTGATGTGGCCGCCGTTGCGGCCCGTGGCGCCGCTCGTCAGCTGGCGGGCCTCGAGCACGGCGACGGACAGCACGCTGCCGTCCTTTTCCGACAGCTCCAGCAGCGACTTGGCGACGGCGGCGCCCGCGATGCCGCTGCCGATGATGACGACGTCCGTCTCGGGCTTGGGGTCGCCCCGGATGTCGCAGAGGTCCGGGAACGGCGGGTCCTCGAGCCAGTAGGGAGCCGTGGGCGACTCGACGGGGAAGCCCGGCGGCGCGCTGGCCCGCTTGAGCAGCGCGTTGAACTGGTCATTGAGCGTCGCGAGGATCCTGATGCCCGTCCCGATGTTGTAGACCGAGGCCTTGAGGCTGGATACGACGGCGCCCATGGCGGGGGATTGGAGCCCCTTTGGAAGCAGGGCGAGCAGCACAGCTTTTGTGATTAAGAAAATGGCATGCGCTGAGACAGCAAGCAGACCCTCTGTGTCGTCGGCGTCTCCAGGTGGGTTCACTTACACCGTGTGTTTCTTGGCGCTTCTGCGCCTGTATCCCCCCTTCCCCTGGTGGATGCAGCTAGCCCCAGATGAAGATATACCCCAGGAATAGCATCCCGCGGAGGCCGAACGGCCGCGAGGCTTTGGTGGGCTAGCCCCTGTTGAGACGGTGGCGCGTCCGTGGCATTGGGTCCATCCCTGCTATGGAGGCCCCACGTGGGCGAATTCCGTGAAGGAGTGACTTGATGTGAAGACTTGCAGATAGAATGAATCTCATGTATAGTAAGCATGATGAGGTGAAAGAAGAAGAAAAGAAAAATGTCTGCCTGTCTTGGTCAATGAGGCTCCATTGAATCGTCGTGAGACGCTAATTGATAGCCGGCGCGCGGGTGCAGCCTCCATCTGGCTGTGATGAAGATATCACCCACGGCTCAGTCCTCGTGACAAGGCCTGCCGTGACACTGGAATGTGCCGATGGAGTCCCTTAACTGAAGTGGCTTGTGTTTTTATCCTAGTATTTCAAGCTTTTAATTCGCTACCTGCTGTTTTACAGCACCTCGAGTAGAGTACAACTAAGTTCGTGTATGCAACCCTAGTACTGCACCGTGGCCATTTGACACAGTCAAAATAATCACAATTTCCAAAGCAAAAATAATCATAAGAAAAAAAACCGAGTCGTCATATTAAAGGGCATGTACTTATCAAGGGACCTTTTTGATTCATCTCGGCCAGAAATGTGAACATACATGGTCTTTTTTAAGGGTTCCCATGTTGCAACGTACCTATCGGACTAACGAGCATTCATTGGCTGTCTCGTACTTTGCATTTCCCGGCTTAGATGTCGAAAGACGAAAAACAAGGGACAACAAACATTACGTAAAGAACCCATAGAGAAACGTCGTCATGTTTGAGACGCAGGTTCGGCATCGCTTTTTGCTTTCTCCGCACGTGTCGTCTTCTCCAGGACGCTTGAATCTGTCTTGTCCTTGGTTGGTGATGGCACATTTGCTTCAGCACCTGCAGGCAGCTCGGTGTACCGGGAAAAAAAATCCTAAAAAAAAATTGGACTTCTTATTAGACATTTTACCTTGGCTGCTCGCACACCTGAGCGCGACTTTCGGCATATCAAGATACATCCAGCAACGACGGCGAGAGGGATGATGAAGATGAGGAAGCGAAAAGTGAGGGAAGTGTTCGACGTGGCCGTGGCATCGGTCCATATATTCATGACTCCGAGCCTTATATACAGCGCCAAGACGGCAGATGCGGGCGGAACTAGAACGGCTGCAGCCAGATACATAATCTTCCGGATGGTGGCTTCTAATTCGTGAGCCTTCTGGCGTGGACAAAGTGGATGGCCGTTCCGATGTGGGTGAAGATAATGAAGGTCAAGATGTCGACAAGAGCCAGGAAGAGGTCTGCAATGTAGCCCACCGCACCGATGGGCTTTCCCCAGAAAGTGTAAAGTTCTTCTTCGAGGCGGATCAACCATAGCAAGTAGCGAGTTATATCGCAGCATAGGCAAGAAGCCTTGGGACGGAGTGAGAAGGACACAGCATGCGGTAGCATCAGGCGAGGCGGTGGCCCTATCATGAGCGTCTAAATCAGCCCTGCAAGAAAGGCTTGCGGTCGGTTTATTCGTCGAAAGCTTGAAGGATCCGGTTGTCACTCAGTGTTATGAGGGCGCGCTGCAAGGCGATTACCCCTTGAGACCCAACCTGGTCTCGAAGGGGCCGATTTCTGCAACAGCGCAGCATCAGGAGACGGTCGTGCATCTCTATTTTTGTCCCGCCCTTGATTGCATTTGCATGTCCGTCTCGTGCTTGGTTGCCAATACTGGGCCATGGCCAATCCCTTGATGGCATCACGAGCCATCCAGCCCGGCCGGTCGCATTGCTCAAGTCTCACCTTTGCGCAGAGCACCTTGGTCTTATGCTGCCCCGCTGGTATAAACTAGAAATGTATTATGCTTATTTCTTCTTTTCCTAGAATCGATCATCGATCCCCAGGAAACCTGCTGCATGGTCGGCCGAGGTCCACGGGTTACCGTCAACCCATCATGGCCTATTGCGGAGTTGTGCAAAGAGCTCGTGGTCATCTCAATAAGGGCTGCGACGACTGGCCTCGTGTTCCCGACATGGCGATTTTTATTTTATTCTTATCTTCAATCGTACGGGGGAAGCGAAATGTGTGTTTGAGAAACAGATTTTTGCGACGGGGGCGATACGTGGTTGAAACTAAACGGCGAGCAGCTGTTGGCCAGGCCGTTGCGGCTGCCAAGATTCACCGACAAATGGCAGCCGTCGACTGTTCGGTTTCGTCAGTCTTGACTGCGCGTTTCATAAAAACACGCGGCTTATATCTGTCTTTGCTTTTCGTCCTCGGTCTTCTCTTCAATTTTGGCTCCTCTCGCATTGCTTGTATTCGTCACCGTCCGTGCAGCATGGATCTCGGCGCCCGCATCGACGTGTAGCGCACTCGTGTGCCGAGCCGTCTAGAGAGAGAGGATCCCTTCCAAGGCGATGGATTCGAGTCGCGGCCTGCCACGCGCCTCGTGAGTCTTTGCATAGTCTTTGACCGGGCAACACCTAGGCTAATGAGCTGTGATTGCAGACATTCCACGAGCAAGCCGACCCGCCTGTTCGTCGCCCATCCACACGCCTCCATCTCCGCTCCATGACTCCGTCGAGACAGCCCTCTGCGGCTTCCAGCAGACCTTCTACTTCCTTTGAGACAAGAGAAGCCAGTAAGCGCATGGGTCTGTGGGAGCTTTTCCGTCGGAAACGAAGTCTTCGCCGTGCTTCGCCAGAACCTGCTCGAGATCCTGTCAAACTCAACTTTCTCTTTGTTGGAAGCAGGTGCTCGGGTCAAACTTCATTATTATTGTGTGTCTCTAGTATGGCCAACCTTGCGACTCGTGCTAATTTGATTCTCCAGCCGTGCTCGATATGGCTACTTTCCTGATGTAAGTCAACCGCCCCCGTATTGAACATGCGCTAACATCCCAAGACTCGTGGCTTTTCTCGCCCTCTGTACGAGAGTTACACCAGCGACCGATCTTGCAACGGGGTTCCTGCTCGCATCGAGCTGTGGGACACTTCGGGCGTGTCGGACCTGAATATGGTCCAGCTCTTGTCGTACATGAATTGGGACGCCGTTTTTCTTTGTTTTGACATTTCCGACAAAGTTTCCATGTATACTATTGTGCAATGGGTTCGGTACTCCGCAGGCCTCCCTTTGACTTCCAGAGCTGACAAAAACAGTGGCAACACACATCTCACCTCGGGTTTGCTCCGCCCGATTCCTTTGAGCCACAGGTCTATCTCCTGGGCATGAAGAAGGACTTGCGCGACCAGTGCTTCGTGGAGGATCACCACGAGGGCACAGCTGTTACCTCTTCAGGGCTCATGGCGTATCCGACTTGCTGTGTGTGCGCATCCGAGGTATGTCTACATGTGCTATGGTAGCTGGCTTGGTTAACAAAAGCAGGCTCGTTGGCACGCAAAGAGGATTGGCGCCTGCGGATATCTCGAGTGTTCTGCGGCGAGTGGTGAGGGCTTGGAAGAACTGTTCAATAAGGCTGGGTGGGAGGCTGTGCGAAGACTTGGTGCTGATGATTTGGAAGAAGTGGAAGTGCCAAAGAAAAAGAAGGCTCGGTTCTTTTGATCATCTGGTATTAAAGACTACGATCGATGTGTAGGTAATTAGCGACAACACTAACTGTATCATAGTGTAGGAACGATCATGACAGGTTTTGTTTAACCCAACTCTACAACGAATTTCTGAAACACCCGGCTTTATTAATCCCATACCCATCAAAAATAAGATGATTGTTTTGTCCTCCGTGAATTAATGCGACGTTCAGGGTAGCCATTGCCAAGTTGACACCTCGCACAACTGGTCCGTGCGCCATTCCTGATCAACCAGCATAGAATCACTGACGACTCAGATATAGCAACCAATACCTTGAATACAGGTCAATGGTTGCTATAAAATGACGCCGCTGGTGTAAAAGGAAATTAAAACCTGCAATATCCATCGTCATGGAGCCAGGTTCGGGAGCAATCTACCTAGTTGGGGCGGTTGGATTGGTTGGCAGCGTCGGCCTCGTCACTATTATGGCCATTCCAACGTGGATGCTACTTGTCCAGACATATGTCCTCTTGCTCGTCGCCCTCGCGGTATTCGCCACGGTAAGCGCCGCCCTCGACGACACTGGTGCATTTAAGCTGATTGAAGGCAGACTCGGCATCTACAGCTCAACGGCCGTCGCCGCCGATTTCGTCTCAAGAAGAATGGCGCTCAAGTCGCTCGTCGCCGCGAGAAGGACTACTACCTCTTCGTCCTGGGCTCCGGCGGCCACACCAAGGAAATGCTCATGATGATGGACGACGGCTTCTCCAACTTTTCCAACTTTCACCGGCGCTACCTCATCTCCAGCCAGGACACCATGTCGGAAAACCACCTGGAAGACTACGAGGCTGACCTCAAGGAGCTCTGCGAGGCCAACGGCCAGAGTCCTGGCACCTTTGACAAGTGCGTCGTCGTCCGCGCTCGCCGTGTGCACCAACCGCTCTGGACGACGCCGTTCTCAGCCCTGCTCAGCATTGCCGACATCTTTCCCGTGCTGCTGTCGCCCCCAACGAGCCGTGCTGGCTGTGAACTGCGCTATCCCACGCACATCTTTTCCAACGGGCCTGCCACCGGTTTCTTCGTCGCCCTGGCTGTGCACCTTCTCAAGATGTTCTACCTCGTGCCCCAGGACTCGATGAAGTTTGTCTACATTGAATCGTGGGCGCGCATCTCCACACTGAGTCTGACGGGCAAGCTTATACACTACTCGGGCATCGCCGACGTCTTTCTGGTGCAGCACAAGGATGTGGCTGCGAAATACGGTGTTGGGAACGCCGGGGAGATGGTATTCAATTCTCGACGCCCCGCGGCTTAGACAGAGAGAAGGGGGAACAGCATAAAAAAAAGAGACATGCTCGTACTTCGTTACATGATAGTTTTTTGTGTTTATACATAGTGTGTACACGAGGGGGGACTTTTTTTTCTTTCTTCTCCCCCCCTCAAGCATAAAAAGACTTGATTCATGCGCTTGTCGTTACAGCTTCCTTGTCGGCGGCTTGGTCCGCGTTCTGCTCCACCTCGGGATCCTCCTCCTCCAGGCCGAAGCTCTCAATCTCCGAGTTGCGCAGCGACTCCTGCTTCTCCGTCTCCTTGCCGGCCCAGATCTTCCAGTTCTCGAACTCGCGGTCCTCGAGGTAGTTGCCGACGTCGATGCGTGTCTTGCCAAAGTAGGCGCCCACGTGGCGGGCCTCCTCGACGGCCACGCGCTTCTCAATCTCCTCCTCCTGTCGGTAGCGGTAGAACTCCTTGCGGACCTGGTCGTAGGCCTGCTTCTGGGGCATCTTGTTTTCGCGCATGAGGTGCAGCTGGCGTTGCACGACGCTGTTGTAGTCTGGTTAGCTTTCCATGACGGCGGGCGGGCGGGCTGGTTGGTGGGGTGAGGTGCCGCTTAGTGTGGCATGACTTGCCTTTCACCTGTCAAGGGAATTCCGGGCTGTCGCAAGCCCTGAGCCCAATTGCAGCGCTGGTAGTCCTTTCCGTCCGTCTCGACAATCACACGGGGTCGGGCGAGCTCCCAAGGGTGGTCTTTGTAAAAGGTCTTGCGGAGGCGGTCCTCAATGTAGACAATCTCCTTGGGGCGGAACAGGTTCTTGCCCTTCTTTCCCAGGCGGTGGCCTCCGCGGTGAGGAGACAGCGTCCGTACGAGCGTCTCGGCGGGGGGGACGGACGTCATGACATCGTACCATGGCGGCGGGTTGGAGGGTGAGTTGGCGAGGAGTCGGTGGTTGAGCTCCTCGGTGACGGTCTGGTAGACCCTGGCGGGTCTGATCTGTCGCCCGCCCATGGCCAAATTGCTTGGGGGATCGGTCAGCCGGGGGTGCGTGCGGGGGGAAAGGGAGGGGAGTTGGTGGTGCCGTACTTGCTTGTCAATTGGCGATGTGAGGGTTGTGGCCTGCCGTTGTCGCGCAATCGGCCATGCAGTTTGGAGTCGCAGTGGGAAATTTTGGCAATTGGTCGGCGAATCGTAAGGCCGGCCGGGGCGGGCGTGGGACGCCGGAGCTTGGCGCCAGCGCCCGGCGAATGAATTGGTTGGCAAAAAACCATCTGCAAAAGGGTCCCACCACAGCAGTCTTGATTGAACATCAACTCCCGCAGAACCAGCAGCTCTTTTTTTTCCCGCCCTGTCCGCCTGCTCACGCCCACGTCCGAATTGCTGCTCCTGTGCCTGCGTTGCATCCGCCAGAGCACAGAGCCGCGAATTGGGCGCCGCACCATGACGACGAGCTCATGAAAATCTCCAGTCGAGTGGACGGCTCCGTCTGTGCGGTGCTCTCGGGTCGACCAGCAGCCAGCTTCGGCGTCGCTACTGCGAGGAGGAGGTTTTGCACGGCCGGAGATGCCCCCGCCCCCCGGGAGCCCCAGCGGACCAGCAGCAAACCCACCGGCGGCGTCTGCACGAGGAGCTCGTTATGGCTGCTCTCGACCTTTACACCGACGGCCGATGCCCGCCCGCGGGCGATACCCATGCACCGATCCCGACACTACAGCACCGCTGCCGCTTCGACGAGACCGACCCCTCAGCCCCCAACACCACCGACGGACCAAGATCCGAAATATCTCATGTCGTTTGTCAAGCAAGAAAATGACTTGAGCGTGCAAGAGTACCTTGACTTCCACCAAGATCCGTACCGTAGGGGCTATGCCCAACCCGATGGGCAAAAATTGCACGTCTCGGACAAGAAGAAAGAGGTCCAATATCCAAATCGGAACCAGCTGCCCAAAATCACTACCAAGACGGAAAAATCCATCTGTAGCCTGTGCGCAGCCATTTCGCGCCGACTCAGATACCCAACCCGATCGAGCCTCGAGCAAATCTACGAACTCTACATGGAACTCCCCGAACCCCGCATGCTATATCTTACATGGCAGTGGCGGGCGAGATTGCTCAAGGTCATGGGCACGCCGAAGAGGCGAGACTCGGAGTCCATGTTGCGATACTTTGCTTTGCTCGGGGACGTCAAGGATTGCGGACTTACACTCCACCGGGTGCACTGGAATTTGGCGCTGGCCTTCGCCACCAAGTACACTGCCCGAGCGACACACGTAGAGATGGAGACGGCGTTGCGGCTGTGGAGAGAAATGGAGCGAGATGCCAACGTCCAGAGCAATAACGTGACGTTTAATGTTTTGTTCGACGTTGCCTCCAAGATTGGAAATTTTACGCTTGCCGAGATGATTTACAAAGAGATGGAAAATCGAGGCGTTTCTTACAACCGCTATCACCACGTCAGTCTGATACACTACTTTGGCTTGAAACACGACTCCGGAGGAATCCGGGCTGCGTACAGGGACATGGTAGAGGCGGGCGAGATTGTCGATACCGTCACACTGAACTGTGTCATCTCGGGTCTCCTCAGGTGTGGTGAAGAGTCGGCGGCAGAGGAGACGTACCAGCGGATGAAGGACGGGCACGAGATGACACCCCACATCCCTGAGCGCAACTACATGATGGACCGGGTAGTCACCAGGGTTCTGATGATGTTCACCAAGCTTGCCAAGGTACACCCGGAAATGAAACAATCGTTTCAGAAACAGATTCGCCTGGCCCCCGACTTTCACACCTTCAAGTTGTTTGTTGAGCACTATGCGCTGCGGGTGGGCAATCTGAACAAGGTGGCCCAGTACCTGGACGAGATGAAGCATCTCAAGATCCCCATTCACCCCACCATATTTCTTGTCCTGTTCAAGGGATTTTACCTGCACGGTGGCTATATCAGCTCCGAGTGGAGCGAACGACGACTTGAAGGGGTTTTGACGGCCTTGTACCAGGCAAAGGATGAGGGCGCCAAGGGATTCAACATCGACCGATGGTTGGTTATTTGGGCCTTGCGAGCGGTCAAGAAGTGCTCGACCGAGGAGGCTGTTGTCCGAACCTATGACGACATGGCTGATCGCTGGGATATCCCAACTGACCGACAAGAGTTTATGCATGACCTGCTGGGTAACATCCTCAGAGGCAGGGACATGATGTCGGAGAGGGGCAATTGGGATGGCCCATCGCACCAGCGATATAAGAAGGATGGAACGAGGTTATGATGTATCAGCAAAAATTTTGTATCAACTGTACAACACATAGACTACGATAGAGAGGAAATAATACCCTGGGCTGGATCAGGCCTGATGTCACTACAAAAACATCTCTCTCTCTCTCCCAATTGGGAACCCAATTGCTGCGCATGGGCCGATTGTCCGCGTCTCAAAAGTTCACGGCGGGCATTTATGCATTCGAAATCGCGTGGTATAGTGACAAATGAGATTAACGCAAGGACTGAAGGCGACCGAGTGATGTCTATTCGGTTATATACACAACATCCCACCGCCCGAGCTCTCGATTCTATCAATGGACAAGCGCCAGACCAACCCGCTAGCTGCGAATTTACTGGGGCTTGAAGGTCTGCCAGACTGTGCATCATGTCAGTATTTGCCTCGAGGCGGATCCGGGCCGGCGGAAACAACGCACCAGAGATACCGAAGGGAGCGCCGAAGCCGACGGCCATGAAGGTCCAGTAGGTGAAGAAGAAGGACTTCTTGCGGGGGTTGAAGGGCAGGTTGCTGTAGGGGCCCTCGGGGTAGTGGTAGGGCGACGACATGCGGGCGCGGGTGGTGTGGAAGCCACGGCGGGCAACCACCGAAGGGTTGGTGCGGGCGACAGCGCGGGCGAGCATCTGGAAACGGGTCAATTAGCTTTTGCGACTGGATTCGCAGCTCAATCGAGCTCTGCGGGCGTGCTGGGCGCACCTTGGACGCGGTAGAGTGGCGATTGGGGATGCGATGGGGGGAGAGCTTGTAGAGTCGAACGGCGTGGATGACCTTGGACGAGTGGTCTGAGGTTGAAAGGAAAACGCTTGGTCGTGGTCACGTGCCGAAACAGGTGACTAATTCGATTGTGGATGCTGTGGTTGGCGGTTGGATCGTAAGTTTTGCAGGTTCCTCCCATCGGCAAGAACCGCTCTCTCGATTGGTGAGGTACGTACCTCTGGTCCCCGGCACCTTTGGACGTACCTTTGTATCCTTTTCACCGCCTGCAGCTTCTTGCTGTATCATTTTTTTTTCTGCCGCCAGCCCACTTTCTTAGCCTATCCAACTTTTTAGCCCAGCCAGGTACACGCCGTGTCGCACTCATTGGGATTTGCGATCGAGATCTCTCCTTTGTGTCCTCTTGTAACCCAACCACGCGGCTGCAAACGAGGCTGTGTGCGTGATTTGGAGCTTGGAGCTCTTTTCTGCGCATCTTTTTTTGGGTACCCAATCCACTTCACCCTCGCTTTTCCGACCCAAAAAAAAAAGGCTTGCTTGCTCCCTTTGCACCTCTCGCGAAAACATTTCCTAGGCCCGGGCATCGGGACCGAAAGCCGCCAACATGGATGAAATGTTTGATGTTTTCGAGGCCAAGGCCGAGGCTCCCAGCGCCAGCGAGGACGAGCAGATTCCCAAGCCACGTAATCGCGACCACACGAAAAAGAGAAAGGCTGACGAGGCCATGAACGGCGCTGCCGCCAAGCAGGACGAGGATGTCGACATGGACAACGCAACCGAGTCGTCCAAGGAAGAGGCTTCCGAGGAGGAGGAATCCGACACACCCAGCCAGCAGGATAAGAAGAGGAGGAAAAAGGAAGACAGCGCCGGCCCCGTCATGACGGATACCTTTCAGACAGCCGAGTCGCGAGAAGTGGCTGGCGCAGCTACCTTTGTTCCTCAGGACTCGTCCCTGGTCCTATCGCATAACATCCAGCATCAAGTCGCTCTGCCGCCTGACCTGGACTACGAATACGTCCCCCTCTCCGAGCATAAGCCCCCCGCGGAGCCTGCGAGAACCTACAGCTTCAAACTCGATCCCTTCCAGAGCTTGTCGGTTGCCTCCATCGAGCGCGAGGAGAGTGTTCTGGTGTCTGCGCACACATCTGCCGGAAAGACTGTCGTCGCCGAGTACGCCGTCGCGCAGTGCCTGAAGCGAAACCAGCGAGTCATCTACACGAGTCCCATCAAGGCTCTAAGTAACCAAAAGTACCGAGACTTCGAGGCCATTTTTGGCGATGTTGGTTTGATGACTGGTGATGTCACCATTAACCCGACCGCCAGTTGCCTGGTCATGACTACCGAAATTTTGCGATCCATGCTGTACCGCGGTTCCGAGATTATGCGAGAAGTCGCCTGGGTTATTTTTGACGAGATCCATTACATGCGAGACAAGACTCGAGGTGTTGTTTGGGAGGAGACCATCATTATGCTTCCCGACAAGGTGCGATACGTCTTCTTGTCCGCCACCATTCCCAACGCCTTCCAGTTCGCCGAATGGATCGCCAAGATTCACCACCAGGCCTGCCACGTTGTCTACACCGATTTCCGACCTACACCACTCCAAAACTACTTTTACCCTGCCGGCGGTACCGGAGCTAGACTGGTGGTGGACGAGAAGAGTAACTTTAACGAGCAAAACTTCAACCTTGTCATGCAGGAGGTTGAGGACAAGAAGGGCGCTGACCCTGCTGATATCAACGCCAAGCAAAAAGGAAAGGGCAAGAACAAGAAGACCAACAAGGGCGGCGCTGACAGCGGTTCGGACATCCACAAGATTATTCGAATGACCATCAAGAAGAAGTTCAACCCCGTCATTGTCTTCAACTTCAGCAAACGAGAGTGTGAAAACATGGCCATGAACATTTCGGGTCTGAGCTTCAACGACGACTCAGAAAAAGCTATGGTGCACAAGGTCTTTACCAGCGCCATTGAGAGCTTGTCTGAGCAAGACCGCGAGTTGCCCCAGATTGTGCACCTTCTGCCACTACTGCAGCGAGGTATCGGTGTGCATCACTCAGGTCTCCTGCCCATTCTCAAGGAGACGATTGAGATTCTGTTCCAGGAGTCTCTAATCAAGGTTCTCTTCGCCACCGAGACCTTCTCTATCGGTCTGAACATGCCTGCCAAGACTGTCGTGTTCACACAGGTTACCAAGTGGGACGGCATTAAGAGGCGACCGCTTACTTCATCTGAGTACATTCAGATGGCCGGACGAGCTGGTCGTCGTGGCCTGGATGCCCGAGGTATTGTCATCATGATGATTGACGATAAGTTGGAGCCTGAGACCGCCAAGGAGATTGTCACTGGACACCAGGACCGCCTCAACTCGGCCTTTTACCTGGGCTACAACATGATCCTAAACCTGCTAAGAATCGAAGCCATTTCCCCCGAGTTCATGCTTGAGCGATGTTTCCACCAGTTCCAGAACGCGGCCAGTGTCCCGTCTCTCGAGAAGGAGCTGATGGCTCTCCAACAAGAGCGGGATTCTATGACCATTCCCGACGAGGCCACCGTCAAGGACTACTACCAGATCCGCCAACAGCTTAACACCTACACCAAGGATATGCGCGCCGTTATCCAGCACCCCAACTACTGCCTCTCATTTCTCCAGCCCGGCCGTTTGGTGCAGATCTTCAACCCCAAGGAGTCGCCCGAGAACGTCGGCGGCGGTGTCGATTTTGGCTGGGGTGTTATTGTCGACCACAAGGCTCGTCGTGCACCAAAGCTAGGAGAGCCCGAACACATCCCCCAAGAATCCTATATCGTCGATGTGTTACTGCCCATCTCCAAGTCGAGTGCCGAGTTCTCCCCTGGACAGCCCGCTGCTGAAATGCCTACTGGCGTGAAGCCCTCTGCCGATGAGGACGATGTTATGCATGTCGTTGTCCCTTGCCTTCTCACCTGCGTCAAGGCCATCAGCCAGATTCGGCTGTTCTTGCCAAAGGAGGGTTTGAAGTCTGAAAAGGACAGGGATCAACTTAGAAAGTCCCTGACCGAGGTCAAGCGACGATTCCCCGATGGCCTGCCTGTCTTGGACCCCCTGGAGAACATGGAAATCACGGACGACTCTTTCAAGAAGCTTCTTCGCAAGATTGAAGTCCTCGAGTCTAGACTTCTCGCCAACCCTCTGCACCTATCTCCTCTGTTGCCTTCGCTCTGGGATCAGTACCATGCCAAGGTTCAGCTCGCAGAAAAGGTCAAGGAGAAGAAGAAGTCCATTGCCAAGGCCCACAGCGTTGCCCAGATGGACGAACTCAAGTCTCGCAAGCGTGTCCTGCGCCGACTTGGTTTCATCAACGACTCTGAGGTTGTCCAGCTCAAGGCCCGTGTTGCTTGCGAAATCTCATCAACTGAGGGCCACGAGCTGCTCCTGTCGGAGCTGCTTTTCGACCGCTTCTTCAACGAGCTCACACCCGAAACTTGCGCTGCCGTCCTGAGCTGCTTCATCTTTGATGAAAAGGTTGAGACATCGGCGCTCAAGGAGGATCTGCAGAAGCCATTCCGTGAGGTCCAGGCCAAGGCGAGAATTATTGCCAAGGTCAGCCAAGAGGCCAAGCTCGAGATGAACGAGGAGGAGTATGTGCAGAAGCTCAAGTGGCAGCTGATGGAGACGGTGTACGCGTGGGCCCAGGGACGCCCCTTTGCTGAGATTTGGTAAGTTTACTGACATACATGATATCTATTCAACGCTAATTCCCGTCTAGCAAAATGACAAACACATACGAAGGTTCACTGATTCGTCTCTTCCGCCGACTGGAGGAGCTGCTGCGGCAAATGGCTCAGGCCGCCAAGGTCATGGGCAATGACGACCTGACCAAGAAGTTTGATGAAAGTCTACAGAAGATTCGTAGGGACATTGTTGCTGCGCAGAGTTTGTATCTTTAGAGCACAGATGTATGAGGTGGTTAAAAAAAGGGATCGGCATGACGTGATTGTTGTTTTCTATACCATCACAAGTTCAGTAGGGAGTTTTGGCGTGTGGGAAGACCGTGGTTGGGTTGCATCTCCGTGGACTTTATGAGACGGTGGTCTGGATTTGTCGCAATGGATTCTATAAAAGCCCGCGATATCCCGTAATATACCGTGTAAAGTTCCTCCTTGTAAACGCCCAGACGCCTTCTATCCATAATAATACATACGGGCGGGATGGCCCAATAACTAACTGCGGTCGCTTGAAATTCCCATGATGAAGCCAATGGTTAGGCTGAAAACGACACCGAAGCCCACAAAGATCTGCCAGCGCTTGCTCCAGATGCCCTCCTCGCGCAGCAGCCACGTGAGGCTTCCCAGCGGGAAGAAGAAGCCGACCATCATGGCGCGGAAGAGTATCTCGAGCACAGAAGCCATGCCGGCGTACTCGTCCTCAAGGGGACTGGAGTCAGAGGGGATGCCGCCGGCGTTGTTGTCGATCCAGGCATCCTCTAGATTGCGCAGTGTATCGGGCGATGGCATGGCATCGGGGGTAAAGTTGGAAGTGTGAATGGAGGTGAACTGCGTGCGCAGAGTCGCAACCTCAGACTGGGTGAAGCCCGACTGAAGCAGGCGGTCGAAGCCCCGAGGCCGGGGCCTGGTTGATGTGGTGGGCTTGGCCGTGTCGCTCTGATCGTTGTCAGGAGGCTTGCTCGCCGCGGCCTCCTCTTCGGCGAGCTCCTCGCTGGTGAGCTCATCTCCGATGGAGCAATTCACATATATGCGGTTGACGGGGGCGCCGTCCACGGCCTTGCCCTTGCCCTTGGGGTCATGGTGCGACGGGGGCAGCGGCGGCGGCGGCTTGAGGACGGAGCTGAGGGCCGAAGCATCGGGGAGGAGGCGGCCCTGGTGGATCAGGCGGAGACGAGAGCGGGTTCTCAGGCGCGAGCGCAGCAGGTGCTTGAGGGAGAGGACGGTGGTGGCCCGGGGGTTGGAGATGTCGAGGTCGAGGTCTGGCTGCGACGTGGAGAAGCGAATGGCGAGGTGCAGCGGGCGGACTGAGGGGCGCGGCGGCGAAGATAGAGGCGTCATGTCGAGGGCATTTTCGTCGAGGGCAGAGTTGTGCGGGCCCTCGCGGCGATGAGGTTGGGACAGGGAGCTGGCGGCCTGGCGAGGCTGCGGGATGTGGTACGTGTGGGATGATGAGGCTCAACTGCCGATGGTGCTCGCATCCTCACCGTGTCGTTTGCCGGCACTGGCACTGGCACTGGCAGTTGTGACGTGACCTCCGCATTTTGCCACATGCCAGCTACCTACGTAGCTACAGCTACAGGGGGCTTGTCCCAGCGCAGCGAACGCGCTTGGGCGTGTTCCAGGCGGCTCGCACCTGCAGCAACCCAGCACGCACCCCGCTAGAAGCGACCCCCGTCGGTTCGCCCCGGGAAACGACCAAGAGCCAAGCCCACGGAGCCAGGGGGGGAGGGCAGCCTGCAACAATATTCGCCGCCACCGCCCGGCAGAATCTGGCACCTTCATCATCGACAGCTGATCTTGCCATCTCACGCTGCGTGGACGCCGACCCAGACGGCTGGACCCGACCCTGTTCTTCTCTGCTTTTTTGCTTTCGGCCTGGCACAGGCCTGATGATGACGACGCAATGCCCCGCCTCCGAGGAACAAGATATCTGACGTGCTTTTACTGCGGAAAACGCTCCAACACCAAGTTTGACGGCATTACTCGCGACTTTCTTTGTTTGTACTGCGATGCGACAAACTACCTAGACGAGGTAACGGGTGCAAGCTCGCAGAAAAATGATGGAATCCGCTGACGAGTGATAGAATGGTGACATTACCGATCCCCCAGTCGCGACGGAACGTGAAGCTCCTGCGACACGGTATGCTTCATCTCGAGCAACCTCCCCCACCATAACCGAAGACAGCACCTTTTGCGCAACATGCATCAAGAACCAACGTCTCTTTACGTCGTCCCTCGCCCAGTACCTGCCAGACGACCCTGACCACCCCGACTACCCCGAGCTCGAGCGCAACTACTACCGATTCCGCAAGGGTCTCGAGGAACGCTACCCCCAAGTATGCGACGAGTGCGCCGAGCGGGTGGAGAGCCGAATCCGCCAGGCCGGGTACACGGCCAAGACGGACCACCTCCGGCGCATGATGGACAAGAGCCGGGGCAGGAAGAGCGATGCCGGGAGGGTGACGGGGCTGGACTGGGCGAATAGTCTGGGACGAGGCCTCTGGTGGGGAGGCCTGGTTCTGCAGATGCTGTGGCACCTGAGGCTGGTTTCTCGCGCCCTAGAGCATCCCGACGAGGGCATGTACGATCCTGATGACACAAGCTGGTCCAAGATGGCCACTGCCGGTCTCGCATGGGCTGTCGCATTCCTGCCCCCGGCCGAGACCTTGATCAAGGGCGCCTTTATGGCAAGCATCTTTTCTGTCTGGTGGAACCCCAAGTTTGTGCAAGTCAGCCGTGGCTTTACGAGACATCTGCTGGGCTTTACGCAGTGGTACTCGTTCCAGGGGCTCATAATATTTTTCCGCTTCCTGTTCCAGAGGGTCCTGCAAATGCATGGCGGCAGGGCTCAGTCGCAGGGTGCCCAATTGAGTGCCCACGTTGTCATGGCCGTAGTCATGAATTTGGTATGTTTTGAGAGACGTGATTGTAGGAGCGTGCTAACCAGTGCAGATATACACTTTGGCGAGAGGGTCAATCCGTGTCGACACCACGCCCTTGTTTAAATCCGATGGCCCGATCTTGTCACCTAAGCGGTCGAAAAGGAAGCCTTCAATCAAGAAGGAAGAGCCAAGGACGTTTTCAGATTTGTTGAACGAGGCCTTGGATGAACCACCTACGACGCCAGCACCGCAAAGAGATCTGTTTAGCATGCCAAGCGTCAACTCTCTGCCGCCTCCTTACCCTCCCAACAACCCCATTCAGACGGACTCGAGTCCCCTCAGCCAGATGGGTTCATTGGGTTTGTCAAATTCACCCGCTCGAGCTCGATCTCTGCCGGTAGGGTACTCAGATGAGATGGACTGGACCCCAACCCAGACGCAGTCTCCGCATCGCGCTTTTAGCAACACCTCCCCTGCTGGCAGGCCATTTGGACAGGCGCCTTTGAATCCTGAAGGAAGCCCTTTTTGGTACAAGGTGCCTGCGGCACCCACAAACCCGGCACAGCGACTACGAAACCCCAATGCGCCTATTTTGAGGAGCAAGCCGGCGGAGAAGGAGAGTGTCTTTTTCCGAGCAAGCGACAAGACGAAGGAACAGACAAAGAAGGAGGAACCAAGTGAGGTTGCGTTTAAGCCACCGAGCTTCTTTGCTCCAGCGACGGAGAATGACGAGGCCAATTCGTTGGCGGATTTGCTGGGCTCGAGTTTTAGTCTGAGCCAAGAGCAAGAGCATCCTTCACCAAAGAAGACGACGAAGTGGTCTGCTACCAGCATTGCTTCTTCTGCTCGTCCGAAAAAGCCTCTAGGGGTCGAGTTTGTGATTCTCACATGCTTGCTCGCCATCTGGGGGCTGACCGTTGTGGTGGCCATGCCATTCGGTAGAGAGTTGCAGCTGGCGATGCTGTCCGCGGCGGGAACCATTGCTCTTCGTGTCACTGGCGAGACGAGCCACGACACAAAGGAGGAGGAAGCACCTAGCACGGCTACCTATGTCGGGTCCGTCTTGAGCGTCATGGAGTTGGCTGCGGTGTGCTGGCTGGCCTGGGAGGTGTGGAAGAATGAGATTGATGCTGGTAAATATGGCACTGGGATTCTGGCCACAATGCTGGCCCACCAGTTCTGGAACACGACGCTGTAATAAGATGTACGTTGGATAGCGAGTTTGTACTTTGGAGTTGGCAGAGGTGCATGTGGGTGGAATGTAGATGACGGCGTTGCAGGAGCATAGATGGCGTTGGAATTAGACATACGTAGTTCAACTAAGGGAGGAATATATCGGTCAGGTGGAGATTGGGATACATAATTCCAGGTTTCAAAAATGGGTCGGACGTTGCCGTGACTGTCGTGCTGATTGAATGGATGAAAGCTGCACTACAGGGTAGGTGTACTTTCAAGGTGAAAGGATGAGAAATCATGATTAGAAATGTTAGCTTGGGTCAAATCTTTACATGTATGCTTGATTTTACTGTCTAGAACTGCAACAAATTTATGACCAATTTGTCATTCAAGTACATTTCCTATCCACTTCGTCATTCGTTGAACAGAATGTATAGCATCGGGCAGATTCTTCATTACGCTGTCAAAAAGTGCAGTAGTGTAGTCATGTTCCTCCAAGCACAAAACACTCCGCGTCTCCTCTTTAATTACTGCAGGGCTTTAGGGTGATTCCCACTACACCTCTTCAAGTCAAGTATACTAAACCAACAAGAATCCCACAAGTTATTCAGTCACTGTTCAATGCCATGTCATTTTCACTTCGTCAAGCCATTTTTCTCTTTACGGATTTCACAATTTTTATTTTGCTATTCCCTACTGGTCCATATGCTGCGCAGCGGGGGGGGACTGTTCATGTACATTTCATCATTTCGTTTTATATCGTATCATCACACCTCTCTTTCCACCCACTTTCCCAATTTAACCCTCAAAGGGCGTCTCGTAGGGACGCTCGGCCTGCGGCGTAATGCGGGCAAGGTGTCTTCGCTGGCCCGTCTTCCAGTCGACAATGGCCGTGTGCTGGACAACGCGGTTGTCCCAGACGACGACGGTGCCCTCCTGCCAGCGCACGCGGGTGTGGAAGTCGGCGCCCCAGGCGATGTGCTCGTAGAGGAAGTTGAGGATGGCGTCGGACTCTTCCTTCTTGAGGCCGACAATGTCACGGGTGACTTTGGAAAGAGAGTCAGTACACAGTCCTTTTTTTCTTCTTTTCTTCTTTTCTTTTTTGCTCGGTGGGTAGATTAGGTTTTAAGTGAAAAACTTACACTGGGGGTTGACGAAGAGAGCCTTCTCGCCGGTGACGGGGTGGGTTCGCACGATAGGGTGCTCGGTGAGGGTGGGCTCTCTTCGCTTGATGCTGCCCTTGCGGACGCTGGCGTTGATCTGCTCGATGCCGGAGTGGGTGGCCTTGAGGCCGTGGAGCAGCCTCTGGAAGGCCGGGGAGAGACGGTTGTAGGCCTCGGCCGTGTTGGCGAAGAGGGTGTCGCCGCCCGTCTCCGGGTTGTCGAGGATGTAGAGGAAGGTGGTGCCGGGGGGCTGCTCCTCGTAGGTGACGTCCGAGTGCCAGGCGACGGAGCTGATGCGGGACTTGAAGAAGGTCTCGTGCGACTTGTCGCCGGCGCCGCGGTGGACGAGGTGGATCTCCGGGTGGCCGGCGGGCGAGCCCGAGGTGGGGTGGATGTGGTGGCGGCCAAAGTAGCCGCCGAACTTGAGGGCGTCGGCGATGGGCAGGTCGGCAAAGTCCTGGTTGCGGAAGGCCACCACCTTGCGCTCGGCCACGTAGCGGGCCAGCTGGTCCTTGCCGGCGTCGCTGAGGCTGCTGAGCTGCACGCCCGAGATCTCGGTGCCGATGGTGGGCGTCAGGTGCGTCACGTTGGCGTCCTTGGTCAGGATGTCGGGGAACGTCGGGTCCGCATCCTTGCCGTGGTCGTAGTGCTCAAAGGGCTGGAGGGGAGGGTACACCTGGTCCCTGTTCCACGTAGGGAGGTAGTGAGGGTACTGTTTGGTGTTTGCGTCTTGTGTTAGTTGTCATTGGCTTGCGTGTAAGTCGGGGCCTTGGAGACAAAACAAACCTTAGCAGCGGCGTGCTCGGCAGAGCCCAGCTCCTCGGCCTCCTTGGAAAAGTCAACGGGGGCTAGCTCCTTGTAGGCGCCCTCGACGCCACCCGAGTAGAGCTTGACGTTGGCCGCCTGATTGGTCAGGTTGGCCACTGTCTCAGTTGCTGCGGGAGCCATGATGTGCGAGAGAGTGTGAGTGTGTGTGTGAGTGTGTGTGCGGAAGATGGGGGTGAGATTTCGTCAATGGCCGATTCCACGATCTAGAACCTGCACTGTTTCTGGCTTATCTTTTCCATCAGGGTGCAAAAGAGAGAGAGAGAGCCGCAGCGCCTCTTTATATATGCCGCGTCCTGTTTGGCCACTATCTCGGGCGTCGGCATCGCCATGGCGTCAATGGACGCCGATGTCAACATCAGCGCGGGGGAAAAAAAGAGGGCGGCGGCACCGTATGTGCCGAATTGCCTTGCGGTGGTGGGATGGGATGGAGTCGCTCTTGATTCGTCATCACGGCCACGAACACCGGCGAACCAATGCCGCAAAGGTGAGAGAGTGTGGAGATGGCACCACGCCTGGAAGGGGAGCAGATTGTCGAAGAGCAGTAGATTGTCCAAGGGCAGCACAAGTGCCAGCGCATTGCGCAAGTGTCGGGCCCATGGCGCGTGTGAGTGGTGGATGGAGCAGGCGGCAGTCGAACATTGCGGGCCAAATCACGCAATTGGCGTTTCGACTCGTGTGTGTGGTAGCAGAGTGGGACTTTTGCGCCATCACGGCCACTGCGAAGGGCGATGCGCCCGTTGCGTCGTGGTGTCGCAATCCCATGGGCCGAGTCACGCCATCACTACGCCGATGGTCGGGCGGTGCAGATTGGGAAAAATGAGAGATAACGTTGTGGGGAGAACCTGGATTCTAGAAGAAAGAACGAGTGGGTTTCGGAAGTAGAGGAATGGATTTTTTCTTTCTTTTCAGTGCAATTGATCGGAATTGTGTTGTATATCGTGTATATTCGGTTGCGATGCGGATATCATCATCCGGCCGCTCTATCGTATCAAATGACAAGTCCTTGATTCGTCACCACCCGCGCCTAGAATTTCCTCTCTCAAACCCGTCTCCACCCCGGCTTGTCTTGGCCACTGACCACGGCGGACACTCTTCGGCTCCAATAAGCATAATTCCCTCCTAGGATCTCGGCCAGGGCCTTCAGCGATTGGGTTTACCGGCCAGCACCACCCAACTAGCCCGCACGTCATCGCCAACCCCCTGCTGTAGGCGAAAGCTTCTCGCTATGCCCGGTCATGTTAGAACCGTGGCCGTCATGTTAGAGCAGTGCCCGTCTCGCGGCAGTTTTTTGCCAATGGCACCGGGACTATTTTCTTGGCTCAACCTTGTCCAACCTTGTTCGGGGCTCATGCATGCTTATCTGGTTACCTTAATTGGTTCTTGGGCCGTATCCCGGCGTGGACGGACTCGATCTTGCCCAGTGCTCCGGCGCGAGAATTTTCTGATGGACTGAGTCTACTGGGATCCGGCCCAGGGCCTGGACTCTTGGAAGGCTGTAGTTCCATCCGGGTGTTCAGGTATAGTATGAGTTTTTTGGCCTGCTTGAGGTGATATCCAGAGCTCATCGCGACATCCTGGGCGGCCAGGGAGCAGAAGCAGCCAAGAAACCTTTTCCTGATCCTTGGGGTTGCGTTGGAAAGGTTCCGTTGCCACGGGTCGGGAGAGGTGAGAGCGTGCGTTGGCGCCGCCCTTTATAATGCAGACGTTGCATCCCGCTCATGCTGCATGCCCCTCTTGGTCTCAAGCTTGTGGTTTCCCATCTCCGCAGCTCCGTCTTGCTGTTTGCATCTCCGCGGATCCTCCAAGTACACAGCAGCCATGGCTGTCATTGAAGGTCCCAACCGGGACACCAAGGAGGTTGTCCTCAATGACTCTGCCAACTATGACAGCGGCAACGAGACCTCGACCACCGAGGGCGGTCACATCTTCTCTGACCCAGCCGTCGCCGACCACTGGCGCAAAGTCTACGAAAAGGCCGAGTATGAGAATCGTCATCGCTTCGACCCCAGCTACACTTGGACTCCCGAGGAAGAGTCCAAGCTTGTAAGAAAGGTACTGTAAATCACATTATATGCCCTGCGGAAGTAGACGGGACGCTAGCTAACGGCCCGCCGCCACAGATCGATTTGCGCATCTGCCTCTGGGCATGGGTTATGTTCCTCTCGCTCGATTTCCACCGACGAAACATCAATCGCGCCATCTCAGACAACATGGCAAGTCTATCTTATGTGTCAAAAAAATTTCCCCCATTCGCTAACACGCCGGCTAGCTTCCTGAGATTGGCATGGACACCAACGACTTCAACTATGGCCAGACGGTTAGTGGGGACACCCTTGCATGTGCCTGGGCCCGTAAGGCTGACGCGCATTAGATTTTTCTTGTTTCGTTTCTGTCTGCAGAACTTCCCAGTGGCTTGATCAGCAAGAAGCTGGGTGCCGATAGATGGATCCCGTTTCTGATTTGCAGCTGGTCCCTCGTGGCCGGCTCCCAGGCTGCTCTGCAAAACAAGGGTGCGTACTACGCCATCAAGTGCCTGCTGGGTCTTTTGATGGGAGGATTCATCCCGTAAGTTTGACGGAATTCGTTATATGTGCAGACTCACTGACTGTAATAGTGATATTGTCCTGTATTTGACCTACTTTTACAAGTCAACTGAACTGCCCGTCAGATTGGCGTTTTTCTGGACTGCTCTGAGCACTTGCAACATCCTGGGCTCTTTGATCGCCGCTGGCGTCTTGGAGATGCGAGGAATTCTGGGCTGGAGTGGTTGGAGATGGCTGTTCCTTCTCGAAGCCATTGGCACCTTTATTATTGGTCTCTTTTCGTGGGTGCTGATGCCCGCTGGACCCTGCCAAACCAAGAACTGGTTCCGCGGCAAGGATGGTTGGTTTACCGAGCATGAGGAATTCATCATGGTCAACCGTCTGCTCCGCGACGACCCCAGCAAGGGTGACATGAACAACCGGTAAGCAGCCCGTGATCTTTTTAAATTGCCTAAACGATACTGACTCCTTCGCAGAGAAGCTGTCAATCTCCCCAAGCTTTGGAAGGCTATCAAGGACTGGGAGCAGTGGCCGCTGTACTTGATTGGTCTCATGGCTTACATTCCTCCCTCACCGCTCAACACGTACCTGTCGTACATTTTGAGGCAGATTGGTTTCTCCACCTTCGAGGCCAATCTTTTGGCCATCCCCTCGCAGTTTCTCTATGCCGTCAACCTCTTGATCATCACTTGGCTGTCTGAAAAGTGCAAAGAGCGAGCCATCCTGTCGTCCATTTCCAACATTTGGATCTTCCCCTGGCTGGTGGCCCTGGTTGTTCTGCCCGCCAACATCAACTCGTGGGTTCGTTACGCCCTCATCTCTGGCCTTCTGAGCTATCCGTACTGTCACGCCATCCTGGTGGGTTGGAACGCGAAGAACAGCAACAGTGTGCGAACACGAGCCATCAGTGCCGCCTTGTATAACATGTTTGTGCAGTCGGGTAACATTATCGCATCCAACATTTACCGAGAAGAGGACGCCCCGCTTTACCGCCGCGGAAACAAGATCTTGTTGGCCATTTGCTCCTTCAACATTGTCCTGTTCTACCTCGTCAAGGCCTTCTACATCTGGCGCAACAAGGTGCGCGATCGCAAGTGGAATGCCATGACCAAGGAGCAGCAGGAGAACTACGCTTTGCATTCTACCGACGAGGGTCAGCAGAGACTGGACTTCCGCTTCGCCCACTAAACTAAAAGGAGGATTGGGAAAAAGTATACGAAGCAGAGGATGAGGCCGGGATATACTTGCTATGTTGTGTGAAACATGACTTTGGCGAAGACAAGTTACTTGAAGGCTGCCACTGGGGTTTAACATGAATATGGCATAAACTATTACAAGCAATTATAAATATTACATATGATTATCGTCCAAAATTGTCGATGCATGTGCAATAAGTGCATGCAATAATTACTTTCTATTCATTGCCATATATACTGCCAACTACTTGCAAACCTCACTTGATGTAAACCTAGATTTGTATTGATTTGCGACAGCCTGCTAGTTTGTCTGAGATACGATGAGAATCGAGGTGCAATGCTGACCCTGAGCTCAATCGCCTGCGACTTATGGATAGCAGGACGTACAATGTTTTATTATAGAATATTGTGAGCATGTTCGGTTGATTGAGATATGTAGCCTGACATGTTCTGCTTGCTGCTGTGAACACGTAATTCTCCAGTGGAATAGCTAATTTACGGCATTACGTTGATGAAAAATGCTCATCGTGGAATGTATGACTTCATGCAAGTTGCAACAACCAAGTTTAGTGATATGCACATGGGATAGTTGGAATGGACAGCTCTGCACGGAGCTTGTCCTTTTCTTGTGTTCATATGCTATCTTGATCGACCAGCTTGACTCTACTCTGGTCAGACAGATAAAGCATCTAAATTCATCTATATTGAACTACAATGCAAGCAGGAGAGCAAAGGTTAGAAGATAATAGCTATCAATAAAAGTGAGGCTTTCCTTTCATCCTAGCTGTTTCAATGACATGTTATACTGATTGTGCGATTAAATAAATCTTGGTCAGTCTACTACGCGCATCGTTTGGATTTCCCAGACAAAAGTGACGAGGCTACTCATCATTTACTATTGGAAACGCCTGCCATCTGGATTAAGCCTTGAATAAGATGCACAATATCGGCGGGTCGGATCCTTATTTATAAATGATTGATTTATCTCACAAAGCCGGATGAAATGTCCATGCCACACACTCAAAAGTTTGCCACCAACTGAACCCCCATGAGATGCAACTTTCCATCCACTCTTGATCTAGAAGGCAGTTCGAGGTAGCCTAGAGAGCCCATCAATTCAACGGCTTATTGGTCAGAGCGTATATCGTACGATGTGCTTGTTATCAGAGCGCGATTTTCATGAAAGAACGCATCGGGTTTCGCGCTTTCCAGATTTGTATTAATATGGTGATAGAATCAAATGGTTAAGAGAAGCGTTTCCATAGAACGCGGGGGCCTTGGATCAGATGAATGTGTAGAACAGTCCAAGTATGGCGAGTTTCGATGGGTCCTAGTCGAAGGCTGGTGCACGTTTGGATGCTGCAGTGAGATTTTTCTAACATGTTCTCGTAGGACGTGACAACACTTGTCTCGTGCAACCAATCCATCACCCTCGCCCGTGTCATTGGAAACCTCTATGTACTTGTACTCATGCAAACATAAGAAAAACCAAATCATAGATTCACATCCTAGAGCTTGAAGGCCACTCGCTACGCTTTGCAATGACCTTTGGCATTACGATAGATGACGTCGAACAAATATGCGTTGACTTAGTTGGGTACATGATGGGATATCTTAATACATGTCATTCGCCAGCTTTCCAGTGCTCGAATTACACCTCAAAACGCGTTTCCCATCCCGAATGTGACCAAGGCTTTGCGGTAGAAAGGCACCAGGCTGCTTTTCCCTCCCGCTGCTGCGATGGAGTGTTGGGCGGGCATATTTATACTTCCGCTTACACTATCCTTGTCGTTACTAGGCCTGTTATGTTGCAGACTAAGCGGAACGGAGGCCGAGACCGAAAACTTACACAGCCCGGACTCGTCGGATCTGCTGGCACGGTGATTACGATGGGGCTGAAACGAGATTCCGATTACATATTCACTATTTGTTTCGAAATGAGCCCATGATAGGCTGCATCGTATCTCCACAATAGGAGCAAGGCTGGCGGAATTTCTTCGCTTCCGGAAAGTCGGCGACCGAAGCTGGGCGCTTCATAAGGGTCTGGCTTTTGGTTCTCAGCGATTATTTTGAACCCTTCAGCTGCAAACCAAGGCCGAGCCAAGTCACTGTGTGCAAAGCAATCGGGACAGGTTTTCTATCGGAAAAATTACACCGTCCATGTCAGAAAATTATTACGAGAACCACTTAATTGGCAGGGAAATTGACTTCTCCCCTGCTCCTTAGGCTGATGTGTGGTACATGGACTTTAACTTTTGTCCCGGAAAGAATGGCAAGGATCTTCAAGCAGCTCTTTGCGTATTCATTGCCAGTGCGCCTCGGTGAGGTGTTTTTATTCCGATCTTTTTTTACGCTTGTTCTGCGAATTCGGACTTCCTCTTACTCCCAAGTCCGTTCGCCTTGACTTTCTTTGGGGATGCCAACACCCAGCATCAACCGTTATCGGCATGTCGGCAGTCGAAACAAGCAGATGATAGTGCGGCTGGTTTGGAATCCTGCCATGAAGGTCCCGCTCGCTGTGGCCCCCACCTTGCTCATCGGGGAACCGGCAAATCGGTCTTGGCCCACTGGCTGGATGCAAAATAAACACGACAACAACTCACCTTGTCAACGACCGTTGTTCTCCCTTTGGCCTCCATAAGCTAGCATCGGAGTTTCAGCACAACAAATTCAAGACACTTCCTCTCCCAGCTAAACTCGCTGATAACATCCACCGCAAATATCGGTGGCATGCTCTGTCGATCACTACGTTTCTCGTTTATTTCCAGTTAAAAACACGTGGTAGGCCCGAATGACCCAGGAACCAGGCCACAAACTTGGCACACAAATAGCGTTTGACATGTAGTCTTGGTCGCTTCACTCATTTTCCCCGACTAAGAGAACACTCAGCTTAAATCCTCTGCACAATGTCGAGCTTGAATGCTCTTGTATTGTCGATTCTTCAGCCATATACGCTAATGGATAATTGTTACTAATAAATATTGCTTTGGAGCAGAGTTGGCACGGTCTGTGACTTGGGCCTAGGTTTACGACAGCTAAAGAGATCGCGAGGTTGTACATTCTTGTTTTCTCTACCCGTGGCACTCTTGGGGCTATTGTCAAGGCAGGGATGGACAGGGGCTGCGGATAATATTCCTGCTGATCATCGAGTGAACCGAGAAGGGCCAGAATCGTATTGCTCACTAAGTATCAGCGAATTTGAGTTTCTCGCCTCAGCCTTCAACAGCTCAGCCTCGTTCAGACCCGGCATCCTTGTTGCGGAAACAATGGGGCAAATCACACTCACAGTAGACGATATTCTCCATGGAAAATATGATGCTCGGGGATTTAAGGCCCATCGATCTTATCTCGATGGAGACGGGCTTTTTTTTTTTTTTTTTTTTTAAAAAAAAAAGGCCATTGGATGGTGTCGTCATGACACAAATCAAATCTAGCGACAGACTCTATATTTAATGAGTGACGCATCTTCAGCAAGAGGCACCAAATTCCTTTTTCTTCATTGTGAAAAGCAGGAGACCTAGCTTTGGGCCTCGATGTTTACTGGGATTGCTCCAAATACACTGATTATTATCAAGCTCTGCCTGGTGACGTCGTTTCTGCCTAGTCAGCTGAATTGAATTTCCTCATCATGCATTGGATTACTGAGAAAAAGGTTAATTGACAGTTGGCATGGATCCCGACAAGCCTGGTACCCAGTAGCCTAAGAAGCTATAAAGGGTGGAGCAAGCCGCTTCCGCGCTCATCGTATTCGTGGGAAAGAATTGCGGAGACTTCACAACAACGCTCACCACCAGAATTGACGCCGTTGCATTCCAGCAAGCTTAACGAAAAATGTCCAAATACGCAAAGGCTCATGCAGAAGCCAGTGGCGCGGGAGATGCCCGGCCGACCGCTTTGCAGATCATTAAGGACGCCGATATGGAAGGAAAGCTTGAAGGGAAGGTTGCGGTCGTCACGGGATCCTCCTCAGGTATTGGCATTGAGACAGTCCGCGCTCTGGCAACGACGGGTCTGTCTTTTATTTTACCGGTGCGCGATCATGAGAAGGCCAAGGCTGCTCTAGGCGACTCTTTTAACCCGGAAAAGATGGAGCTTGTGACGATTGATCAGTCATCGCTTGAGAGCGTGAGAGACGCTGCCAAAGTTATTCTGAGCAAGACGGACAAAATTAGCATTTAAATCACCAATGCCGGTGTGTTGACTATCGCAGGGTTCCAGCAGAGTAAAGATGGCCACGAGCTCCACTTTGCAACGAACTACCCGTCACACTTTTTGTTATTCCAGCTCTTGAAGCCTGCCCTGTTGGCCGGTAGCACGCCTGATTTCCAGTCTCGTGTTGTTGCTGTGAGCTCAGATGCCCATCAAAGGTATGCAATCAGTGAGACCGGCAACTACAACTTTGAACAAGGCGGTTATAACCCGTTTTTTGGATACTCGCAATCCAAAACGGCACTTGTCTACATGGCCAACGAGATTGAGAGACGTTACGGCAGTCGCGGAATCCACGCAACAAGCCTGCACCCAGGTCTCATCCACACCCAGCTTGCGCGCGAGTTTACTCCAGAGCAGGCCCAGGCCATTCTCCACGATCCCAGACAAGCCAACTACTGGAAGAGTCTAGAACAAGGCGCAGCTACCACTGTCTGGGCCGCGATCGGTAGAGAATGGGAGGGCAAAGGTGGGAAATATTTATCCGACTGTGCCGAAGCGCCGCTGGGAACTGGGAACCCGGATGATGATCTGGGTGGTGCTTGCCACACCCATCACACATACAACGAGGAGAATGAAGCGAGGCTATGGAAAGATTCCCTGGTGATTGTGGGTGTGCCAGACGACGAGTAGTTTTAGTTGTTCAAAATTACCTCTGGCCATCATCTGAGTGCATAAGAACTGGGTGGCTTAGATGATTGAATCAATGGGTGGATATGATGCACATGGACTAGATAGTTGGATTGAGTTCCTGAATACGAAAAAAAGAGAGGAATGGTTGCATGTTCCGTGTGGTCGCAAAGCAGAAGCGTATGCAAGGAGGTTGGAAGAAAACATTGATGTGCATGCACTGTGGCCGTTGACGCGGTTTGATCGTCAACGTCGCCAGCCAATTTACCACGTACTCCTTGCTGGCCAGTAAGTCTGAAACAACTGCAATCCAGGATTTGAGTCTCTGGGGGTTTTCACGTACCTTTTCCAGGAAATCACACGTTCCAGTTCTACTGTTGTGCCAATTGCTGTCAAGATGATTTAGCCCAATAATTCAACTCTGGCCACCACCGTGAGTCATTGGATTGGCCCCGGATAACAAAATTCGTTAAGATTCTGAGAGGGGAAAACAAGACAATAGGGCAGAAAGAAGCTGACTAACATGGTCCTTAATTTGATACACTTCATGATGCAACAGTACATAAACCCGTTGCCGATTGTCGCACCTCAACCGAGAACCCCTCCCAAAAGTGTGGATGATTCAAGAAAAAGATGAGCCTAGATTAAAGTATGAAGCTGACACCCTAAAACGCGTAGCCCGTTTTACATTGAAGATGCAAGCGCGATTTCCTTGAGTTCGCGGTTATGGTTAGGTCGCGCATCTGATGTCATCCTCTCAAGATGGGCACAAGCGATGGAACAAGGCCCTTGGAATCTTGGCGGAACAAATAGATCATTCCTTTACTTTGACAGCCTTGGCATCTGCACAGCGTGGAAACGAAAATCAGTCGGCCATGGGGAGAGAGCTTCCCGCCAACCTGGGCAAGACTCCGCGCAATATCCACCAACGAAACATGGGCTCTGGTGCATGTGCCGACTTATCCATCGCGTAGGGGACTAAACATCTCGCCTCAGGGGGTTTGGTGTTTGGAAATCAGGGGGCTCCACGCACAATTGGTGGAAAATCGGGGAGCTCTGCCGGTTCTACGCGACGATGGGCGGATCCATGGCGGCATCGTGCTGGCGCGCCCCACTGAAGGACATGGTTTCAGATGGGATTACCACCGCAACTAGGCTTCGGACGACTGCCAGAATGGACGGTAGACGGTCGCTAACGTCCCTGTTTCTGGGGACGTGCTGTGATTGGAGCATCAGCTGTTTCCATGCCCTTCACCCATGCGACGCCATCAACGCTATATAGATGACGGCGAAGTACCATCTCCAGTGTCTTCTTCTTTGGTTTTTTTGCAGCACCATTCTCTTTCGCAGCTACACTCTTTTTCTCGCTGGTCGAGTCGTTTCTCTCATTTATTCTTTTGCGCTATAAAATTCGCTCGTTTTGATTTTTAGCGGAGTCTCTCTCTCTACGTCAAAAGTTGCCTAACATGATGGTCACATACCTGCTACCCGCGCTGCTCGCCACTCTTGCGGCCGCTTCTCCTACCCGCGTCCTCGACAAGCGAGAGACTACTTGGTGCAGCAGCTACGGCTCTCTCGAGACCGGTGGCTACACCTTTTACCACAACAACTGGGGTTCTGCCCAGGCAACTTCTGGTTCTCAGTGCACTACGGTCGACGGTGTTACTGATGGCTCTGCTGTTTGGTCCACCTCATGGACCTGGGCTGGAGGTTCAAGCTCCGTCAAGTCGTACTCCAACGTGGCTCTGACCAATGTTGGTACACAGCTCTCCGCCATTAGCTCCATTCCGTCCAAATGGACCTGGACGTGAGTTGCTGCTGCTGCCCATTTGTTCATTCCCCACAAGACTAACTAGTGTCTAGCTACACCGGATCTGACATCGTGGCTGATGTCGCTTACGATCTCTGGCTCGCCCCCACTGTCAGCGGCGACAACAAATACGAGATCATGGTTTGGCTTGGTGCTTATGGTGGTGCTGGCCCTATCTCCAGCACTGGCTCACCTGTGGCCACGCCTACCATTGCTGGTTCCGGTTGGAAGCTTTACTCTGGTGCCAACGGAGACACTACCGTTTTCTCCTTTGTTGCTGATAGCAACATTACAAGCTTCGACGGCGACCTGAATGAGTTTTTCACCTACCTCACCTCGAACCAAGGCGTTAGCACCAGCTTGTACGCCACGAGCCTTCAGGCTGGAACTGAGCCCTTCACTGGTATGTCAAATTGATGCGTGCCACTACTTACCTATCATGCTGACAAGCGATCAGGAACCAATGCCGTCTTCAAAACTTCGGCCTACAGCATCTCCGTCGAGTGAGTGTTTGCATTTCTCTTGCATTCATGTGCTGTGTCAAGGGAACCTGGTATTTCGCATCATGTGTGGCCTAGCACTACTTAGGTAGAGGTTTGCGATGAATATACTAGGATGACTGGCATGCATTGATGACTTTTCTGTAAAACGTACTCTTGCACACGACTAACAGCTTCATTTAGAAAATCCGGTTCATCCAGCGCATCTAAGTCTGGAAGCGCAGCAAGCTCCGAAACCCCAGCTGCCTCTGTAAGCTCCGCAGTCGCTGCCGTTTCCACAGTCGCTGCAGTTTCTACAGAAGTTTCAGTTTCCACGCCATATGCAACTCCAGTGACCTTTGCGACTCCGGTGACCCTGGCCACTTCGATCATCAAGCCAAGCTCGGCCGTCTCGGTGCCCGTAGTAGTGCCCTCTGAGACTCCTGCTGGCGCATCGCCCCCAGCTAGTTCCGCAACTGCTACAAGCTCTCCAAACAAGGGCAAGAAGTGCCACGTTTGAGCGTGTTCAACAAAACGCACATTGCCTTGGTGTTGGGGGATGGGAAGAAAGTGTACATGGCTTCGCTTGTATATTTAGATGTACAGTCTTTTTGTAAATAAATTCCATTGCATGATTGCTTCACAAGAGAATGATCCTTGATGCAGAAGCTACCATTCGAAAAAAGGTTTCAGACCCCACCATCTAGTGATCAAGAAACTAGGCAAAAGGGCGGGTAGCACCAAACAATGTTCAAGAACCGCCGCCCAAGTTTATATCATAAATATTAATTCTTGATCTATATCTGTTAGTATTTCAGTGATATAACGCGGTACAAGTAGCTGCAAAGACATACCGAGTGGGCGGCTGCAGGAGAGCGTGGGTACCTGGCCATATTGGGTGGAGAGCTCATCGCGAGCGGTGATGAGAAGCTGGTTGTAAGTCTGCTGGGGATTCTTTTTAAGAGCACTTAAAAGGACATGTGATATGTTGTTTGTTTGAGAGGCGGTGGTAAAAGTAATACTATAATGGCAATTAGCTCCTGTCGTTCTCCAGTGGATAATGATACGGTATGATACGGATGAATCCAGGGCGACGCAACATGATCTGCTGCACTAATATACGCGGATGCTGATAACCAACTGGGACCACCGAATAAGTGGAATACTAATAAGAAAGTAGTGAACCTACCCTGTTTTATCGGGCTTGCTACTGGTCCATATGATCACTTCGGCAGTGGACCCTTTAGCATTGATGCCGCGTTCGTCAAAATCGTCACTTTTGGTAGCCTCCTTCTTGAGGCAAATGCGATTGATCATGCCGACAAGGCCGTCTTGGCGGTCCGAGGAGACATGTCCAAGTAAGCCTCGGGAAGTGGTGGTAGATCTGGGGGTTCTGATGATGCCTTGGGTCGAGTAGATATAGGGCAGGCTGAGAGGTCCATCGGAATGGCACGAGTCGAAGATGGCTGTCAGACGGACCCCCGCCTCGAGAGGGAGGACCATGATTTGCTGCATCTCGCTGTCGGTGATGTAACCCACTTCTCGAAAGTCGACGGGATAAATAGCCTCATGGTTGCTGTCAATGACGTCGGCGTCTTCAATCTGACCGCCGTGACCTGCATTTGTTAGTCGTAGGGGAATGGGCAACAAGTGGGATGGATGCAAACCAGAATAGTGGAAGAATAATGAATCGTTAGGTCGGGTATCTTTAACAAGCCAATACATGGCTCGCAGCATGTTTTGTTTAGTAGGCTGGTTCATAGGGTTCCTTTGATCGTCTGTGAGGATGACAATGTTTTCTCTTTTGTAGCCTGCGTCTTCCGTAAGGTAGGCAGCTACGTTGCGGACGTCGTTGATGCAGCTACCCAACTGACCACGCTGGCCAAAGTAGTTAATACCAATCAACAAGGCTTTTCTCCTGCCAGTATTAAATCCGTGGTGGAATTGCTGAGGTGTTGGAGGGTGGTGTGGCGTGGAGCCTGAGATAACATTAGCGGTTTGAACGTTGAGTAACTTCATTCGGGAGAAAGGGTTGGCGTACTATAGAGTGGCTTTTCTGATATTTCTCCAGGCGCTGAGGCGGGTACTGGCGATCCTAATATTGTTGCTGTTGTTGATGATTCTCCTCCCACCAAAGTGCAGGTTGTCGTTATATTGGTTGGAGAGGCTTCTTCTGTGATATCAGAAGACTGCGTTGGATGATCGAGGGCATAACGAAGATTCTTTACACTGGCAAGTGTGTCGGGGTGTTCGCTGCCCAGCACTTTCTGCCTCAACTCAAGTGTCCGCCGGTGTAACTGCATGGCCTCATCATAAGCACCCCGGCTATGGAGAAGAAGTGCGACGTTATTCATGCTCTTGAGTGTATCAGGATGCTCATGGCCGAGAATATTCTGTCGTATCCTTAGTGTCTCTTTGTGCATCTGTTCTGCCTCCAAAAATCTGCCATCAAGTTGGAATATGTTTGCAAGATTATTTATCATAATTAGCGTGTTAGGATGCTCTTTACCGTAAAGCTCGTTCATCAGGTCAAGTACCTGTCGGTATATTTGCTCTGCTTCCTGATACCTCTCTGTGCCACTGAACAAAAGGGCAAGGTTGTTCATGCTCGCCAGTGTATCAAAGTGCTTGTTGCCCAGAACTCTCTCTCTCACTTGAAGTGTCTGTCGGTGCAAGCGCTCTGCCTCATCGTACGCCTTACGGTCATATAGCAAAATCGCAAGGTTGTTCATGCTCCCGAGTGTATCAGGATGGTCGTGGCCTAGAACCCTCTGCCGCAGTTCAAGTGTCTGATGGTGCATTTTTTCTGCCTCCCAGAATCTGCCTTGGCATTGGAGCATATTTGCAACCTTGGACATGCTGATAAGCGTGTCAGGATGCTCTTTGCCCACCACCTTCTTTCTCAGCTCGAGGCCTGCCCGATGTATTTCCTCTGCTTGTTGGTATTTCCCTAAAAGATGAAAGCACGCGCCTATATTGAAGAGAAGGCTACCCTTAGCTTCGTTCTCGCCCACGAGTTTGGATACGCCTAAGGCTACCTGACCATGTGGCAGATACTTTAACCACGCGTCTCTGTTTTCGTGCGTCGGAGACGGAAACACAACAGCAAGCCGATGTAATACTGCGGCAGAGTATTCCTCTAGCCTATGCTCATTCTCCAACCAGTTTCTCATCGCTAATCGGACAAGTCTATGCATGTCCAATAAACTGGATTCCGAATGCTCAGATACGAATGCGTAGGCTTTCAGAATCCCGATTGCTTCGTCTCTTTCTATCTCATCATCATGTAGCTCATCATTTGGAGGCAGCAGAGAAGGCGGTATGCCCTTCTCAGCCAGGAGGCACATAAATCGGAGATACTCTGCAGCGCGCTTGTTATCCCTTGAAATATGCTCGAATGATATAAACCATGTGGCCGCCACCGGATTTACGATACCCTCATAGCGGCCTCGGTCCTCGAAGTCCTTGCTGAGTAACTTGATCAAAACTTTTGGGCTTGATCGGCAGTAATGTAGATACTTGGCGATCGAAATGCTTGTCTTGGCCATATATGCAGAGGCTTGCCTGATGGCGAGGGGCAGATCAGCTAGGAAGTCGAGTAGCTCATTTGCGTTCTCAATGTCGGGAATTTGGTCTTTTTTCATACTTTGTTGTAACATCCTGACTGACTCAGCTCTGTCCATTTTCCCTATCATAAGCACGTTGCTCGTGGGGACGTCCAGCCCCACCGTGACTTGGTGATTTCTTGTTGTGAACACAATCGAACCATTCCGATTAAAAGGTAGGCTTTTGGCGAGTGATGTGGAGTTAGCGTCGTTGTCGAAAAAGAGCTCTGAATCATCCCCGTTATCGATAATGAGCAGCCAGCTATAGGTGCTGTCGCTCAGAGCGGTCTTGACCAATGATCTCACATCTGCCTTTTCCTCTTCAATGCCATTTAATCTGAGCTGCCGGCCGATTCTACGGTAGGCGTTATCGAAACTAGCTGCATCTAGAGCTGGAACCCAGAAAACCATGCAGTCTGGGTGTTCATCACGAATTCGAAACGCAGCCTCGAGCACAATCTGTGTCTTACCAACGCCACCAAGGCCTTCGACAGCTACCCTTTGACAGTCTTCCTGGTTCGCACCAGGCCGGATAACCTCAAGAAGTTGCGAAAGGATTGAATCGCGTCCAACGAATTCCGTATTTCGGCCGAAAGGTACAATAAAGTGAGACTTTTCCAAAGCTTGATTGGTAACCTCTTGCTTGTATTGTTCAAACTCGCGTTTGGATGTGTATGTAAGCCTTTCCATGGCCAGACTCTGCAGGGGATCATGAGATGAACTAGAATCTGCGCTGGTGTAAATAATCGTCCATGCCGTTCTCTGAACCACTGAGCAAACTTACTGGCATTGGGTGCATAAACAGGTGTTGATTGCACTTCGACTACAGGTAGCACTTGTAGAAATTCCCTTGCGTAGGCAGCCGCAGCTGCTGCGGCATATCTCTGCCATTTCTTGTTTTTGTGGGAGTCTGAGTAGTCGCAGATTCCCCGGATAGGGAGGCAAGGAAGAATATCCATCAGGCCCGCAGCCTCCATCTCGAAACAAATGACGTCTAGCTGTCGAGAAATATCGTCCCGCTGAGTGCCGCTCCTCATGACTTGATTACCAGAGGCTATTGAACCGTAATGTATGGCCGGATCTTCTGTCATGCGACTGCTTCGTGACACCAGATTCGAACGATCGCATTTGTCACAACCAGGTGTTTCAGACACATGATTATACGCTGGGAAGAAGAGGCAATCCTGCGAGCTCGGACGGCCGTACTCGACCTGTTTCTTGAATCTCTCCTTCAGAATGCCTGGGATCTGGCTCCCATCTTGCTCATGTGCTGCTCGTAAGGAGGACACGGCTTTGCAGAGTTCCTGATGAGGGGTCTTCGGGATGGCTGTACGTTGCATCCTTTCATCTTCGACGATCTTGCCAAGATCATACTGTATGACTCTCGTCCCGACGGTAATGTCGCCTAAACGTATATCGGTCTTGCCTGGCACTCCTCCGCCGATTCCCACCATTAGACCGTGGCGGATCGATTGGAAGGTACGGAGCAGGTGGGTCAAGACACTCGCTGCGCTATTTGTTCCGTATTGACTCTCTGGCAAGCACGCAATGACTATATTGTGGCGGCCTATGCTCCCTAGCGTGTAGATGTTGGTGTCGTTCGACTGCCTTGGTAGATCTGTGTGGACCTCGTCTAGCATAGCGCGGGCGGCTGCTAGCTCTATATATAGCGCACATATCCAAGCGACAGTATACTGATCGTGTGAAGTGAGAGACCTGCTTTGCGACACGAGATATTCATTCTGCTGATTACCGTGCGAAGTCTTTTGTCGCTTTAGTGGGTTATAGAGGCTGATCCTTTGCATGGCATTTATGCCAAGCTTGTCTCTCCATCCTGGCAGGATACCCATCTGGGAATGATTCACAGGCGCAAGGCGTGTAACCGTTGACAGAGGGGTAGATCAAGTCATGGAACGGCATCCAAGAAAATGAATCGTCGCAAATATGATTTTTTACTTAATTAGAGGACCGTATGTAGACATAGAAGGAAGTAGAAGAGAGGGAGCTGGTGCGCGCATCAACCATCCAATCCGTACGTGTGTTTTTGGTGTTGACCGATAGTGCATGCACTGCCACTAACAAGTCGTACCGCACCGCCACCCTCACAGCCCCGCAAAAGAAACCCCATTCAAACGTCGCACTTCGTCAGCCTATCAACCTATGATCATAGCTATTGTGAGGTGGTAGATTGAACAATTAGGCTATGCGATGCTATTGAAATTATAACACATTCCCTCTTAGGTATTATGAATCATTAGGCTCCGGCCCCGTTTCGCAATACCTAGTATTCAAAAGTGGCGAGGGATCATGTGCGTTGGCAAAGATCAAGAGTGTCCGGATCATCTTCTAAAACACTAATCTGATTATTTAGCAGAAATCAGCTGACTTGCTCTCTCTCAAGGCTATTGATTCCAAAAACTCCATGGGCCAGTCCATGCAGCTTTTATGGGCGGCTGGCACGTTCTTCTCGACTCCTTTTACCTACGCCGTTATAGCGGTTCTGAATGGATACGCCTTCATAATAGGACGTAGAACTTGATATCCGACTGCATGTTTCAGCATAAAATAGTGAATCATGAGGATCTGAGTAATGAAACTACTGTCGCTCATGAAAGCGTCAAACTCGGTCTGAGTCGGCCGAGCAAACATTGAATAGGCTTTTGGAATTTACCTAAGCGCCGATCACCATCTTGTTAGCCGGGCGTTCTCGAAAAAGGAATGAGTCAGCGTAAAATCGAACAGTGAGACCTTGGCAACCCTGAGAATATCCAGTAAAGTGCTGATATACGCTTTTCAAGTGGGCTGTGACATAGAGATTGCAGAGAATTAACCGAATTCGATGCGGCATCAATAAATTGGTAGTGAGAGTCTTCCCACTCATAATCTTGGGTGATTTATTGAATATTCTGCTCATGCATCTGCGGTGAAAACTTTTGAAAAATAGATGGACTGAATCGCAGATGTGCCAAACTGATAACAAGAAAACGCCTGCGAATCATGGGAAATATGTCGCGCATGCCATCAAGCATAAACGAGGATTAGAATGCGAAAACCATGAGAGTCGCGTACAGAGCATCAGTCTCTGCAGCTGAAGAGTATGCCTGATACCGCTGCACATGGTTGGCATATGATACTTGACTGTAGATATTCCTGAGCTTCAAATTTTAGTACCAAATCACCGAAGAAATTGCCCTGACCTTGAAAAAGCTAGCATTCGAATTTTGTCTAGCGAATGTTGTCAAGGATTGGGACCTCCCTTCTGCTGAGAATCACACTCATCGTCGTTTCATGCTGCAAAAACAGAATTCTGGAACCATGCCCTTCCTGATTCACCACCAGGGATTGCAGCTTTCTTTGGGCATGATTTAACTCAACCAATTTACTTTGCCGAGAGATTTTTTTGTTTTTACATTTTTCAATCATTTTATTTCCTATTACAGACCTAAGGTCTAGGGTGGTGGGCAAAAACGTGAGGCTTGCGGGGTGAGCGGATAGGGAACGAAGCTGATGAAGCCAATAGCATCAGGCGAGTCTTATCCGGGCCGCAGAGTTTGCAATAGATGAATATGCACTTTATTCGGGAACTGGATGGACTATTGACCTAAGAAGCTCGGCACAAATAATTCTGATTGTTGCAATATGGCAGCGGAGCTCCGCCTCCACAAGGAACGAACCCCTGATAGCTGATATCAGCCCGAAAGTGCATAAATATCACCTCATACTCACGCCACATCAACTAGACACACGAGGAGAAAGCCTTGTTCGTATAATTTCGCGAAGGTTAATTTACAAGCCCGAAGTCAGGATTTCGTTTAACACTGTTACCATATTTGGCCCGATCGCCCACACACTCCTCCTTTTCCAAAATTCCAGCATGGTATGAGTGTATTTTGTCTCCGTCACCGCCGACTCATTCCAATCCCAATTTTGATCTTTCCGGGAACCATGTTGCATGATGACCTCCATTATGGCATTGTGTATCACGGTGGGCGTGTCAAAACGGCGCGGGGCTTGGCGACCGTCGGCCATTCTTGCGCGCATTTCATTGGTTGCCCAGCGGAGAGAGCGCCATATGGCAAGAAGGATGCGGTGGGTCACTATGGTGTCCCAAGGGGCCTCATGGAGCGCAACCTCGGGGGGTAGGCTGCAGACGGCGTGAAGGGCGTCTACAGCATCCTCGAGGATTATGAGGATGGCATCATCACCCGAGTTTTGCCGCAGCATTGATTGCAAGGATCTTCGGGATTCTGTATAGCGTCCCAATGCTAGGTGAATTGCCGTTGTGAGGCCACCTACAATGCTACTATCGACAACGCCGCCTATCAATAGGTCGTCTGGCTTGTACAGGGAGATTCTGGTCGCCAGCAGCATACGCTTTACCGTATTCCATATCGGCCCTTCGGATCCGTCCCAGTTCGACTCTTGTTCCATTACAACACTGGAAATGTTCCGCAATGCAGCATTAAATAGGCGATTTTGAAATTGTGTGAAGATGTGAAACGCCGAGGGGTCCTCCAACGTTGGTGGTAGTTGGTAATATGATCGCGTCAGATCTCGAATTAACAAGTCTAGGTTGGTAGTAACGAAAAGAGTTGCGATTGGTGAAGCTCCTAATGCAGCAGCGACTAATGAACTTGGACAGTCTGACATGAGAGAATGCGTCGCCATGGTGATATTTATCGTTAGGCGAGGCAGGCCTATTGAATCATCAGGCTCGAGGAGAGCGTTGATTCGAGGCTCTTTGGAGGCCCTTTCTAACCAAACTGTGGCATTTTCCGCATCCCAAAGTTGGCTAGAATATGGCAACTCCCAATCAAAGTCGATGGGGCAGGTTATTGACCGAATGTTGCAAGGATACAACACATGGTAGTCTAAGAATAATAGCGCGTGCATGGCGAGTTTCGCTGATTCCTCATTCACATAGGACATCCAATGTTCGTTGGCCAGCTGCTCATTGTTTCGGATCGAGTCGTCGTTGCAGGCCCGCACCCATGATTGCGATCCCGAGATCGCCACTGCTTGTCTTAGCAGGCCAAGGTCTTGGGCAGTCTGCGGCATCGTTAGCGTTTTGAAGCGAAGAAATGAGGGCACCAAGTATCTTTGATTGACTGAGATGGATGATGAGCTTACATTGATTAGAGATCGCAGCATCGTTTTTGCTTTGCCGTACATGTCGCTGTCGCCCATGAAGGCGCCGTAAACAACGTGCAAGAGCCAGGCTTGCATGATCCATATTCCAGAAGGACTGGTGCAGTCAAAAGAAGACTGTTGCATGTGGTAAGTTAGTGGGCACAGACAAATATGGGGTTTCTGTGAGCCATGTAATGCGTACAAGTTCTTCTAGTTCACCGCGGGTCGAATTCCAGAGAACCTGGCTCGTTTGGAGACACGACGCCTTTTCTTCATCGGGAAGAGACTGGGCGTTGTAAAGACTACCAATCGCAATCACTATAGATTTGAGAGCGGTTGGGTATCTTTGGTCGTCGGCATTTAAAAATGTTGGACGATGAAGTATTGGGAACGAAGGGTGAAAGTGCTCAAAGTAGGCGGCAATGTGACTGCTGACTCCGAACTGCTTTGAGCTTGAAATATCCGTTAATCAGCCTTTCGGATCTGGGAATAGAGTTTCAAGACCCTCAATCCCTAAAGAGTTACATACGTAGTGCTTGAGGCTGGTCCCGACCAACTGGTACCTGACGGGGATATTGGGAGGGCCATCAGAGAGAGTGTGCCAAACGACATTGCGTCGTCGGCTTCAGCTATATCTGGAACTTGCTCATCACCCTGATCATTAATGGAAGCTGCGTGACGGCTTTTGGTCTGCCCTCTGCAACTTTTTGCATGACGCTTGCATACGTCTCTTCTGGAAAACCGAGCGGGGCATCGGCTGCATTCAAACTGCTGATTGCGACCATATTCCTGGTGTTCTTAACCAGTCAGTTTTCTGGCTATTGAGACCAATGAAAGATAAATAAACACACTTGAACGTTTATGCCTCTCTAGATTTTCCTACAGGGCAGCCGAGAAAGATTAGCCATTGGCACGACGAAGAGGGGTAAATCTGGCGGGTTTGCGGCACATGCACATACATTCCTTGTAAATTTTTGAGAGCATTCAGTGCATGCAAAGGGCCGGTCCATAGTGACGGAACTCTGGATAGTATTCAAGCGTATAAAAACTTTTACTTGAATCTCTCATCCTTGTGTTCGAAGGGTGGCGTCCCCAAAAAAACGAGTCGTAGGATCACCTGGTTTTGCTGAGTCATCGAGCTTTGCCTGATAAGGGATTCCCCAGAGGCTCGACACACTGGCACAAGCAATGTGCCTCTTACTGTGCCTTCATGCAATTAATTCATCTTGGGTGGTCAATTGTATCTAAATAGGTTTATTTTTAATGCTGCTAAGCCAACAAGGGACTACGTTTCTACTTTTGCAATTACTTGAATCGACGCAAATACCATCGGCCATGCCCTTGTGCTTCGGCTCAAACCCATCCCGTGTCAAATGCGAGAGGGAACGAGATTCGAATTCTCATCAAGCTTAGGCTAGACGGGAACTTGGCCGAAGCCATGTATGGAGCCAGAAATCCTGCTGGGGTTCCTCCTTGATCGGTGCGTGTCAAAGACCACAGACAACTAATCGGATTAGCGGTGTTGACTAGTGAGCATAGGCGGTATCGGTTGATTTCACCTTTCATGTGGAGCTCCACAGCCTCCTCACTTTAGTTCCTGGGATGACCCATCCTCGCACGCACTAACGAGGGCTGAATCCGGACCCTAGGATGCATTCCGTATCTCTGCTATCTCTGCAGAGATATGTGCTTACGTATCTCACTGGTCGCAGGGCCCATCGCACGGGTCTGAACCCCTGTTTCCCCAGACTTTGGGCCCATCAAGTTCCGCAGTTTATTTGTCGCGCCTCCACCCCCAGATACCGTCTGATAGCATCGGCTCCCTGCAGCTGATTGAACGAGGAATGCGCCTGACGTAGACCGAGCACTGTATATTTCGACCCCTTGAGATCTATTTAAGGTCTCTGATCTCAGGCTGTTTTCATCTACCCTTGCCAATTGCCTTCCCATCGCCCATTTAACCCAGCCATCATCCTTTTTTTCCTGCTTCTCACCCCAGCATCAACAGCCACTTCTTTGAAAGAGGAAATGGCCCCTGAATCTAAAGTCGACCAAGCTGGGAAACCTGCAGATGGAGGTGAAGCTATCCGAACCATGACTGATGTTGAGGATGGCACCGTGGTCGAGAAGCCATCTGCGACCGATGCAGATCCTGCCCTAGCTTTTATTGGAGGAGAAGAGATTGAATTTAGCCCAGAGGAAGAAAGGTCTGTGCTGCGAAAGATTGACTGGGCATTGATGCCTTTGCTTTGCTGGATTTATGCGCTTCAATTCGCCGACAAGACGTCTCTCAATTATGCGTCGCTGATGGGGATTCGGGAGGATACAAAGCTGGACTCCACCAGTCAGCAATACAGTTGGGCCTCTAGCATCTTCTACGCTGGCTACATTCTATGGGAGTAAGTGGTGTCATCACAAAAAGAAAACGCAGCCAACTAACAGACCTTTGTGTTTTTAGATTCCCGACCACTTATCTCCTCAGAGCCCTCCCACTCGGCAAATATACATCTGCCAACATTGTTCTTTGGGGCTTCGTGCTCACCTGCCACGTTTTTGCGATGAACTTTGCTGGACTCGTGAGCGTCCGTTTCTTCCTCGGTGCCCTGGAAGCTACCGTGACTCCCGCCTTCATCATCCTCACCTCGGCCTGGTACAAGCAAAATGAGCAAGGCAAGCGAGTGGGCTTCTGGCTGAGCTGCAACGGTGTAGCTCTGCTCACCATCGGCCCCATTGCCTACGGACTATCTGGAGCGACAAACACCGCAATTGCTACATGGAAGGTACTCTATCTTGTACTGGGAATCCCCACCATCTTTACAGGCGTGTACTGCTGGTTCTTCATGCCCGACAACCAGACCAACGCCAAGTTTCTCAACCGCCGAGAGAAGCTGATTGCCATTGAGAGAATCCGTGGAAACTTCCAGGGTATCGGAAGTCGCAAGTGGAAGTGGTCCCAATTCTTTGAGGCTTTCCGTGACCCGCGAACCTGTCTCTATGTTTTGTTCTCACTGTTGATGAACATCCCTAACGGCGGGATCACCTCGTTTGGATCCATCGTCATCAAGTCATTTGGATTTAGCGACCGTCTTTCCTTGCTGCTCAACATGCCCACTGGAGTTGTGGATATTTTCTGCAAACTCTTCTTTACATACATGTCGGACAAATTTCTCGATCGATCCAGCTTTGCATTTGTCGCGATTTTAATTCCCATGATCGGTGGAATCATGATGATTCTTATCCCCCTACACGCAAAGGCGGCGCTGCTCGTGGGCTACTACTTTATCGGAGCTGCTGGATCTTCGTGGTGTCTGATTATGGTCATGATCTCAAACAACACACTTGGCTACACTAAAAAGGCCACTGTGAATGGTCTGCAGATCTTGGCTTATGCCGCTGGAAACTGGATCGGACCTCAGACCTTCCGTTCCGATGAAGCACCCGAGTATTATCATGGCAAGATGATGGTTGCAGTAATGTATGGATGCGCTGCTTTGACGATCGTGGCAATTCGTTACGTCAATGTTTTTGAGAATAGGAGACGTGAAAAGAAGGCTGCCGAGGAGCCTCAGACTGTCACTACTGGCACTGAGTTTCTTGATCTGACTGACTTCGAGCAGCCCAATTTCCGTTACATTCTTTAGAGCGTTTGCAAAGTTTGATTCGACCATAAAGACAAGAACATGGATAGCAATACTGTGGCTATCTTGAATGCCCATCTCTGTTAGATAGATTGAATCTACAATCGTGAACATTGTATATAGTTCATCATAGATCAATGGATCAATTACGTATCACTTAGGATTTTTGGCTTGGGAAATCTTGATGAAATTCACGCATCGTGTTTTTTTATATTGTTTTGAGTTTCATGTTCTTATTCCCTCATTGCTGCTACCCTCTCTCCCAGACGGTTTGTGATGAAGTCCATTCTTAAAGATGAGAAAAGAATTATTGGACGCGAAGCAATTTTCCTTTACAATATGTTTGACAGTAATTAAAATCCGCTGGCTATGATTTGTCTAATTTCCTGGGTCTTTGTCAACATGGATGCAAGGACTGCTCTATACGCCATCAGCTTTCGTGTGCCAAATACCAAGGTGCAATAGTTAAAGAAAGAAATGATAATCTAAGCAAAAGTATTCTATTTGTTCATAAAAAACTCTTCAAAGTCTTCATCAGCCAGAGCAGGCTGAAGCTCGCTGCCATCCATGAGGCCAAGATACCACGTCAGATCTCTTCCGTCTCCCTCTCTCGCTGCAAATCCATTACCGAAATACCCAAATCGGTTAGAAGTGGTATACCTGAAATCAAAATCTTCCCACCTTGGAGTCTTGATGGTCTCAAAGAATTGGATCCTTGAACCAGGCCACATCATCGGCTCGCCGTCGACTGTGCCCTGCTTAAACCACGATCGGCACGGTGATGTCCAAGCTGTGCGGGGCAAGAACTTGCGACGATGCTCTGCAAAGTCCGCCACTGCTTGTTCCTTTGGCGCGAAAGAGGCGACCTCTTCCTCAGACATCTTGGCTAGTAGTTGCATGACATAGCGCGAAACGGTCTCGGTGATGGGCAAAAAGCTACCGTGGCCGTATGGGCCGAAGGGACCATTAAAGACTGGGCGACGTTAGCGAGAGGTCTATGCGTGGGGACTTATACCACTCACTGATATAGTTGGGGAAGTGGGCCACACCCAAAGACAAGTAGGTGTTGGGGACATCAGCCCAGTACTTGGCGAGATCGACGCCATTGCGGCCAATCGTAGGATACTGAGGTCGCCAGCTGACATCAAATCCAGTTGCACACACGATGACGTCAAACTCGTGCTCGGTACCATCTTCAGTTTTGATGCCCTTGGGCGTGAATTCGACAATGTTTGAAGACACCACGGCAACGTTGTCGGCACAAAGCGCCTCAAGGTATCCATTACCGGGCGTCGGCCGACGACATCCTACGGCAAAGTCTTTGGGGACGATGAGGTCGGCAATTTCTGGCCTGGAAGCAAGTTTCGTCCTCATGTCTTTATCGGCAGCAGCCCTGGCCTCTGCCTGTTCTTTTGAGCCATTGAGAATGAAGCGGAATCGCGAGTTGAGTTCGGATTCAATCTTCTTTCTGTAGGCGAGGTATTTGTCTGGGTCATTACGGAAGATCTCTCGCTGGGCCTCGTTGTCTATCTTTCTGTAAGCTAAAAGGAGATAATAATATTTCACGCATTCTATTCAGTGCACTCACATTTGAAGTTGGTTCCGTTCTTTCCAGCAAATCTTTGACCAAAGCTTTCGGTAATCCATGCCGCGCTTCGGATGAAACACTTGAGCTCTCCCACGACTGAAAAGAAAAGTTAGAATATGAGATGCCCAAAAAGCACTCCACCATCGACAAGACTCACTGGGCTGAATGTTTGGAACGATCTGAACGGCCGAGGAACCGCCGCCAATGACACCTACTCGCTTGCCCTCGAGGCTTACGCCATGATCCCAGTTGGCGCTATGAATCATCTTGCCCTCATAAGTTTCGCGACCCTTGATGTTGGGCCACTTCCACTTGCTAAAGAAAAGCGAGATTAGCTCATCAAACCTAGTCTTGGCGATGACTAAATTTGTGCAACAACTCACTTAAGAACACCGCTAGCGTTGATGAAAAGATTCGCCTTGTCTTCAAAGACGTCGTGAGGGTCGTCACCCTTTTGCACTCGAACTGTCCACATCTGCTCGCCTTCGTCCCAGAATGCACCGACGACTGTGTGTTTGAGCTTAATGTACTTGTTCAAATCATACTTTTCTGCAACATCTTTGAAGTATTGCAGAATCTCCGCTGCGCCAGAGTAGCTGTCATAGGGTCAGTGCGGGTTACATTGGTGGGAATAGGCGCCAGGGGACATACTAAGATGACCATTCTGATGATGGAGCCCATGAAAACTGGTAGTTTACTGATGGAATGTCACAACCACATCCGGGGTAGGTATTCTCGTACCAGGTGCCACCAATTGAAGGATTCTTCTCATAACAAACCAGATCTAGGTCCAGCGTGCTGGTATCAACTTCATGGGCAAAATTCAGCGCACTAGCACCAGCTCCGAGACAGATGATGCGAAGCTTCCTGCCTGATCGGCTGGGCTTTTCAAGAATCTCGTAGGCGCTAGATGGCTGAGGGGCATTGAATGCACTTCCGAGAGAACCCATGGTGTTAACCTAGGTTGTTTTTGCTGAGGCCGTGTTCTAAAGAATTGATCAATGTGGTAATTGCGCAGATGCTGTGCTTTATTCAGTGGATCAACAGCCTTATTACAGTCTCTTAAAAACAACACAATCAGAGTGTTTTTATCACCAAGCTTCTTTTTGTTGCTTTTGTCGACATTCACGCACTTCGTGGTGGTGTTGAATGCGTGCACTGTGGAGCTCCACCTCCACCTCCACCTCCACAAGGACTCAGCTGATAAGCCCCTCCACACACAAGCGCATAGCTCGCATTTACCGAATGTAGTGTGGTTGCACTGGGAGGCTAGAAATCAGGCCTGTTCATGGATGATGCCGTTGCAGCCTGCAAATTTATGATTATTTGGTTTTGTAAAAGCCGACCTTATTTTCCGCTCCATTTCGGCTGGTCCTGGACATAAATCTTTTCCTCTTCATGCACATCAGTGCGAGGAGACTGCCTTTCTTGCGTGATTTGCAACAACTGCTGGTATGTCATTAGTCAGGTTGATTCCATGTATTTCGAGGGATGGCAGATGTCGCTCCAGGTCTATTCGACGTGTTGAGTTTGACGCACTGGGATCCTGGTTTCTGTAATTTGATATGATTGCAAGCTTGACGTTTTGACTGGCATAGGTATCAGATTGGGCCGCCGGTTCGTCATGCGAAGTGAGACACGATCGGGCCAGAATTCTGCGAATGACAGGTCGAATCATCGGAAGCGACGCTCCAGCACTAGTCAGATGACTGAAGAGCTGATGAGCCAAAATAGAGACCATGCACGTACCTGAAAGGACGGAAAGATTAGTTTCGGCCAGAGCCCAAGCGATATGAATTCCCATTTCCACCGTTAACTCTTGCGTCTTGGACTTGAATTTCCATGACTCAACCAGAACAAACACAGACATGATGCAAGCTCTAAGAAGAGGATATTTAGCGGAGTTATTGAGTTGGAAGGGATCTTCATACAAGGTCCCAAACAAAAATAGGGCCATGACGGCAATCTTCTGTCCTCTTGGGAGTGGCAGTTTTCTGACCTCAATTATTGGCAAGACAAGTATGAAAATATCGATCAAGACGTGTGTCAGCACTGTAGTAAAGAAAAATGTAGACTCGTGGATATTACACTCTCCGCCTTTGATGGTCTTGTCCCAGAGCGCCTGAATGGGAATACATAGAAGATTTACCATGCAGAGCCTGAGCATAAACCAAGCGACTGTCAGGCCAGAAAGAACCTGTATCGGGATGCGGATTCCAGTGTACTTGAATAGTCTCCAGTAGAGCGCCAAAATGGCGAATTTCGAGAAGGCGATGGCAAAAGTGTAGGCTTCACTTCCGAGCCACAACAGTAACCAAGATTTCTCAAGTCTCTGCGCCACAGTCAAATCCTGGGGGCCCTCAGAAATTGGCTTGCCCAGCCCATAGCGGATAAGCCCTGGGTTGCAAAGTTAGACACACATGAGCCAGATAAAGGCTTGAAGACGGGCGAGTTGTGCTTACATATTAGACCAACAGTAGTGTAGCTGACAGAGCCAAGCTGGATGGATGTCCAAGTTGTTGGTTAATTCTCGAATGGGACGGAGAAAATGTAGACGTACATAGGCAATGACAGCGAGACAGTCATCATAGCCATATCGGGCGGGGGTGATCCTCCGTGCCATCAATCTTAGTGTTAGGACTATCGTGGTGCAGAGCAATGTTATGGCGGCGGAAATGCAAATGTTGGGCACGTAGTTTACCATGTTGCAGAGTCGCGGAAGTGACGCAGCCCGCCCAGGTATCTCTCCAGAGGCGCATCAAGGTCAAGTGGGGGACAGAACGAGAAAGAGGCCACGCGAGGATATCGCGCTCATGTTCTGACGGTACTAGCGTTGGTGGATTGAGCTTTGAGCGTCTAGTCGTTTGTGGTTTGGTGAATGAAGAGGGCAAATTTCCATGGCTGCACCCGCGACAGTTGCAAGATTGACGGAAAAAGTGGTTGATGAATGAATCGATGGTATTTAGAGCCCGATCCATGGAACCTCCTGGTCATGGGTTTAATAGCGCATTGAGCGCCACTGTGCCACTCGACAAAGCAATATGTTGGTTGGACTTCACTGCAGCTCCCATGGTAGGCCACTTGATAAGGTCGATGCCGCTTCTGATTTGATCGTAGATCTCTCACTAATCACTAAGCCCGCCCTAGTTTAGCTCAAGCCGCAGTGGGAGACGCGCGTTGCAGTCGATGGCCTGAAATGGGTAATGGGCGAAGAAAGCCGTGGGTTAGAAGCTTGATGAATTGAGTTATCTTATATATTTCTTTTGCTCAACCTTTCGTTGCCAACTTAAATTGCAGCGCGACTTCTCCGTAGGCTTTTATCGTGACATTGCTTGCCAGGGATATATATCCAACATGTCTAGCTTAGTTCCACCAGCCACGCTTATCGGCTCCTTCGGGGAACAGGACTTCCACAGGACACGGTCGTCTCAGATAAATCCGACTCATCATATCCTGCTTCGTGGTTGATACATTGTGTCTTACATAGAGCATAAATCCTTATCAAACTTGCTCCATGATTGGTTCTGAAATGGTAATATATTACGTTGATACTCTCAAAAACCCTGTTTTCAGTCATTGACGTATGCCTATCCATTTCCCATGCGTGTAGCAATATCATTCGCAAGCCATGGTATACAATATCGCTCTTATTTGCCTCATGCGCTGGCCTCATCGTAATCGCTCCTTTAATCCTTGACTGGCACCGCATCTTTTCAGCAAAATCCGTCCTCACCGCCAAATGCCAACAGGGCTGTCCTCCATGAGTATTGATCTTCCACACTGTGGGCTCTATTCGCTCTCATATGCAATGTGAGATTAGTGGCTGAGGCTTGTCTTAAGCCAGGCATGCACAATTACGTCGAGATGAGTGTTTGCCTGTCTTAGATTTGCAATTGGTGCTTGTATCATCAATAAACGAGAACTTTGGCAAAAATCAAATACTCGTGCCTTTCTTGGGAGCGCGAAAGAAAAATATTTTATATCGTGGGCACCAGCTATTGGGACGTCTGGCTTTGTGATTGGCCTCGGGCGTATATTTTGCAGGGTAAACAGAACCGCCATGCTGTCAGGAATGACCGCGCCTTAAGGCTGCATGCCTGCACTGTGGGCTATGCAACCCGCAAGGTTGGGAGCCACTCGTCCTTGGGTTGCTATTCTTAGTTCGGTCAGTGCCATTAGAAGGCATGGTCGAGTGGATTCTAGATTACTAGTATCTTATGGATGCAAAGCTAGCGCGATGCTTATCTCTGACTTATTTTGGACTCTGGAAGTAAAATATACATGAGAATGGGAATCGATGCTTCATCTCAATCACGTTTATCAATCGAGGGAGCTCATTTTGCGACATACAAGAACTCTCAGGCGAGTGAAACAATTTTATACTAGGTTTTAAAAAGATTACCACAAGTGGAATACGTCCTTTTCCACACCCCGCTTCTTCAGTGAGAGTCCAGTGCTGTTCCTGGTGACGTTTTGAATCGTACAACCTTCCGTGTTATAAGCCTCTGCATAAGTGCCCGTCAACACACTGGCTAGCCATTCTACCGCATCGGAAAGACCGTAGTAGTACTCCAGAGAGTGAGTGCCGACGCTGTTTCTCTGGTAAAGAATATTGGCACCGACAGAGCAGTATCTCTCAATTAAGGCGTCCGTGTCGGCAACCTTGCTGATTTCGTCATGGATTGCTTTGTAAGCAAAAATGGGCCATTGAGGCACACCGTGGAAGCCCATGATGCCATCGCGATTGATCACTTTCACAATCTTGGGGTCTCGGAAGGTCTCGGTGCCGTTGACAAAATAGTCAAAAATATCGTATCCGGCATATGCAACGCCAGCTTCAGCAGAGGTGAAGGATTCGGCGGCCAAGAAGCCAGTCTTGTTGTAAGTTCCGACCGTCTTGAGCAAAGAGATGAGGTACTTTTGGACTTCGGGATACTGGCTTGTCAGACCGAGAATTGCGCTTGGTGCAAGACCAGCTGCAGCAGTTCCGCTAATGGATTCGAGAACGCTGGTGATGTTGGGCGTCAATCCTCCCAGAGCAGCTCCGACAACAGTTTCCGACAGGTCCGGAGCATACTGCACAGCGAGCTCGGAAGCCCACTCACTCGCGAGCGCACCGCCCGAATAGCCCCAGAGAGCAACTCGGGGCGCTGTTGTGTTCAGACCCAGGTCCAGCGACAGGACGGCACGAATCGAATCAAGGGTTGCATGTCCAGAGATGACACCAGCGGTGAATGAAGCCAGTGGACCTTCGTAATCAGGTACCGAAACGAAGGCCCCGAGACCTAGTGCAAGGCCGAAAATTTCGGTCTCGCTGGAGGTGTAGATGGTGTAGCTTGGGCTGGCGTCCACATCTGCAGAGTCATAGGGCACTTGGTAGGACAACAGCGCAGACTGCTTGAAGTTTTGAGCTGCTGCACTCGTGGATCCAAGCTTAGGTACCAGCAAAGTCGTAACAGCCCAGCTGGGCTTGTATTGGCTGTCAGTCGTGCGGAAGAGGATGTTATAGGCGGCCGAGCTGTTTCCCGTGATGGCAGTCAGGTTTCCAGGCGCATGACGCACGCGCAACACGGTTCCGGGCTTCGTCTTCTCATATCCGGATGGTGCGGTATACCAAGGGTCCTTGCTTGGTGCAACGGGAGCGCGTGAAGCGGCTTGCACGCGAGGTGAAGCAGCAGCGATTCCAAAGAAGAGGCTCACAAGAGCCCACACACGAAGGAGAAACATGTTCATGGAGGATTGTTAATGTGGGGTCCTGAAACGAAACAACAAGAGATGACAGGCGGATGGTTATATTCTTCACGATCAGTGCGGAGTCATGACGCAGCTGGACGTGGCGGTGCTGTTAGCTAGGGAACTATTGGAGAAGCGAGGCAAATGGTTTGCTGCATGCGCTGGCATCAGGCGGATCCAAACCGATTTCTAAGCTCTTTTCGCACAGCTGAATGCGCCCAGTCTGGACATATCCACCGCTAGCGCTGACCCGCTGTCAATATTGCGGATGATTCGGCATTACACGGGCCACGGCATCCAATTCTTGTGCAAAAGCAAGAAAACCCTTGCAATGTTGCCTGCTGCCTCCAGCTGCGGCGTTTGGGGGCCGTAATCCCGACGCCCGATGGACAAGCCTCTCGGACATGGGTACGGCTTTGGGATAAAACTCCCTGCCTTCTTTTTCGAAGTGTTTCCATGATTGGATCCATAAATTGTGTCATGATGCCATTCCCTGTTTGTAATAAAGTTAGTCCCTTTAGAGGGCCCGAGTAGTGGAGTTTGGCGCTCCACTGTCGCATTTTTAATGGTCAGCGTGGCAGGGCGATAATTTCACCTCAAACAACATTAGCCTCAACCTTTCAATCAGTGATTATCTGATCACTATTCGAGATTTGAGATTTGAGGATATTTCTCCGAGTATTGAATATCAGAGTGATTGCCAATGGTTTCCCGGTCAATCGATTGGATTTTGGTAAAAATGACGCGACATCTCGTAAATTTAAATGTTTAAATGAAAGGATGCCTAGGATTTGGGTACAAAACAATCCTGATCCGCCACATCCGAGATGTGGTTTTCTCCGATGGACGCTAGCAAATTACGGTCTTGCCCCTCATAGATGCGACACTCTACAATGCTACTGTGCATTCTTCGAACCTGTTTACGCAAACCCTTTTAATCCAGGAAAAGAATCCAGTGCTTTCGTACTTCAAGGCTGGTACATAAACTCTTCTGCGTCTAAATCACCGGACGAAAAGAACAGGGTTCGGTCCGAGAGATAACCAAGGATCCGAGTCGCTTCGGCCCACCCTAGATCGCAAGGTCGAAATCCTGAGGGTGTAGGAGCACCTGCTCTTTTCGCCTCACGGTTTCAGTCGTGCTTAAAATAGTGCATAACTGGTGAATCTGATGGTTGCCGACGGGCAGCGCGGCGCGCAAATGGCTCTCGAGCCCGACGGTTAAGATTATAGGATTGGTACAGATTCTAAACTTATTCAAGGGGACCCATGAATGACGAACGCCATGGTCGCTGGGCGCGTCAAGACACGCTCCAGTCCCTGTTGTCCCGGGCTTTGAATCCGAAAAACGTATCCCCAGATATCGGTTACAGTCATGTGATGATAATGCGAGTATGGCATGCAGGCTATCCTATCTTGATGTTGCATCGTATGCAGGCACCCGCAGGTCGCCGTGTTTCAGGTTTTGATTTTCCTGCCAATTGCACTTGACTCGGGGCCTTGCATCGGGTGGAAATTTGACTGACGCGTATGACGTGCAAGCATTTGCCGCTTATGGGATTCCGGATTCTAATCGTCGTATCGAATGGTCACCGTCATCAAGCGAGCTAATGATCTGGAACGACTGCAGGCGAACATCCGTGGCGACATGCCAAACTTTCACCAGACCATCGCTTGAGCCCGATACCAGCTGTGCGTCATCGGGGACAAGATGATGATGCCCATCACCACTGTGCTTTGACTTTCAAACATCGGCAAAAGGAGACTCTAGTCACTTCCAAAGCTTGATTTTGATAACATCCAGCTTGGATTTCCCTCCGCTTCATACTCTGACGTATGAGGCTGTTGGCCGGTCTAAACACCAACGCTGAACCGAAGACTTGGGGCCGAGCCATTCTGATGCAGGATTGAATGAAAGCAAGAACTGAGTGGCCTTTTGAGCCATCTGCCTGTGCTCCGGGCACCTTTGGTCAGTTGCTTGAACGCGCTTAGTAGGACATGAATGGCCTCCTACTGCCAACAAATCTATTTCTGGTTTTCTCATAGCTTGAATAAGCGCAACAGGGCTACCAAGGTTGTATATACTTCGCTCAATGCTCTTTCCCATAACTTGGAGCGATTTGTGTCCAATAATTCAATGTTAACGGCAAGGCCATGGGATTATTCTGTTGGACTACTATGACCTGCCTCCAAGTCTCAGAATTTCTCTCACCAAACATCTTTTCTATCATTCGCTTGTCAAAAAAAATCAAGGCTTGAGGGAGATTCGTGTAATATCGGGCTCGGACCTCAGGTACAGAAACCTCATGGCACACCAAGGCCTGTTAGAGGAAGCTGTCCATCCAAAAGCTCAGGCGTGTGCAGTTACAAAATTTCTTAAATTTGCGATAATTTCGAGAGCCTTGCATACCAACAAAATGGTTGGGTCCATGAGGTCTTGGTAATCGCGTATTTCTATTTTGTAAAATGTTCCGGTGGCGCCATTCACTGCTTAGCCAAGTCTTTCTCACTTTCGCCGTCCCTAGATATGGCGTCAGGGTCGGCACCGTCGGGTTGAGTTCCGATGTTCTGTACGTCAACATTGGCACCCCAAACAAGCGACTGAGGGAAGTGTATTCTCCATTCATGAGGGTGTGAAACCAAGTGGGTTCAATGTCGAGAGAGAATGATTGACAGATAAAATGACGCGTCAAAAGTTTAGCCGCATCTCGTGAAGGGCTAGAAGAAAAATAGTGCCGTTTAAGCGAAATAAATAGCATCTTCTCAAATAATACGGGATTAGAGGGGCTCATGGCATCTTGGCTACGCCGTCAGTGGGTAAATTGATTCGCCTAAATCGGGAATCCGGGCCGGACATGGCCCACTCAGTTGGAACCCAGCGGCTCTCGCAGACAATCATACGCCAAGAAACGGAAAGTAAGTCAGGAAGGGGTTTCTGCAGCCGCAAAAGAGCCAGTACACTTTAATCAACTAGGTGAGATGCCTGGCTTTACGAGTTCAACCTTGCTACCACACGCGCAAACTTTTCAACGCTAGAAATGTTCCTTATAAGTGTAAAGAATAGGGCTGAATGAACGAGACGGTGGTTGGCTAAAGGTGAACCATGGATAGTTCACAAAGGAATACATAAATCATTTTACTAGAAGTATAATTTTTTACCCAGCACCCCAACCGCTACACCACATTTAAAAAATAGGGAGATGCCACTGGGCTTGTGGGACTTAGCGCCTGATTTTGGCTCTAGGGTTGCATGTCCTCATCCACTCAGTTGGTTCCTTGGAATATTGTTCGGAATCGGGGCTAGAAAGCTTTCCGTAGCGGGGCGCCACAGCTTTAATAATTGTGACCCTGGCGTTCTTGCTATTAAAAGATTATGCGCTTTACTTCAAGTAGTAATAGTATAGCAACGTCCATGCGGTGGATAGCATCCACACGTCTGAGCGGGTACTGGACTTTCGGACTTACGTCTCTGCATCCGGCCGAGATCACACAATGAGGCACTAAAAAAAGCCAAGCGCTAATTTTGTGCAAGCATAATTTGCTCTTTGGTAATGATAGATTTAACTGTAGATATTATGTTTTCTGTTTTAAACGTGGAAGATTTTCACGGCCCGATGGAGATCCTTGGATGCTAAACCAGGCAGGCCTTAAACTGAGTCCAAAGTCAACAGCCTTGTTCCGGAAACTCTGGGATATGATGGGAAAACATGACTGCCTGCAAAACACAGACGATGAAATATTTCTATAGAATCTTTCGTCCTGCAACAAGAAGTTATCAAACCTTCTTGTACGAGTCAAGCCATAAACCAGCAATGAAGGTTACCGTGTAAACCACCGCAGGGTCAGCCCGACGGGTTTTTTTTAGTCTCGTAAACTCTTGAAGTTTGGAATTTACGAACAACACAGACTTTATTGAACTCTAAAGCTCTTCTCGTGACGGAACGGTTTTACCATTCCGGATGCAAGGGCCACGTTTTCAGGTGAACTTGGTGGCGCATCGTCAGCTTTGACAATGGGTCCGCACTCCACCGAAAAATACGGAAGTGACGGTCCTTGGCTTTGTCCGTAATGATTGAATGTGTAGCGAGAAGCGACAAGAGAAAGAGGAAAAGAATAAATAACGTCTGGTATCCCATTGATGTTGCTGTTTAACAGGAAAGAGTCCCAAACAATTTGCCAGTCTACTCCCGCTCATTACAATCATTTCGTTCAATCTGGAGTCTTATTTGTCATGTTTTTACGCACCTTGCTCCTTTTATCTGCCTCCGGGCTGGGAGCTCACGCTGCCCCTTCCTTTTCTCGGCAGGAACTTGAAAGCTGTTTGACTGGTGCTGTCAGCGGAGATGCTTCGCGAGCGCAGTTCAGGCATGAGGAAAACTACGTCAGTACTGATGTCAATTATTACAACCTCAACTACAAGTATACTCCGGTGGCTGTGGTTTATCCGAACAGCACCACAGAGATTTCCAGTGTACTCAGCTGTGCGACCAAGCAGAGCCGAAAGGTTCAGGCGCGCAGTGGTGGTCGAGATCTTATCAACAAATGTAAGCACGTTATGTTTTGTACCGCGAACCAGTTTCTAATTACTGATCATATTCTACAGGTCTGGGTGGCACTGATGATGCTATCGTCGTTGATTTAAAGCACTTCAGCAAGTTTGAGTATGATTCCTCTTCAGAGGTTGCCACCGTGGGGCCCGCCATCCGTCTGAAGGGGCTGTTCGAGACACTGGAACAAAAAAACCGCTGTTTGCCTCATGGCTCTTTTGCATCCGTCGGTGTGGGCGGTCATATTATGGTCGGCGGTGTCGGATATCTCTCCCGCCAGTACGGTCTTGCCATTGACAACCTTTTGGAGGTTGAAGTTGTTTTAGCAAATGGAACCGTTACCCGCGCGACCAAGGACCAAAACCAAGATTTATTCTGGGCTATGACAGGCGCTGGTGCGAGTTTCGGTATTGCTACCGAATTTAAACTCCAGACCAAGCCTAAGCCTGAGGAACTTGTCACTTTTACATATACCTACGCGTCTTCTGACCAGTCCATCATCTCTGAAGCCCTGAAGGCATATCAGAAGATCCTGGGCAATTCAACAATGTCTCGCAAGTTGGGAGCTTCTGGTGTTCTTTCAAACTCATCATTCTCTATATCTGGAGCATTCTTTGGTACACAGAGCGAGTTTGACGCCGTGAACCTAGATGGTCACCTACCAACGCCGACAACCAAGGTCACTTCACCAGGAAAATCATGGAATGATTTCCTAGGTAGTACCCTTACCCTAACCAGTACCGCCAGCTCTCAGGATCATTTCTATTCGAGAGATACGGCTTTGGCCCTCGACTCAATTCCCTCAGATGAAGTCATCGATAGCTTCGTCAACTACACGTTCACCAGTGCCAGTGTACCGAACTGGTCTTTTCGATTCGATTTATACGGCGGTGCTATGAACGATGTTGCAAGAGATGCTACTGCGTTTCCGCACCGCAACATTGCTAGCTTCGTTACCGGCAAGAGCAGTACCGTAGATGCGGTGACATCTGAGGTGATTTCTGACTTTGTCGACAAGGCAATCGAAACTCTCCAAGGCAATCAGCCTAGCAAGTACCTCAACTACCTAGGTACTCCTTCGAAGCGCATCAATTCTCCGCAGGAGAAGTACTGGGGCGCCAACCTCCCGAGACTGGAGGAGATCAAAAGCCAGCTTGATCCTAATGACCTGTTTTCCACCCCTCAAAACGTCAAGCCAAAGGCTATCTAAGCGCTTATCTCGACCAGCCTTTACCGAACAGTCAGATACTATTATTATCACTGCATGCATCTGAATACTAGATTTTCTTTCGTTTCAATTTCTGGGCTGAAAATTTCTGCATAATTGGGTATTACAGACTGCCGTTTCTTATTTTTTCTTTTCTTGTAAAACTGAAATTAGGTGTATCATAGCTGTGCGAGTTCTTGCCTAGACTTTCTTTTCTTAAATAGACCATATTAACTCGTGCATATATTTAGACAACTCGATCCAAGGAAAGTCAGATATTGGTGATGATTTCTGTCTAAACCGTACTGCAAAGTGTAGGAAGCATTTCATCCGTACACACTGTGATATATTCCTATCTCTATCCTGCAGACTCCTTTCCAAGGTATAATCTGTACCGTGATACCTCTTATTCATCAACACCCAGAAGCTCCAATGTCCTATGATCAATGATCGCAGCAGAGTACCGCTCGCTGATGGCAAAAATGACGTTATCTGGCTGCATGGTGGAGGGCGTCATGGCCCAGAGGAAGCCTTGCATGGCATATCGACGACACTCATCCCAGATGTCATCCTTTGTAAACTTTGGGCCTCCCTCGGCGTGAAGAGTCTTAAGGTAGCTTTCAATTAAGTCACCCTCGTGATCGCGGCGGTCTTGGATTGTCAATGCGCCGGCCAGGAAGTAGACCAAATCGAGAATAGCAGGCCCATACTGGAGACCCTGCCAGTCAATGAATCCAGATGTTCCATCCTTCGCAATGAGCGTGTTTCCAACATGGTTGTCGCCATGAATCAGGGAATAGTATTTCAAATCCGAGTCTGCATGCCTCCACAAAGCCTCGAAACCCTTTTTAATACGTTCGCGATCGAGGAGAGGCTTGGCAACGGGCGGGCAAGACTTTTCGCTAAAGCGAAGCGCCCATGGCTCGGGGTTTAACAACGCGAGCACAATGTTTCTGACAAGGTTGTCGAGCTTGGTACCGTCCTTGCCAAAGAGCCATGGGTAGAATTTCTCGTCACTGTTCCACGTCTTGGCACGCAAGCTGGCCAGTTGATCAAGTGCCTGCTTGACACGCTCTGGTTCCTAGGGCTTCAATGGTGTCCCAAAGGTGCACTCGTTGGCAATGTCGGACATAATGACGATGCCTTGGCCGTTTACAGAATCAGTACCGCAGAATCAAGTCTTTGGAAGCAACATGTTTGTCTGAGGCGCAACGGAGAAGTAGAATTCAGCCTCTCGGCGGTAGGTAGCCCACATCTCAGGTACCATTTCCCGAACGACAGGGTTGAATCCGCCTTTGATGCAGACGCGGGTGGGAATCTCTGTCTCCACTCCATCGGCGAAAGTTAACTGAACAAAAATCTTCGAGGAAGTTCTGTGGTTTACTGAAGCAATTTCGAATGCTATCACTTCGACGCCAAGAACCTCAGAGAGCCATTGGGAACTGACTTCCTCTGGCGTCATCGGAAATGCCATGTCCGAGTTGAACAAGCCTCGAGGTGTGTTCGAGCCTCTAATAACAGAGTTCGTCATCATGAAGGATATTTATTTGCTTTATCGGGATAGTTGCAATGATTTTAACCATTCAACCAACAAGCAGCGATACGGAGCGGTTATATATCCCAATGAAGTGCTAGCTACCCCTCTATCGCCCTCTCTCCTCAGCAACCGGCGGCGAAGGCACACAAACCGTCTGACATGTGCACCCATGAATTCCCGAGACTTCAATGCACGTGTTCCCTGGCCCCTGTTTTATGCTCGCGTAACATGGGGACTGTTTCCGCGCAAGCTAGTGGGGTTGTCAGGGAACTAACATGAAAAGAACGTAGCATTGGGTCTGTTTGCTTTGATGCGATACGTGTGACCATAATATTGTCCTGCAACCTCAAAAATTGCATTTAGCCTCTTTGCAAGAAGATTCCCAAACGTGCGCTTTAATTTAAAACTTCGTATTAATCGCAATAAAGAAATTTTAGACATTATCTTAGCGCAAATGCCAAGTGAATCAAACAGCTAAAAGCGAAAACTCTTGCATCAGCCGCTCAGTATGGCAATGATCACCAATGTCGCTTCCGACAAAGAACAAACCGGAGATATTCCCTTCCCAGGGCACAGATTTCCATTTCGTCGGCTTGCATGACAGGGGCCTCCCATCGGCGCTAGGTTGGTTTTCAGGGATTTGGCCTCACATCAGCATATCTGGGGAAATGCCATGGGCACAATCTCACCGAGGCAATTCTACGCACCGAGAACCATTCCAGTGGTGCACACCAAATTTCATGCAAGGAACAAAATGTGGCTTTTCTGGTGCGGATGAAATGATTAATAAGTACCCATCTCCGGGCAAGGGGTGCCAACATGTAACATTTCTGAACCGTGGTTGCTGACTGAACGACCTTGACCTAGAGAAGGCCCGGATCACATTACCCCAGAGTCGCATTTTTTCCTGAAGATGCGGGCTAATATACAAGCGAATTGGAGCAGCCAATACATTCTTAAGGGGCTTGGCTACGCATTCCTACAGGCCTTATGTTCTTGGACCATCATATTCGCTACCAGCACGATTGAAGCAAGAGAATAGACGACGTATAAGTTTTTTCTTGCTCGTTTGCCATCAAATCAATGTCTGGTGATTTGAGCACGACAAGCAACCAAAAAAGCCGAACCGGATCCTCTTGTAGCCATGCCTACGTCGGGCGATATCGACATCTACAACACCAGTCGTCCAGCCCCCGAACGGGACGACATCCAATTTTGACCGACAATGGTCCAGCGTCCAGATAGCGACAATAGCAATTTTTGCCATCACGTATACCCTCGCTACTTTTTCCATTGTCATTCGATACATCACAAGTGCGGCGGTTTTACGACAATTGGAGCTGGACGTCGGTAAGTGCCCGCACGCAGCCAATTATTCATGGCAATCTAACCGTTCGTGAGTCCTGATCACTCTATCATGGGGTACAGCTCTGGGCTACTTTATTTCGGTCTCCTTTTGCATGAAGTATGGCTGGGGCTCGCGTGCTTGGGACATCACGGTAGCAGAAATTGCGCATTACTACAATGTGAAGTCACCTTCGTTTTCGAACGGCAATCAACTGACCATTTCTAGTACCTCCTCCCGATGACATTGACATACATGTGGAGTCCGACTCTCACCAAGATGTCGATCCTCGCCGTACTACATCGCATCGATCAGTCGCCGTGGTTTCGAATCGGGGTATACTTGATCGCGGGAATGCTTGGCACCTATACGGTGGTATTCACAGTACTCCTTTCCAAGCCTTGCAACCCAGTCGATACTGGTAATAGCACCTGTTTGAACAATCTCGCCATCGCACAGGTGGTGCTGAATATTTTTACTGATATTGCCATTATTGCCTTGCCTATGCCTACTCTGACAAAACTGCACATTTCCTTTCGACAGAAGGTGGCAGTGGGCGGGATCTTGGGTCTTGGATCTGCGTAAGTATATGCCATGTCCATGTTTCAATTCGTCCAAAGCCATCTGACTCAATAAATCAGAGTCTTGATTGTATCGATCGCCAGAGCACCTTACGTCAAAATCATGGCTACTGACCTTGATTTCTCTCGGCGACAGGCCGAAGCCGGCGTTTGGTCCCTTGTCGAGCTGAACTTTGGCATAGTTTGTAACAACCTGATGAGATTCAAGCCGTTTTTGAGGGCATACCTTCCGAGGATTCTCACCATGCTGGGCCTCGGCTCGAAAAACACATCCAATCGACAAGGAAGCAACTCGGCTGGAGTGAGGGATTGGAACAACGGCAGGCAAGGCCGCAGTTTTCCACTACACAGTCTAGACGAAGAATATCGGATCAAGTACACGAGGGACCCAGCAATTGGCGAATACATGGGAGAAGGCTCAGACAAGCCTGGATCTAGGAAAAACGGTAGTCAGGATAGTATTTTGAGTTAGCTCTAAAACCAGATTTCTAGAAAAGTTGGAAAATATACACAATCCATCCAAATGCTTGCCAAGATAAATTGTACAAGGCGGACTTGCTAAGGCCATGTGAATGTTTCTCAGTGCAGTCATTATTAGCCGATATGCAAAGAAGCACACTCTCCACACCATTGCTTGGCATTCGAGACGCTTAATCCCTTTTCCAGACTGTGTTCTCAGGTGAGTGTCGAATGATGGCGCGGCCCGTTTGACGACGGGGGCGAGGGTCCGGGCATACGCACTACACTGGGCACGAATACCCCGACACATGGGCGTTATTAATACAAGGATCTTTTTGGGGTATGCACTATATGTCAAGCTCGGTGCCACACTCGTGCATTCCTTTGGTGTGCTTCTTTCACCCACAGAGCAACATCTCGGCTTCAAGTCAACCGAGGGTTTTCCCCTTGCACACGAAACCGGCTCAATTAAGAATGGAGCCTACTTGGGTTGATTAGAAAGAAACAGAGGACAAAAAAGCTGACATTCAATGGTACACGGTCACGGCCGCTTTTATGGAATTGTTCGGAAGTAATCCCGATACCGGTCAGCCAATGCCGAAACATGTTGATGCAGCTTTCTCGCTTCCGAACTGTCATTTTGGGTTGATCCCCGCTGCAGGGCGCCATCCCTCCGACGCTCTAAACTGGGGTAAGCGAGCCGACAGGGAAGGAAATGGCCATGCCCAGCGAACCCTGCAATTTTCCGGTATTCCAGTCGGATCATTATTGGCCTATGAACATGAGAACGCTCACGAGTCCAGTCTCAAATGCAGAGACACAGCTAAGCGACCTCACGGGGGCAACAGTTGACTGGGTGAGCAGTTTCGCCAAGTGTCCATGCCAAGCACTGATGCTTGCTTGAACAAATGTGACTAGCACAAAATGCGGGTTAATGAGGCTGGTGAATTTAGAGGTCCGAGCGTATTCATGATCCTCGGAGCGGAGTGCAAAAGCAATCACCGACGTCCTGTTCGGACTTATCCGATTGCGTGTAGATGCTTTTCGGTGGTCGTAGCAATGTTGATGAGATAGAATGTGAAAGGAGAGGGAGAATATCCGGAGAAACCCTTGAAAATAAAAAATGCCCTCGTCTTCATAATTTTTAGGATACGGTAGTACGGGATGACCTCACTTTTGAGAACTCTATCACTCAAAAAATACGTGTGCTGGAGAAGTTGTCCCGCGCAGGTTAGTTGGCAGCGCAAATTTTCTTGCCCTTTTTTGCTTGAACTTGAAGCATATTGGAATATATATATATTATTAAACAATTCATGCCCATTTCTTCAAAAATCAGTGTTGACGCACACTGGGACCCAAACCAAACGACAACCTCTGAGCTCTAGGGTATGGGAGGCTTGGTCGACGAGCTCGGGCCATGTCAGCATGTTCTTCGAGTTGGAGCCGATTTCAAGGAAGGGGGCTTCCACTCACATCCAATGTTCACTTTACTACGTAATATGAGCCTTCTAGGTGTGTGATAAAAGTGCTCTACTGAGATTTCATCATTTCGCACCCTTGCGTCGCATATAGCGGGCTTGGGTGATGGGTTGCTTAACTCCGCGCTTATGGTTATCGCCGATGAATCAGGAATTGTCGTGCATTATTTGCTATGAAGTCGCCCTCGACTAAGCGATTCATCAGGTTAATACATTCCCAATATATGACAAGTAAAATGATAATTACTCTGTGATTTGGATTGTTATTTCTTTGTGAACCGGTTGTGTCTGATAAAAAACTAGTCAAGTAAGACCGATCGGCGTTACCGGCCACCCTCTCAACGCTCCTCGGCGTTACTGACGCTGCATTGAACACTTGCATGCGGCTAGGGCCTATCTGCAGCCGAACTCCGGATCCAAAACTGTAAATAAGCTCGGAAACCAGAAGACATGCAGCTAAACTAATTAAAATGAGGGCATGGTGTATCAATATCGTTGAATGGAGACTGCTGGCAAACTCTAAGGTCTTTTGGATACCTGAAATCAGGAGCCTCCGTGTGTTATTTTGGATCCATCATCCATGTGTGATTAAGGTTGATTATCTACTTTCAGATTAGCTTGTCTCGGGCAAACACACTTTTAATCTCTGAGCTATTGTTACCCACGACTATATTCTTGGCAGAGCCACTCACAGCCACATGGCTATGCATCCAAGATATCTACCGATAACTTTCTGACGAATACTAGCGTAAACTAGAGTATTATCAATCAAAAGTGGCTTGGCGATGCGAGAAAACGGAATCTGAGTGATAGTGAACTTGGCATATATAAGACTGAGTGGCTTCATTGCGGCAAACCCGCCTTTCTCTCCCATCGATATCTGGCGCCAAAAACTTCATTTCTTCCAAGGATGGCTTACTCTAAGTTGGCATATTCTATATTAACGCTTGTAGGTGTTGCCTTGGGCCACCAAGTTCATCACCAGCAGCAAGCCACCTCCGGAAATGCGTTGGCTCTTATCAACCAAGGAATCGAGGCCCTCGGTGGTCAAGACAGCATCTCGAAGATCAATGCCGTATCGTACGTTGGAGAAACGTGAGTATGCCTAAATTATGATCTATTTGCACGTGATTCTGAGAAATCCAAGGATTCTTCGGGCCAAAACTCTAATGTTGGCCATTTCGGTTGATGGCCTGGACCAAACGTCGATTGCAGCGGGCCGTCAGAATGTTACCTTCTCGTTTGATGAACCGGATGTCAAGCAACGCATTGACCAGATTGCCCATCTTGGAGGTAATCGAAAGGCATCCAAATATTTTTCGTATGTTGACAGTTCCTAGCGAGTTGGACGTTTGCCCGAGCAAGTCTTGAACCAATGGATTACTCCATGTTAGTTCAAGGGGGAAATGAAGGCTTCGCTGCCGTTGTAAGAGGAAGCTACAATGTCTATGATGTCAATGCTGGGCCTTCTGGTTACGTTGATGGTACGTCATGTGTATTGTACTCCTGTCGTGGCACGAGAACTAATGCAGCTAGGGCTTCTTGCGAGCTATTTGATTACCGAAGCAAACAAGTGGAATCCACTCCTCTTGAAAACGGTGCATGCCATATCTCGAGTATTAAATAAACCATTGCTAACTTGCAACAGGTCCTTAACAGCAACAAAACTAGCTATCGCTTAGAGACAAATGGCGCTGGAATTGAGCTTCCAGGAGGTATGATTCACATGTCGTATGTGTTAGGAAAGCTTAGCTCTAACAATGATGCAGTCTATGATGAGGCGACTGGCCTGACGATTCTGTTTGACGCAGACACTCATCTGCCTCACATCATACGCTCCTATGAAGACCATCCCTTCTATGGGTTCTCGACTCATGATCTCCTCGTCCATAACTACACCGAAGTTGATGGAGTACAATTTCCTCGGCGATTCAGGACCATCTACAATGGAAATCATATCATTGGGGACTATGTTGCTGATCAAGTGTTGGCCAATCCTACATTGGACTCTAATACTTTCAGCGGCCCTAGCAATGGAACTGTACCTGAGATTAGCGTCCCAAGGAGAGACCCGGAATACAGCTTTGCAGAAATTGGTGAAACCTCAGCCAATTTTCTTTGGCTTGGGGCCTATGCCGGAACACTTGAAGCCCTTGAAGCAACGGTGACACAGCCATTTGAAGATGTTCCTGGATTGTGGGTTTTGAACATGGAAATGAGACAGGTCGTGATCGAGCTGCAGGATGGTTCAGTTATTGTTTTGGATGCGCCACCGCATCAAAGCAAGCTTGTGATAGAGTGGGCTCAGCAAAGACTTGGAAAGAATGTCACGCACGTGTGGGTAAGTTTAGACATCATTTCTACGAAAATAGCTTGGATACTGACCTCAAACAGCCTTCGCACCACCACCATGACCATGATTTTGGAGTCGTCGACTACGCAGCAATAGGCGCCAAGATCATCGCCCCAGAATATGCGGCTCACTACTACAACACATTAAACCTCACTGATGACCAGATCATCACTTACAAGTACGATATAAAACCTATAGAAGATAGACTATCATGATTTATCTAAAATTTATCAGGCGCAATGAGAAGTTAGTGTTTAATGACAACCAGACCCAGCTCGCCATTGTGGACATTGGAGCGACTCTCCACGCCGAAGACCATGGATACGCCTTCATTTCTCCTGCTTGCCCTAACTCGAACAGCTCGGTCGGAATTTTCGACGCAGACCACGCGAACCTAGCTTGGATCAATACTTTCGACGTCGGGCTTGTACAGGAGTTGGTAGATGCGCTTGTTCGCGACCGAGTTACCTTGGATGCCCAGTCAGTAACGCCCGCCGAAACTGGAGTCGACGCAATTATTTACTAACATCTTGTTCCTAGCGTGTTTGCATCTCACGGTCCCGATGGTGGACTCGCTGAATATATAAGCCCGTCTGAATTCAAGTATCCTGTCTTTTCGCCAACGGACTTTGTTTACAACGGGAATGTCTGTTAAGTAAACTCAGATCGGGACAGAGAACGAGCAGTGCATAGTTTCGAATTGAGGATGAAGTGCATCTCAGGTCAGGATCTCATTTTAAGCAAATCGTCCTGGAGCGTTTGGGCGGGATCGGAGTAACCAGATGGCCGAAAATTATTCGTTCATCTCTCGGTCTTAAATTAAGTCTCATAGCTAAAATTCATGATTCCACTTGTGAGCTCATAAACGCTGGCTATTTTCCACCTCTTACCGAACGATCGCAGCGCTGGTAGAATCCATTTGAGCTCCTCTTGAGGAAAATCTTGTCCAGCATCGTCGACTATTCTCAACGCAATGCAGAAGGTGCAAGCTACGCATACATAGGACATGCGAGATAAATCCGGGTTTTTCAGAGCTTTCACGGCATCTTTACATGAGTCCCACGCTACACGGCGAGATGTCTCTATTGCAAGATAATCTCGCGAGCCGGTCACAGCCTTTGTCTTCCTGACACGTTCTTGGTGGAGAATCAAGAGACACCTAGGATAGCAAAAGATGGTCAATAGTTATGGAGGTAGAGAGATAAGTGTGGTGGTTGTCTTACCAAAGAGACATCATGATGGGGTCACAGAATGGGATTGAATGGCTCCCATTTTGTTTGATCAGAATCATGACGAATTCTGCGAAATCTTCATTTAGTGTAGAATATTCCTCCTCTGGCGTAAGCGAAGCCTTGGAGCAATATGCATGGTGAAGCACGCGTCCAGCGTTGATGACCACTTGACCCATGAGATGAAGCTTCGGACAGATCGGCTCATTAGTGATTGTAAAGGATTCGAGGATTGTCTCAACACGTCGACTCAGGATACTTTTTGGTGGAAAGATTAATGGCCGTTCATTGTCAAAATATGACAGAATGATCATCCTTACAGACATCAGCAAATCGTATCCAGCACTGTAGACCAACTATACCTGTCTAATATTAGAAGCGAGACCATCCAAGAGAGTGAGTCGCTTGGGTTTCTTCCCTTGTTCAACAGATTGCCTAGAGCAACAGCAGAGCTGAGCGTAATGTATGCCCGTCGGCTCATTCCATGACCACATTCGTACATGGCGATGAGTGCCTGAGCTTGCAAAAGCTCTAGTTGTATTGTATATTCGTCATCCTGAAAAGATGGTACCAATGAACGGAGGGTGTTGTACAGTTTCTTTGACTGAAGGTGTTCTGTATGGGAACATGGGTGAGAAGTCACAAGAAGGATAGCAAGGGACATTAAAGCTGTTGTGGGTCTTCCTTTCCATGATTGTGAACGCTGGATATCTCTCAACTGGGAGAGATTGAAGAGGGGAAGCCAGGGATGGATAGAGGTGGCGTAGTCATCGAGGAGCCTATCAGGAGTTACTCCAGCTTCAGAAATGACTTGTGATGCCAGGCTGACAAAGTCGGACATCTCTGAGCTCAAAACAGCCCTCAGAAGCTCCGCTTGGCCGTGAGATGATAGATCAAATCCACATGGCCCCCAGTTGACGAGCTGTGGCGAATCTTCGACGTAATCTTTTCTACAAATGGGCCAAGAATAGTCACAGCGGATTAATTTTCTGTAATTGATGTTAGTTACGTATAGTGAGTTTCTCGGATAGGCGGGCTTGGGGCATACGAAGCACAGCGATAGCAACTCGGCAGACTCCGATCGCATCCCTGTTTTCTAGCACGGCACCTGGAACAGGTCCGAGATGCCTTATTGAGCACCTGAATATCGGTGGCCATTGTGATAAGTGAGTGCTAAGATGAAAATGTTACATTGTTCGCCGTATGCATCGGCCGATGCATGGCGTAATGGTGATTCTTTATTTATGAGTCGCACATGCTGACAAACCTGATCGTGCCCCAATTTTCTCAGCGACAGGGGGGCGGCCGATGCATTTGGGTGGTGTGGAGCTTGGAAACTGCTGCTTCATTGGACACTTGTGATAGTACTACCCGGCGATTTCCGCTCATGTGAAGCGTCAATAACAGCAACCAATTGAAGACATGTGGACAGTGAAAGCCATAATTGGAACATGATTCCTTATTTAAAGGTGGCTTCATGCCGGAATCTTCTCAACATTCGACCTAAATCATAAAATCTCTAAACCATTTGTTGCATTGAAATCCGACATGAGCTCCATCAAGACAGTTGCTATCCTAGGTGTAAGTCATCACGCAAAAAATCATATCCTTGAGCTCAGTGGTTCCAATATTAATCAGTGAAACTCAGGCCACCGGCTCTTTGGGATACGTGCTTGTCCCAGCCCTGCTCACAGCGGGATTCGAGGTAACCTGCATTACTCGCCCAAACAGCGAGGCGGCTTTGCCAGAAGGGTCAAAGGTCAAAAAGGCGGGTTATACTGATGCTTCTGCCCTGGAAGATGCATTCGAGGGGCAGGATGCAGTCGTCGAAGCCTTCAACCCTGCAGCTTCCATCCATCAAGGTGCAATTGCACAGGCCTGTCTGGCGGCTGGGGTTCAACGTATTATTACTCCCGATTTTAGCGGTGACACTTTCAATGAAAATGCTCACGAATTTTTAATCTTCGACACCAAAAGGCGCGCCCAAAGGGAGCTTGAAAGCGCAGTGGCTGCATCAGCCGGCAAACTCACTTGGACGGCCATCATCACGGGTGTTTGGTATGATTGGACTATTGAACAGGGCATTTTTTGGGTGAACCGAAACAATCGTGTGATCACTCGTTATGGGTCAGGAAATCAGAAATTCAGCATGAGCAGACGTGCTCTCAATGCAGAGGCTCTTGTTGACGTTTTGAAGAATCCTGACCGATATCGAAACAGGCAAGCATACTTTGCCAGCCATATTGTGAGCACAAATCAACTCATTTCCATCATCAATGAGTTGGGTTTGGAAGGCTGGACTGTCGTTGACGTCCCTATGGACGGGTACATGGAGGAGGCTCGTAAGAAATGGCAACAGGACACTGAGAATGGCGTGGAAAACAGGCTTGCTAGTGAGGCCTACAAAATGTTTGCTTGCGTGGCACTGCTGAGCGAGGATAATCGTTATGGGTCTGACTTTACCGACAAGATTGAACCGGGGTGGGATGAGGGTCATGACGCTTTGAAGCGTGGTCTGAAGGCTCTGCTTTCTGACGACTCTGTACCTTAGTGATGAGTGGGATGGGCTTTCCAACTATTAACGTAGAGGATGACCGCCAATTAGAATTCTCAAAACAGGCCATTTTCGAAGTGACATGACCACCAAGCGGGTATCATTAGAAGCATAAGTAATCAAACTCTTACGTGGCTAAGTCTGAATAGGAATGAAGTTTGGAAGGTTATCGAGTCGACCAGTTAAGAAAATTCTGCGATATCTGATTGGCAGGAGGGATTCTCGACCTCCTGACAGAGGCGGTCAAAGGCGCTCTCACCGATTTCTTGTTGAGATTTCTTGGCTGAAGTCACCTTTTGGAGCTTGCCGGGTATGAGATCGCGCAGTAATATAAGTTTCATTTCTAAATATTCAGAGTTCGATGACTCGCCATTTAGCGCGACTTGGCACATAATTTCTCCGAGAGAATGTGGGTTCCGATGATGGACATGTGGAGTCATAATTTCCGTAGGAGCGGATCATAAGACGACTAGTCAGACTTTTCTTGATCATCGCACAGAAAATAAAACCATTCATAGTGTCAGAAGCGGTCGGGACGTAGTAGATTATAATTGTGCGAGCAACCTTGCACATGCGAATATGAACGATGCACAGCAAGATCTCTCTCCGCACCGCTTGTGGGTAGGGTGGTAAGGACAGGAGCTAAGCCTTCTAGTGAAGTTTAATCGTGAAATTAAATGAAATATTTCTTTTACATTTCGATACATGGATTGGCTGCGTTTTGTTACCCACACGGTGAAGGTGCAGTTCTTCATGCTCTAGTGGCATCTCAATTGCATCCTGAGTCAGCGCAAACAAGATGCACTGAGAAAAGCAGCGACTTAGGTTACAACAAAACGGCGCGGCAGAGAGTTCCTCTTTCCTTCTTCTCTGGCAGCAAAAGTGGCTCGTATCATGGGTCTTGAGATTTTCTCAAAACCTTGTCTTGTACCTTTGATATCATCCCTCGCTTTTTTGGAGGACTTATCTGGCGTCGATCAAAGAGCGCGTTGACTTTAGATTTGAGCATATCTCTAATCTCTTCCTCACTCTTGCCCTTCAGCGAATGATATCCGTGGTTGTTCAGGGGGTGCAGAATCAGATTTCCGTCATGCGCAACAAATTCATTCACAGCGGGCGTGGCTCCGGCCATGATGATGTCAATCTCTTAGCGAATCTGTTCACAGAAAATTTCGAGAGGCAGATCGTTGACATCCTCGCCAAAGGGATTTTCAATTTCCTGTCCAATGAAGCCAAGCCCAAGGATGATGTGAGCGGCAAAAATGGTCGCTGGAATGGTAACCCATCTAAGATAATTCCAGAGTTGAAACGGGAGTAAAATAATGTACACCCAAGTGATTTGTCCAATGGCAATCGAATACGCGACTGGAAGCGGCGTGTTGAGAATTCGATCAGCCCCGGTCATAATATCGTTCAACTGCGTGACAAAAGTCAACGCTTGTGTCTGGTAAATGGGGACCTTGAAAGTGCCATTGTCATTGATGGTTTTGATGTATTTGGAGCAGTAGCTCAGAATCTCCAGCGGTGTATTTCCAAGCGGCTTTTTCGATTGTTTGATCAGCTTCCGGGGGTTTGACTCCGCCAGGGCAAGGCCTAGACCTAGACCAAGGAGTTTGAGTCTCGAGGGCTGCGGGAAGTCTTTCGGATCGGCACCTTTTGCGATGACGGGTAGATGGCCAAGTCGAGGATGCAAATCCTCGTAGTGCGTGAAGGGCTCGAATCGTAACTTGTGCATGAGGGCGACAGAAAAGGTTGCAAGCATGTTGCAAAAAGTGACTTTGGCAAGCAAGTCCTCCACTTTGTGCTCTTCTCGCTCATCTGCGTACACCCAGATAAGCCGGGCTAGGCTTTGTGTGGTGAGTGACAGTTGTGCCCAGTACTTGCGGCCCTCGGCATATCTTTCGTACGCAGTCGAGTTCCGAAAAGAGAGAGACAAACCGACAACAAAACCAAGAACTGTGAGGAGGACTCGGTCGATGCCCACTACTCAGCGTTAGTTTGTCATTCCAGATCGGTGCTATGGGTACAAGTGTGGTCGGTTCCGTACGATTGTAAACGAAGTGTGAAATGCAGCTAATTATCGTCGCCCATGTCGCCACCATAAATAATGGGAAAATCATATAGGGTAGGGTATATTATACCTAGCCCATGGGTAGCCATAGGTACCCATTTTAAAAATAGGTAATTCCATAGGCTAAAGAAAATACCCATAGATTATATAGGTACCTATAGGTATAATTAGGGTATAATAAGGGTTTTATAGGTATAATCTAAAAATAGATTATTTCTATAGGATTATTTATAAATATAATTTTTATAAACTAAATAATTTTAAATATTTATAAATACTTATAAATATAATATAATATTAAAAAATAATTAATAATTATTTTAAGTATAATAATTAATAATTAAATTATAAAAAAAAATTATTATAATTATTTTTATTATAATTATTTTATTTTAATAATTAAAATTATATTTAAAGTTTAAAAAAATATTTAAAATAAAATTAAAATTATATTAATTAAAATATAATAATTATTTATTATTTAATTTATAAA
>JAKZGU010000134.1:0-107493 GCA_022837005.1 Calonectria pteridis
CCCCCCCCCCCCCCCCCCCCCCCCCCCCCCCCCCCCCCCCCCCCCCCCCCCCCCCCCCCCCCCCACCAAATGGGAGTGCGAGGGAATAACTCGGTAGATTCCCAATCGAGCAGATCACCACTCCAATGAACAGTGAGCTTATCCTCGATCGGCTGAATGACCAAACAAACCCAACGGACCAAATGAGCATTTGCGATGTCATAAGAGTTAAATCAGTCTCCATACACGTGAAGGTTATTCGAGAACTCGATGCCTCAAACGAGATCCACTTAGCCTGGTCGATTCTAAGGTAGGTAAAGGATGTAATGATGTTGCTCAGAATCTACTACATTGTAGATCAGCAAATCTTCCTCGACCCAACAACACAACGCAACGGGTGTGAAACCAAGGCGGAGAGTCCCAAAAGAAGCGCAATGTGAGCTTCTTGCTGATACGAAACTGCAGAGTGTGAAGATAACATGACAAAAGATTGTCAAACCCTCCCATTTGTTACTGCGAACAGGAGGCAAGTGGTGATGAACCGACCAATATGGTCCTTCATAAATTTGCGGCGATGGCTCGACTCGACGAAAAGAGTCGATATTGGCGAAAACGTGAAAGCAGGCACGGAGGAGGACCGATTATATCAGGAGAGTTTTATCTGCCGAGGGATGGCGATGCTAGAATTTAATGGAGACGATGGTATGGCACTTGGTGAAGCCCATTTGGGTGCGAACATCCTTCAAAGGCTATGGGTCTACAATGCAAAGCGCCCTTATGATGCTAGGTTCTTTGGTTGGGCACAATGGGTAGCGAGGGGAAACATGGCCTTAATCAAAGTGATTTGCACACTGGCTGCCCTTGTCGATCTTGAAACCGGAAAATGCGATGACCGCACTCCTAAAGGTGCTTGGTAGGGATTACGTCTACGTTTTATAGCACTGCGGCTTTCATGATCGAGCTTATCAGATGTGTTGTTTGAACCAAGCGTTGTATGGTGCTTCTCGGGGTCTATGAGGAGCTGATGGGCGTGGTCATCCTGGGTGTCCACGATATGTACGGCGAAGTCGTCAGCGGCAAGGTTCGAGTCGATAGCTAATATTCGGTCGATGTGGCGAAGGCTCAGAGTCGGGATAGTAGAGTTCCATACCATATCGAGGAAGCGTCTAATCTAAAGCAGAATATAACGATTACTGAGGACGAGAACTCGGTTGTGAGCGTCCAACCTTTACGCGCTGTGGGTAAGCTTTCCGACCTGAATGGAGTGCCACGTGATAATTGAGTCGACGGAGAGAGGTGCCACGTTGGGGTTAGACATGAGCCGAGCCGGTGTAGTGTGTGCCACCGAAAAGAAGTCAGACAGCTAATAGGGGCATTTCACCGAGGGTGGCAGTCTAGAGACGATGTCATGGGCCGACTTGGAGAGAAACGTGGTTGACCAGGGTACAGAGCAGGTTGCGAGAAGGTGGGAACCGGCTCAAATCGATGGTGTTGCAGCATACCAAGGCGCCACAATCGAGGCGTTGCTCCATGCGATGCTGGGGATCTGCTCCTTGACGTATTCCGCCGTTTGCTGCAGGTGTTGGAGCCGCCGGTGTACTTCGGGGTGACTTCAGATGAGTCGTACCAGCCTGTACGTTCGACGTTTTCGATGACATTGGCGGTGAACTTCCCCTGTCTGTGGCGAGTTTGATCAGGAGGTAACTCGGCCTCGTCGCACTCAGATCGTAGATACTCGTTGTGAAAGGAATGCAACGCTTGCTGTCGAAGTAGTCTGGAATTCGGGCAGTACCTGTTGTTGAGGGACGCGTTGTAGAAAGTCTCTGGGTTGTCGTAGTGCTTGAAAAAAAAAATTCCCTCAGTGGACGTGAGGAACTTATGCTTACGATCCAAGACAGCACGCATAGCATGAGATTGAAAAAGAAAAAAAAATAGCCGTAAGCTCACGGCGGGAGAGGGAACCTGTTTGGCTAGTGGTAGAGGTGCAGGGTGAAATGGAAACAGGTCTATCGGTGAGCTGTTGGAAAGGGATCCCATGAGCTTGAGGATGGGTACATTAAGCAACGGCATAGAAGCACGTCGAGCTTCAGCGAGAGGCCGAGGGTGTAGAGTGTTAAAGAAGTCGTTCTTTGAAAGGAGTAAGAGTAAGAGAAGGTACGAGGAGCGATGTTATTTTCGTCTTGCGGGCCTGCGTGCAGCTGATCACGCGGGCATGATTCATGGTATAGGCCTTGCTGCATGTGCCACTGCGACCAGTAACCGATTTTTGAGTCTGAAAGCGCTGGGCTTTCCTAATCGCAGGCTGCAGTGCTTCGTGCTTAGCTGACTTCATGTGATAGTCATCAACAATTCGGTCTTCCAAGATGGCTTCGTCATCCAACCATTTGATGTAGTTGCTTCGTCATTGGTTCCATGTCCATTAGTACGGTGTGTGTGGCTTACCTCACACTTTCTCATATCGGTAATCGAAGATGCGATCTAGGTTCCCACATTTTCCGTTTGACTGGTCTCCTTGGAGATTGAGATCAATTTTTTTAGTTCCTTTGAAAAGGAACAGTTCAACAGGGTGAGTTGTGAACACATAGACTTTTCGGTCCATCGGTGCGATTGCCCTCGCACCAAACTATCAACTGAGGTCTCCTTGGAGATTAGACGGCGGAATTAGTCCTAGCTGGTCAGGGTTTGCATTGCTGGTCTCAGTTGCGCGACAGTGATGGGGTACACATTGAGGTCGTTATGCATCTCGAGGCGATCTGCTAGGTGACTGACCCGTTGCTTGACTTGGTAGAGTCGGATTGTTCGTTATTGAAACTTGGGTGATCATCCGTCTGGGCTATTGTGTATGTTATTCAGCTCAAGCCATTCCTAGTCTTCCGGTCTGAATTCGAGCGGTCGATAGATGTTGTCATACTGTTTTTTCATCACTGCTTATGCGCACAGAATAAAAAAAATCGGCGCTTTTCTGGAGGATCTGACGACCAATCATGGACTTGTTTTCTCTCAACATTTGTGACTGTCGTCCATGAGAAGGCCTGGAGCGAGTTCACTGGGCGAGGTGCAGATGACCCTCATGTAAGAGACACTGATCAAAAACCGGAGTGGCATAAGAGCCTCCACCTATTCTCGATCAGGGAAGTTCGTCGTAAAACATCGAAAAGCGATCTGAACAACCTGGTCTCGGCCTTTCACTTGTCCCATCCGTCCGTAGGTGGTATGCGGCAGAAAAGCAAACACAGCGCCATGTGCTCGCCACAGTGCCTTCCAGAATCGTGACAGGAACTTGCGGTGTCTGTAGCTGATGGTTGCTCTTGGTATCCCTCAGTTGCTGCGCTGTAGCTCCGTAAACAACGCTTTTGCTCGGTCTTCTGCTGTGTACTTGTATTTTGATAGGATTAGTGCGCGCGTTTTAGAAAATTCATCGCTCTGAAGTGGATTACTCCCAGCTGCGTGTACGGATGGTGTGGTAAAGTATGGCGAGATTTTGGATGGGGATTGGCTCTACTGATGGCTTTTGATAGTCGATTTGTTGACGGCTGCAAGTTTTGGAGCCATTAATTTCTTCCTCCGCCAATAGTCGATGTGGAGGTGGCAAGGATATAGTGCAATTGTTCGATCATTTGGCTGCGTCCCAGATGAAATTTCTGTTCATGCATGTCTGCAATCGCCCACTGACTCGCTTTGCTAGGGAGTCAGAGGCGTCTTCGGCTATTAGCCTTCATGAGATTTAGCAGCTTGTTGATCCTGACGAAGGAGCGTTCTTCCTTTTCGTTGATTCCATCAAGCTGGTCTCCTAACTTTTTCCATTGTCGATCCTGAAGCTGATACTCCTTCGTGATCACTTGGTTTAGGGCAGGTTGCACGATTTTTTAGTCAAGATGTGGACATACTCGATGGTGCTGAAGTCCTCCTAGATCATGTCTAGTTCGCCAAGATCGTCGAGTTGAGTGGGATCGCCGGCGGGCAGCCGCGACAAGGCCTCTGGGTGGTATTGGTTGTGCTAGGGATATGCCTTCTATGACAGTTCTCGCTGGGCAGATATCGTTATGACAGCACGAGATCATTGGAGATAGCGCGTCGGGAGAAAGCGATATTTGTTTGGCGGTGATTCATATTGCTGCGTGATGGATGAAGACAATTACGGACGGCAGCTTTGTTGACGGCATTGTCGGGCGCCGCGGTTTCCTTACCATCCATGCGGGAGCGGCTACTTCTGGCTCGGCGAGCCAATAGTGTCGTCTTGCATCTATGAGAGTGTGGCTGAGGTGCGTGAAAAAGCGTTCTTGATCTTCCTGGGTTGGCGCGAATTTAGTGAGATCTATATACGAGGCGAGGGGTTTCAGATGGAAGTTCCTCGGCTGCTCGAGCGTCGGCTAGCGGTTGAAGGGGCAATTTTCTGCTAGAACCGGGGGGCTGGATGTCGTAACTATCCGATCATGCCAACCCGTTCCTTGAGAGCTTGTGGGGTCCTTGGGAAATTGATGCATTTGAGTGCTTGGAACGGTTTCGTCGTGTTGAGGGTCCAAAGCCACTCACGTTGAATGCGAGGTATTGCATCGAGGGTAGAAGAGTAACGATTTGATTGGGGAAAGGGTAGTCCTTCTTTTCACAAGCTCCTGGTAAGAGGAGATGAATGAAGCGAAGGCGGTGTGGTTAAGCGGTTGCAGTTGGTTGTTCATGCACCATTACACATTGGTCGCAGAGCTTTGAAGTCGATGGGTGCTAGCCTGGATCGTTCTCAGCCTTGTTGACTGATCACGGTGAAGCGGTCGTGTTGTTGACAATGGTTAAGAAATCGACCGAGGAATACGACAGCATCTGTCGCGCGCAGCGTTTGTATTATATCGCCCTGAACCAACAGCATCCGGCATGATTGCGGAGTTAAGGGCTTGTAGATTGATGACTAGTCTCTCGTTGAGTACTCTGCTAACGGTGTGTTTGTGGCCACGTTGACGGGGCTGTTGTCAATCTGTTTGCTCGGTAAACTCGTCGTGAGGTCGGCAGTTCTTTAGGCACATGCGGGGTCGTTGTGGAAGGTCTTTGTTCTCATGGAGATCGTGCGTTCAAGTAAGTGCTTCGGCAGTGATGGGGCTGGGAGGTGCGGGTTTTGGACTGAGTGGTGATTGTGGTGTCTTGCTCGTGCCTATGCTTTGGTTTGCCCCCATCTTCGCGGGGGTGTGGGTCGAGGATCGTGGATCGTGAGTTGGGACAACAATTCTGTGCTGTAACCCTCAATTCGAAGTTCTCAGAGAAATGTCCTAATTTTGCGCAGCGCCGAGATTTTACCGGTCTAGGCAGCAAGCGCACCGGGTTCTCGGAGACTTTTCATGCCGAACACCGCTCCCAGCCCTATTAGGAAGAGTGGCAAGCGGACCGGTGTCGGATATTATCTCAGGCCAAATCCCGCTCCCCACCGATTAGTAGGTGGCTGAGGATCTCTTCAGAAGCGAGTCCGACAAGGCCCCAGGAGGGTGCCTCGTCAGACTCATCAATACAATCAATTATCGCTCAATGGGTCGTATCGCATAGTTCTGCAAAAGAGGCTGAGGGTCCCTTCAAAAGCTAGTCGGACGAGGCCCCAGGGGTTGCCTCGGCAGAGTCGTCAGTACAGCCAATTTATTGCTCAATTAGTTGTAGCGGATTATTTCCGCGAGGACTTTATGTGTCACGGGGAATATATGCGCTAGTAATCCAAATACCTGTAACAAGGTAGTGGTATAACTAGCGGTATGTACCATCTGACATTACGCCCACTCACGCTCAAACATCCACTATTTCTAGCGAGCTTTGAGCGAACTTTAGCGGTTCTTAGTGAACTTATCTTATCGGCTTCAGTGGGCTTCAGTACGTAATCAATAAAACTCCCATATTCCAACACAGCCACACCAGTGGAGGTTGATGAGATGCCTCAAAGTGACCCAAAAGCCAACCAACCATAATTCGTGCCTAGTGGTGGACATTATTTGGAAGTATTTGCTTGCTGCATTCTCGTTGGATGAAGGTCATCACCGGAATACCAACTCAACTCCCCAGGCACGCGGTTTTCTTTATTCACCATGGCCAAGAGGCCCGTCTTTGCTACCCCGCTTCCACAATCATCGCATTCCGAAATCCTGGAATGGTCACTACCTAAGCCTTACAGCCACTATGTGTTGACGGGCAAATCTCGAGCTGCATGGCACACATCTTTTATCATCCCACAGCTAAATCTTCTTCTTGACGCCGGGCTTTGCGTCAACAAATCGCGGCCGAAACATTTGTTCCTCACCCACGGACACAGCGACCACTCACTTCTAGCACCTGCCTTTGTGAAACGCGAAGACCCGCCCGACATCTTTTGCCCAGCGGAGATGAGCCAAGTCTTTGATGACTTTATCCTCGCTACAACTATGCTGAATCAAGGTGGACTGATTGGTCCAAGCGATCCTGCACCCGATGGTTCTTTGACGAACCACGGCCCCAGAGAAGCTGAGAAGGGGTCTAGGAAGGTCAGAAGAAACAAATGGCTTAACACGCATGTCACTCACCCTGTTCGTCATGGCGACATAGTTGCCTTACGAAGAGTAAAAGGTGTTACCGCTACAGTGTTTGACTGCGACCACAGCGTCCCTTGCGTGGGTTATGTTTTTAGCACGGTTTCGAATCGCCTGAAGCCGGAATACAGTTCTCTCTCTGGGCCTGAAATCAAGGCACTTCGCCAATCCGGTACAGAAGTCACCAATGAGCATTCGACACCTGCTTTCGCGTTTTTGGGGGACACAACGTCCAAAACTTTGGCTGATGAACCGGAATGGCTTCAAAACGGTATCCCAGTGGTTATTACTGAATGCAGCTTTTTGTACGAGGAACACAAAGCACAAGCCAATAAAACAAAGCACACGATATGGAGCGATCTAGAAAAGGTCATTCGAAAATGGCCTAAGACAACTTTTGTACTCACGCATTTCAGCATGCGCTACACCGATGAAATGATAAAACACTTCTTTATGGAAATGCAGGATCCGCCAGAGAATATTGTTGTTTGGGTAGATGGTGACAGCATGTAAAACAGATCTTTGGAAAACCCCCGAAAATAAAGGGCAGAAGATAAGAGTGGCACTAGAAATGACCAAGGATGATCGCTTGCTGTTAGTTCGACGGGTTCTCCACCTACGTTAAAAAAATTTCGCTGTGTTCCAAGATTATTATTGGCTGAAGGGAAATGGTCAAGCGATAAATGCTGCAGCCGCATTCATGGAGCTTGTGACACCCAATCATAACTGTGCTTCGAAGAATCGGTGTGGTAATGTGTGAGGCTCAGTGATTGACTGTAGGGAGGAGGCTGCAATTGCGTCATGTCACCCAGGGCTTGGCGTGATTGCAATACTACCTTGAGCCCAGATTAATTGGGGCCGCAGACGGGTTTTTGTGCGCATTTCGGGTTGCCTAGACACTGTCTTTTGCAACGATTGGTGTAGAATTGCCTCATCGGAGTTAAGCATCACGGCATGCGCTCCAACTGGTTGTAGTGCTGTTTCATCTTCTATATGAAATGGGCGAAGGCGTTGGCTCATTAGATGCTCATGCCTGCATTTATTAAGGCTAGGGAATTTAACCCATCATCGCAGGTTCGTCTTAGTAAAAACTTATGTTTGAGACGCAGCTTGAAAGTACAGCCGTCAAATTTTGACGGATTTGCAAAGAGTTGCTATCAACATGGAGCAAAATAAGACGATAGTTGCCCCTTCGGCCACCGTGAGCAGTTCTAGCCCGGAACCACGGCCCATCTCACGATTTACTCGGTGGTATCGGAGTCCTCTCTTCAATGTTATTCTAGTGGGACTCATTTCATTTACTCAACCTGGAATATGGAATGCTCTGAATAGTATGATCATTCCAAGAATGCTTGCAGCATTTCCTCACAAGAGATTGTTCTAACACGCATGCATTAGACACGGGAGCTGGCGGCCAGCAAGAGCCATATCTGGTTAACGGCGCAAACTCATTGACATTCGGGTGAGTAAGTCCTGAGTCATTGGAGACGTACACCAGCTAATACCAACAGAATCATGGTGTTTGGCTGTCTTTTTTTCGCAGTCATGGCAAATAAGTTTGGCCTCAAGCTAACGCTCATAATTGGAACACTCGGTTATGCCCCTTATTCGGCATCTCTTTATACTAATAATCGCTACGGAGTGGAATGGTTTGTCCTGTTTGGCGGTGCAACTTGTGGAATTGCAGCCTCGGCTTTGTGGGCTTCTGAGGGCGCTGTTGCTTTGGGTTACGCTGACGTCAAAGACCGGGGGAAGTTCAGTAAGTCATTTCCAAGAGAATTAATGGCTTGAATCACATTTACAACTATTTGACAGCTGGTATTTGGTTGGGCCTTCGAGAACTGGGCCAACTGATCGGCTCTTCAATTCAACTGTCACTCAATGTCAAAGACGGCGATCGAGGTAAAGTATCATATACGACTTACCTTATACTCATTGGGTTACAATGCCTGGGCCTCCCATTAGCTTTGATTCTTTTAAGTCCTGAGAAGATCATTAAACCAAATGGCCAATCGCTCCCGGATCCAACCAAAAACAAAGCCCTACTGGGAGAAGTGCGACGGCTCTGGGAGCTTCTGAAGAAGAAGCAAATGTATTTGCTGATTCCCGTTTTGATTGGGTTCAATTGGAACGGCACGTATCTGGGAATTTACCAGACAAACTAGTAAGACAGAATGCAGAAGGCCTTATTGAAGTATTGGTGCTAATGAATATTGTGTAGCTTTTCTGTCAGAGCAAGGACACTAGCATCCTTGACCTCTGGGATCGTTGCATCTCTTGCTAACATTTTTTGGGGCTGGTTCTATGATCTTAAAATTTTCAACCGTCCAACCCTGGCGAAGATCACATGGGCATTCTTTTCGGTTTGCATGCTCAGCCTTCTCAGTTGGCAGATTGCCAATGAACATTTATACGCGAACGCATCACCGGCAGTTACTCTTGATTGGGACAAGCCCGGATTCGGTCGCGGGTTTGCCAGTGTAGTATTGATTCGGTATGCGCCCTTCAATTCTTCTTTGACTAGTTTGGACGACTAATCATGATGCGTAGATTCTTCAATGAGTCGCATTACATGTTTGTTTATTGGATAATTGGCGCATTCTTTGATGATTTGGAAACTCTGACTCTCGCCGTGGGGGTTGTTCGATCCTTTGAATCAGTCGGTTCGTGCCTCTCATATGGTGTTGGGGCGGCAAAGGTCAAAGGGATGGTAAATTTGATCTTGGCATTTGTCATGTTTTGTATTACTATCCCGGCGACTACACTTGCCGTGTTATTGGTCCCCGAAAGACCAGCTAGTGATGTGAAGACAAGCGAGAATGATCTGAGTTAGTCCCAAGGCTCTCTTGGCATTTAGGTCATCGGTGCAAAAAAGTATTGTGGTAGAATCAAGCCGGGCTAACTTAGCGAACATATAACTACCTTCTTCTCAGGTATATCTGCCTGAAGGGAATTGGTTCAAGCAAATGACATTTTTGGGGAAAGGAAGAAATGAGCTACTTCATAATTTATGTGCCATGCATGTTTCGTGCACAAGTGTTATGCAACGATGCGATTTCAATGCTAATACGTACCCTGGAGGCGCAAGTATGAGCACCATGTCCGGGAAATGCTGCGCAGGAGGATTACCGAGAGGTGATTTCCGACCCAAACTAAGTGTTTATCAGGAGATGCCATACGTACTTATTATTCGCCATGACTTGACTTCCGGATTAATTTACTTCGCATCAAAAAAAAAAAAAGTGGGAGGCTTAACTAGGTGCTGTGATTCGCCGCGGCGTATGCTGGGTTGGTGTGACACTATGGTCGCACATAACCGCCACTTTCCAGGAAGTGCAAAAACGCAATTGCGCAAACGCACACCCGACCCAAAAATCACATAAAATCTAGCCCAACCATAGCTCATGTCCATATAAACCGGGTCTCGGACGGTCGCACCACTCTCTGTCTTGGGAATTATCCATCTTTTCTACTTGTTTCTCGCAACTACAAGCCCCAAAAATGTCGCAAAATGACACAGTCCCGGATACCGAGCCCCAGGCTACCATGGGCAATCCTACTTAGATCTTCGAGAGAGGGTTTGGGGTCCCGCGCTTCCACGGCGACCCTTTTGTGAACCGCAAAATTATTAGCCAATTGTGCAATGTCTAGGTGCTCAAAAGGGGCATCGACCGAAACGATGGGGGTTTGTCATTGTGCACACCGCGTATGGCCCCGGGTCTAATGACCAATTCCAGCACGCTATTGCTGTCCTCGGCCGTCTGGCCCAAGTGTACGTCGATAGTGAAGCCGATTCTATGAAGGCGACATTGGGAATGAAAAAGAGAAATGACCCGTTCCAACTTGCCGACATTTCCACCGAGGTCGACATGAGGCCCAACGAGGAAATGTTGCATCGCTACGAAAACGATGTTCTTGAAGATACTGCTCTCGATGGTGCCTCGGTGGCCGACGTACGCGCGTATTTCAAAAATTGGATTGAGACAAAGCAAGGCTCGAAGGTTGCTGGTGATATGCGTTTTGCGGCTTGTATCCTGCTTGACGCCGAGACGCTGGCTCAAATCGCTACGGTGCCGGCAGATTTCCCCCCTCCCGGAAAGAGCGGATTCCGGTCACTCTACTGGGTCAAGATGGTTGAGGCAGAGCCTAAGCCCCAGGATGCTTTTAGAGTACATGTGTTTGGAAGATACGGCCTTACTGCTTACTGGTTCGATCGAAACTACGGTCGTAGGATGTTTGAAGAGTTGATATCTTACACTGACGCTGAAGATCCGACCATCCATTACTACGGCACTAACCCATCGCCAAGAGAGCAAGAAACTTGGGATTAGTAGCATTAGGTTGATACGACGCTTAGGTTCCTCAAGAATCCGTTCTGAACCCCAAAATGAGTTTCCCTTTGAGAATGCAAATCGTCTATTTAATATAATCTCAAACTACAAAATATCTAGGCTGTTTCTGCCGGCCACTGGTAGCCGTCTGTGATAGTGATTGTCTTTGTAACTTGGGTTCTGTGCGGAAATGGAACCTCCCAGTCATGGTTGGGCCCCACGCAGTAGGCGTTGCCAACCGAGAGCTTGGCTGAACACGTTTCAACATCGGTGCCCAGTCCGGAGTTAACCTTGAGGAAGAGGTCGATATCAATGGAGGATTACATGCAGATGGTCGCACATGAATCCTCCTGTGTAGCCACGTGCCACCGGCCACAGCGTTCAGCTGTCCCCTCAGCAATCGCGGTACCGTTGGGGGAACTCACGCGGTCGTACGTGTATACGTTGAATATAACTGGCGTGGTGCTGTCTCCATTTGATGACGAGGTGTTGTGCAGTGCGTACTGTGGCCCAAAACACACGACTGTTCCGTAGACGGCACTGAACGACTGCAGGTTGACGCACTCGTAGCCTACCCAAGGGTTGTAAAGCCTCACGTCGCCTTGAGCAAGCTGGTTGGTGGCGTTGGCTTCAATACTGGAGCATTCATCACCGGATAGGAGCAGGTATGTGCGGTGACACTGCGGAGGCAAGCAGAGCTTAGTCCCGGACTCGATGGTGGCATCGACGCTGCAATTTGCCAGTCGATATTGGTTAGCCATGAAGAGCGAAGCCGATGACACGCCGTTCTTGAGAGCGATGGAGTTGCACGTCTCCCCCGCCTCAGCTGTGGTATACCACTCATCAGTGCCGCAGTCAAGTGAAGTGTCATTTTGCACGGATAGGAGAGACGGTTGGATTTCAGTGGCACCACTCAGACCGCATGTGGAGTACACATATTCGAGCTCTTCCTTGTATGCCTCGTTGTAGATGGAATATGGTGTAGCCTGCATGATGGCGAGACGCTCAACGTAGCAAGTCGAACACATTTCCGTCTTGGGCATCTCTTTGTAGGTGGATACTGTTGGAACGTTGAATTGACCAAAGGGATTACGGTCATCGAGGCCTAAGGCGCCGGCTAGGTGCCTGGTGTGAACACGGTAGGAAGCGAGATTGAGGGTATCACGTGACCCTCTTCCAAACACCAAAAGGGGCCTCATTCAGCTAGAATAGATAGAACAACGATCATTATTACAACAAGAAGACCCCTAGCAGCTGCTACCCTGACTGTGACCTTAACTGCGTCATCCAGTTACCCCGGGACTTACCCACAATAAAATACCTGCCTATCTTACTAAGACCAGCCTAGCCTCTTTCCCTCACCCTCATCCCTACACATAAAATAAGCCACTAATCCATCAGTCTACAGCAGCCCACGCACAAAGCACACATTATACCCACCCTCACACACACACCCTCCACTCACACGCAAACACAATAGCTACGACCCCTGCGATCTCGTTCAGCCGCCAGATCCTCTACTCAGTGCCAGGCAACCACACCCGCATCGCCAACATCTATCTTTCTAGGTACCAGGACCTAGAGCACAGCATCCAGCCCACTATCAGGCTCCAAGTCTTTATTTGGGAAAATCTTAATAGATTACCACCAAACGCAACACCAAGCCCTCATCTTAGTAATATAGATCTAATCAATCTTATCATACTAGGATGTAAAGCATTCTCAATGATAGGTCTATCCAACCAAGGGCATAGATTTAGAGGACCATGAGGTTTATCAGCGACAAGCGTTCTGGATCTAGAAGACCAACCTTATATTGGCGTACAATTATCTCCAACTGGTTATTTTGAATCGATTCACGAATGCTAAGGCTCTCGAAGTACTCGGGTTCGACGATGACCCAATAAAGATGACCTGGAAGAAAGTTGAAATTGCTTATGAACTGATCAATGTTGTGAAAAGCGTCCCGTTCGAAGCCCTACAAGCAAATGGGGAGCCGTGAGTAAGTTCTATAGCTTTCCCCAATGATCACTTATCCTGTTCCTCACTCTGAATAACTCCCAGGTCGAGAAGCTCCCTTATGTCTGTACCAATCTCCTCAAAATAATGCATGGAAATAGACTTCCTCAGGTAGTTGACAAAGCCAAAGCGTACTTCGATAGATCATTAGACTACCTTTCGATGTTAAATTCGAGAGTTGCTGATAAGCTGACCAGAACGTGACTGGCCCAATGCTTGAAAGTCTAGAGCAGACGGCTATTTGAGAGCTGATCAAGAAATTGGTAATTCTTTTCTGACAAAAGGTTTTGAATAAACTCATGAACTAATCAAGATCTAGATCCCTCTTGGATTGTTGAATCAGGGTTAGATTTAGGAAGGAGCTGAGCTTTGCTGCAGCGCTCTAACGGCACATATACTAGGTAAATTGTGAGAGTTCAGAAAAGTGTATACAGTTGTTGGAATATGGTAAATCAAGGCAATTACCCTGCTGCAGCTCTTACAGCTGCAGCCCTCACCTGGCCACATGACCCAGCCGAGGCTGCCTGCAGCAGCCGTCAACAAAAACCCTCCCGACCATCTAGAATAGATAGAAGGACAATTGACAACAACAACAACAGCTGCTATGACGATGATACCCTCTTCAAGACTGTCAGTTCGAATGCCCCGGGACCTACCCACACATTCTATATATTAAAATCGCTGAGAAACATTTCCCCTAAATCATAACCAGGTGCAAACCCCAAGTTGGTCATGAATTGAAAGTTTGTATCCGTTGTATTCGCGTAAGATATTGATCCGAGTTCATCTAAGAGCGCATCGTCATCTGCTTCTTCATGCGCTCCAACCGCAGTATTCGCATTCTCATTGCCAGGGGTCGAAGCTGTCAACCTGGCCAGTGGATCTGTATCGTGTTGACAAGATTTTAACTCCATGATATCGGTGAAGATGTCTTCATTCGAGGCTATTGGAACCATTTTACCTTCACCCAGTACGATAGATTCTCTTTTTTCACCACTAGCCACCAGAGCACTGGGGTGGTTATTTTTGCTGGTTGTGAGGTCTTCATTGTTATCAATCAGTGCATTTGCATTTGCACCATTGTTGAAATCATCTTCGGGTAGTATAATGGAGTTCCCGGCATAGAAGCCACCCATCAATCCATCGAGAATCCATACATTCTCGAGGGAGTCCAGTGCTGACTTCCATCTAGTCTTTTCATCCAAATAAGCACACTCGCTGCGACCGAACTGGCGAACTATTTTCATCAGTATGATGAATAGTGGAGGAACACCGCAAGGTCCGAGCTTTGCTATGCACAATTCCACCAGCTCCAAAAGGCTCAGCGATAAAGCTGGCCGCGGGGAAGGTGCGAGACACAATGTTATTGTCAAAAGCATAGCTTGGAGAAGAAATGCGGATGGAACTTCTGGGATTGAAACTCCAAAAATGAGCGAGTTGCAGAATGAGAACTGCGGATCCAAGCTTCTCAATATTTCCTCAGGTGTGGTCTTTTTGGTGTCCGAACTTTTCACCCAGAGTTGGCAAAAGATATATAATTGTCTGAATGTCGTGAGGTTTTGGATACAGTTAGCACCGTTGGCCTTTCCAAAATTGAGAACAGGAACCCAATTTTCAGTTGTTTCCACACATGGCGTAAATATGTCAAGGGGCAGAGCTGCCCCTCCTGACCCAGCCATCCCTGGACGGCCAAGATACACTGATACTAAAGTATCTAAAATAAAAGAGGCAGCAACAAGTAGGTATGTCTGGCGAGAACGAAGCATGTCCTCTCCGCCAGTGGAGTTATGGGAGGTGGCAATGGGCAGAGTACTTAGAGAAAGCCGTAACGCTTTGCCGATCAGTAACCATCCTTCCACTTCTTTTCTTTGACTTATTTTTATTAGAGATTGCAGCAGAATCGATGATATGTAAGGGCCATCGAAGATCCCGTTGTCGGTAGTGCTTAAGTCGCGAGCGATAGCGTAAATTTGATGAGGGGAGAGGCTTCCAGAAGGTGATATTGAGCAGGCGGCATCCTGAAATGACGCCACCGCTAAAACAGACCACAGCTGTATGTGAAAGGAAGATATGCTGTGGTTTTCAACATCCAACCCTTTGCTACTGTATAAAGATGCTGTTCTCGTAACGCAATCTCGTTCAATAATCGGGAGCCAGCTGCCGGTATAAGCAAAATAAACCTCCACAAGATGCTTCCAGTTCGAAGGCAGGACTAGGCGCAGATGATCCGGCTTCGTGTTTTGTCTTGAAATGCCCAACTGAGTAGGCAAATTAATATGAGGACGAAAGGAGGCCTCTGTGTTGATGCTGAACTCTGTAGATCCAAGAGACTGAATAGTCTCCGAATAGGTATTGTTTTGTGCCTCTTGTTCATATATTGGCTCATTTGTCTGAGTCGCTCCCTCTCCAGAGAACAGCCTGCTAATGTCTCGACAAACAGAGCTTTTATTCCATCGTTGGCGGAATCTGCCCCCAGTCTCATTCTGAGTCGTGAGCATTTGAGAACCATCCGCCCCATTGTCTTGGGTCAATATTTGATGAAGAGCGGCTTCAGAACCTGGGTAATGCTCAAAAAGCCAACCCATGGCCACCTCCATCGATTTCAAATATCCCGTGGGCACGCCTCTTTTACGAGCCGCATGAGTATACGAACAAAGCTTGTTCTGAAGAAGGCATGTTCCACAGCGCGGGCGATCTCCATCGCATTTCGCCTTTGCCGTGCGACACGGGTCACAAGCAATAGAGACTCTCTGCCGTTTGGTGGGGGGTGATGGAATTGGGCCTGGAGGCGCCTCATTACCCACGTTTCTGGTTCTCCTGCGCCCCATTATAGAGACTGGTAGGGGGCCGGGCTAGCAAATTTGAGTGAGGTCAAAGTCCCCTGGAAATGAAACAAGGTGAGACTATGATGTCCGCACAAACATTTGACGTTTGCACCGCTGGGACAGTTTAATGGACGAGACAAGAAGCAGGCAAACCATAATGCGGTGGATGGCCAGCGGGCCAATCACTTCCAGCTTAGCGCCGGCTAAATGTCTAGCCGGCTAGAAAAGCATGACTCGGTCGAGGGTGGGGTCAAAACTTGGGGGCCCAAGTTTCGATTGATCGATCAATGCATTCTTTCCCTCTCTTCACAGCACCAAAAGCCCGGTACAACCAAAACAATTTGAAAAGTCAATGACTCGACGAATGGCTGGAATCAAGAGGTCGATTCAGGGCAAGATTTCCGAGAAAGAACCGCCGCTCACACGTCGCAGAAAAAACTATGTGGGTGGCGGTCTCAATGGGCCAGACTCAAGGCCGGCATCTCCAGGAGCCGAGCCAAAAGATAGCAACAAGCAGTCCCGAATCGAAATTGCCCCTATTGCCCAAAACGTGGTATCCGAATTCAATTCGGATTGCTCTATGGTGCTTGTCGGCATGCGTGGCGCCGGCAAGTCGACTCTCGCTATCATGGCGTCTTCGGCTCTGAGCAGAAAGGTCATCGACCTTGAAGCGGCATTCCAATCTGCCTCGGGTATTCCCAGTATCGATTACAAGACGAAACATGGGTCAAGGGAGTGTTGTAAACAGCAAGCAAAAGTCTTGAAAAACATCCTCGATCACCATCCCAACGGCTATGTTTTAGTTTGTTCTTGGATCGACAGCCAAATCCAGAATTTGCTTCGAGAATTTTCTGCCACTCATCCAGTTATTCTTATTATTCGGGATATTGAAGCGATTAGCAAACTTTTCAATATCACAGATATGGGGAAAGCATGGAATCTACTACGCGTAAGCAGCGAATTCTTTAGGACTTGTACCAACTTTGAATTCTTCAACATCTCAGAAAAGGGCGTCCTGCCCCACGAGTTTTCTACCGAATTAGCAAGAGTACAAACAACAATCACCCCATGCCTGGCATTGAAACGGACAGAAAGGCATTTTCTGTCGTTCTTATCGTCAATATACCCTGTCGGCACTTTCTCATTTACCGATCCTGCATTTCCGCTCGCGAAAATTGCGATTGAGGAGCGACAGTTCACCTACGCTACCTCGATACCACTCCCAAGCCTTCTGGAATCAAGTATAGATCTTGAAAATCTTACAGCAGGCGCAGATTCCATCCAAATTACAGTCGATGATCTCGGCAAGAACTCGAACAAATACCGCAAAACATCAACAACGATTGATTCTTACGCTGTTAAACTGGCCGATAACATCACACAAGGTCTTGGGAAAGCCCGAAGGAGCACAATATTGCCTATTATTGTCCATATTGCCATTTCTGACACGTCTGAAGAGCATATAGTGAGGATCTATCTCGACCTGATACACCACGCTATTCGTCTCGCCCCAGAAATGATAACAATCGACCTACGACTAGATGAACATTTCATCTCCAAAGTTCTCGTTTCATGTAAACGGACGAAAGTCATCGGTAACTGTCTAATAGAGGAGGATCCCCCATCCTGGGATTCGCCAATCTGGCTTTCCTGGTATAATAAAGCCAATAGATTAGGCTGCCATATTGCACGTTTGCTTCGCCCAGCATTGTCATTCGAAGATAATATTGCGATTGGGCGCCTAAGATCGTCCGTTGCTGCGATAAATGCGCCGAAGATACCATTGACCTCATATAACACTGGCCATTTGGGTCGGACCTCAGCTACATTCAATTGCGTCCTCACTGTTGTTGAAGCTGGATCGCTGCTAACGTCGGAGAAACCCGAATCGTCTTTCACATCATCAATTACTGCATTACAAGCTACACAAGCCTTGTGTTCCTGCTTCGTATATGAAGCTTTGAAATTCTATGTCTTTGGAATGCAGGTAGATTACAGTTTATCCCCGGCCATGCTTAAATCTGGATTTAAGGCTTGTGGACTTTCTCACAATTATCAACCTTTTTCTTCGTCCTCACTTCGGGACGTTGAGAATCTTATCAAAGATCCATATTTTGGTGGCGCTTCAGTTGGATTTCCGTACAAGATCGAGATCGTGAGTTTGACGCATGCTTTAAGCAGCCATGCTGAAGCCATTGGGGCGGTCAACACTATAATTCCGATACGCGATCTTAATACAGATGATTCGGTTCCCGAAGGAGCGGAATTCTTCCGGTTTGTCAATCGTTCGGGCCCCATCAAAGCAATTTATGGCGAGAATACCGATTGGATTGGCATTCGAGCTTGCATTAGAAAGGGTCTATCACCAGCCAATGCAGTCACATCCAACACCTGTGGTTTAGTGATCGGTGCGGGAGGTATGTCTCGAGCTACTATCTACGCTATGCTCCAATTGGGGATTAAAAACATTGTCATTTACAATCGTACCTTGGAGAATGCAAAGAAGATCATATCGCATTTCGCTGAGCTTTTACAGAAGAAAAAAACCCATTTTTTAAAGTCTGGCTCTATTGAGTTCTACTCAATGGCATCTCTTGATGAGGAGTGGCCGAGAAGTTGCAAACTGCCTACCATCATCGTTTCATGCATTCCCACGCATCGTATAAGGGATAAACCAGCGCCGGATTTTACTCTGCCAGAGGCATGGCTAGGAAGTGAGACGGGAGGTCTCATAATTGACATGGGATATAAAACATTAAATACGCCATTGCTCACCCAAGCCAGGAATTGGTCATCGCGAGGCTGGGTCAGCATGGATGGTCTTGATATTCTGCCAGAGCAAGGCTTTGCACAGTTCGAGCTTTTCACCGGTCGCCGAGCCCCCCGAAAGATCATGAGACGTGGTGTGCTACAAGCATACTGCGTCGGGGATGATGATTCCGGCCGAAAAGAGCTGCAAGCTAGGCTTCGCTCGGTGGACGAAAAAGAAGCGGATTAGATATCAATTACAGCCATTCATTTTCAAATATCTAGACATAATTATTTATATGATATGAGTGCATGATTACGTCAGCATCCGTTTTAAGCCATATTTACTGTTGAACATCTGCTATGGCGCAGGCCACAACATGTTTAGCATGTATAATTTCGAGGTCTCGTGCGATGTTCAAAGATAAGAACGAAGGATAACTCCAAGAGAAAGATCACCAAGTACAAAATTCCGCATTTATGTTGGAAACTGATTATCCCGTGCGGTACTGTTGATATCGACATGATGTTCTGTTGCGGATTAAAATCATAACTGTGTGTATCAGCCCATTCACCCAATATTTTAACAGTTAAATCAGGGGCATGACTTTTTAAAACTTGATATCGAAGGCGGAACTTCACCGCTTACTCGAGTTTACTGAAATAAGGCCACTTAGTAGAAGATTCGAGTAGCCCACTAAAATGGAGCGACTAAAAAAAAGCCTGAGGCTCACAAGTCCTTTTAACTTGTTGTTGAGCAGCTAACGGGTTAGGGTCAGGGTTAGGGTTACCACAATCCTTTCAGCCCTCCCGCCGGCTTCAACATTCCCTGACAGCTTCAGTGACATCAATTTAGTGGGCTTCAGTGGACATTACCTGCAATCGCTGAATTAAGGATCGATATGACGAAAGACGAGTCTTGTTGGCACAATTGGCAGTATCATCCTTCTGCTGAAGTGAGGCTTTTTACCCTGAAGAATGCTGTGACACACTCTGATACTATCTTTGTTTCAAAAACCGCAGCGGCTACATATTGGCTTTTACTTTTACCTCTGAATTTCGCTCCAAGATATTAGAACGAAGTGCAATTTAAGAACAGCCGTTGAGATGCCCTTTAGCCCACTACGCTTGATGAGCGACCGGCTGCGAAGACTGGACAACATGTGATTTGTTCGACTGGCTAAGCAAGGGAGCGGGGTACGACTCGTAATCTTACGGAGCGTATTCAGGGGCGAGCAGGCCTAAAAATAGGGCCACGCGAGCCCCTTAATCCCCTCAGCCCTCTGGAAGGGGCTTAGCGTCGGATAGTTGGGGCATCCGAGACCGACCCACCGTCCGCCCCGCTTGGTCGGATACGAGGTGCTTCCGAAATCATCAGTGTTTCTGTTCACGCGAGCATCTTCATTATTTTCATCACCCACCCTCTCTGAAAAGCTCGACCGTCGATGAGTCAACGGTGGTAACACTGTTACATTCAGTTCAATCATTCACTCCTTTCGCTATTCGCCAAGATATTCACTCTTTTTCGATTCTCGAACCTCGACGACTGAACGTCCACTTCTGTCCATTTCTTTGAAATCTGAATTCTTTTTCTCTTTCATTTAAGGGAGTCGACACGCCCATTCAATTAAATAATCTTGTGATCACTCAAATGGTCTTCGGCGCATAAAGCAGACCAGACCGATATCGAGACCATGGCATTTAACATCATGGCTCAGCCTTTTGCACACATCTTTGTTCGGGAATGCACCGAAAATAGTCACATGAACACCTGTGAAAAACCAACTTCAAGCTCAAAGGGTATAACGTGGGCTATTATCGGTGCCATTGCGTATGCCCTTGCCTCTATTAAAACCGCATACCGCTGGTTCGCTAACATATTTAGTGGCCTTCTCGGCGGATCACTGATCTTGATTCTCATCTGGCTACACTGCAGGCGCAAGCGCCGTGATAAGAAAGAAGATGCCGCAGGCTTCGATGACGATGACATGAATGATTATGTTTTGGACGAGCTTGAGGCAGTAAAACCAAAATACTATAAAAGGCCGGCGGGAATGTAATATATCTCAATGTATTTGTAGCGTTTTGTATCAATAGTGGATTGCTTTGCCAAAATTCGCTCAACATGCTACTGCCTGAACGCACCTAAAAGAAACTAGGAACCGACCTCTTCATCTGGTTTGTAAGGGGAGTATAATAATCACTGTACACTCGCATCTGGACAGGGTGCTTGTGTTCCGCGTAACAGACAGTAAATGCAAACCATTAGTTGGAATGAGACTCTTTCGGCCTATGTGGGTAGGTCACGGGGCATTCGAGCTGATACACTTGCGAAGAGGATATCATCGTCATAGCAGCTGTTGTCAATTATCCTTCTATCTGGTTGGGAGGGGTTTGGTTAGACAGGAGAATATAAGAGGACCGGATGCTTCCTTCTTGGGCCTGATCCCCATCCTTACGGATCATTTATTCCATCACTCGCTCAATGAGGTGGCCTATGTATATCAAATGCCATATTTTATGAGTGGGATGGTTTGTGAATCTGTCAAGAACGTATATGATGGAGTTAGCTACTAACGCCCGGGTAGCCCTTATATCGCACGCTGGGAAGACCCTATAAAACGCAGTTATAGGATAGATAGACTAGAGAATCAGCAACCTTCCAATGACCTCTCTATGAGACCCCTGCCGTTCTGACTCAACCATATCAGTATACAATAAGCTCCGTCATGTTCTACATTTCTGACGAATCTTTAGACCAGGCTTTGTAGATCAATCAGTTCAACAGAATTCATGAGTGCATCTATTGTGGGCTGTGCTATCCAGATCCTAAGATCCTTTGTTACTCTTCACTGAGGTAAAGGTAGGCCTTTTGGTGTAGCGGCTGGGGCTTACCTCCGCTACTTTCTGTATCAACGCCGCATTGCTTTTGGACTGCATTTGGATCCTTGAGTTGTAATTTTTCATCGGGCGACTTGCTCACCAAGTGTCGCGTGGCAACGGCGGCAGCGAGTTCATTAATTCTAGCAATTTTGGCGATGGGTTAATCTGCAAAGCATCGATGAGAATACTATTGAATGCAATAGCCCACGCCTGAGGAGACGATGATTGAGTGTGAATTGGGCGATACGAATACAAATGCAAGATTGGGTTCAGAAAGATCTTTTTCAAAGACTACTCGCAGGTCCACGGCGGCAGCTCACTAAATGCATCGGCTCGAAACAAAGAGCCAAGCATACATTTTCCTTCTAGTATACTGGAGCCAGGTACAGAGGTACTAGTTTGTAGCTGCCAAAAGGGTAACTGAATAAAGATGAAAATCCCAGCTGCATGAGGCTGCGTTTTACATATAACTCTGCCTGTAATGCCACTCCTGCCTCGCTCAACGTCTCGTCTTGATTCGAATCCGCAATATTATCGATGACACAACTCCAAACGACCTACCATGCTTCCCGGCCTTTACTTCTAGGTTAAAAAACAAGCGGCAGGCTCAACCGGGTGATCCAGGAACCAGGCTACAGAGGTGGCATACAAATAGTGTTCAACAATAGGTTTGGTCGTGAAAATCTTACTGCCCTGACCAAAAGAACAAATAGCTTGATCCAAATACAAACTTTGCCCTTGTGAGTCAAGAATAAATTTAACCCCCTGTTACTTAAGATGGCTTCCCTTGCCAAGACCGGTCGGCTCGAACACGCACCTCCGAACCCGCGGTGACCAGATACTTCGAAAGGCGTCTCATCCATGACCCGACCCACCGATCCGCCGCCGCCGATGCAAACCTCAATGGAGAGATCCAAATGGAGGATAGCACCCTCAGTGCTTCCCGGCCTTGAGACGGGAATTTTATGCGCCTTTGAGATTAAAGTAGGCTGGTTGCAACCTTTTTGGCTGCGACTGGGAAGACAATGCCTCCCCTTACAACAATGGGCCAGGCGACCCGAACGTTGACTCTACCAGACTTGTCGGTCACCGCAATCTTATGCTTGCTTTTGCCCAGTATTGGCAAAGCCAATGTTAAGCTAATGAGATGTCATTTCACAAATTCTCAACGAGACAATTGATAAATGACGCACTTATGGTTAGCTAACCTTTCAGCCGGTGTTTTGGATGACTTGGCATGCTTCGCCTTTTTTTTTGGGGGCTAAATTTCGATGTCAAATTACAGGCCGCGCTAATCGCAAAAGTGAAGTGAATACTTCACTAATCCGTAGTGCAACCACAGTGTTGCCTTGTGATAGCCGAAGATGGCCGCACTTCCTGCCCATTTTTGGTTTGTCACATGTCAAGATACTATTCTTTTTACTCGACGCTATATTGATCAAACTTAAGAACCTTCTTACTTGCATTACAGTGAGAAGACGAATGAGACACCAATATAGATAGATGTTCGAATGTATATTTGTATTGACTTGTTTAAATTAGATGAAATTCCTACAGCTTACCTGTTTCTATCCATCTCTCTTAGCTCAACTAAGCCAGCCTCGTCTGTATCGCTGTGGTAATGTCCCAAGGAAACATTTTGGCGTGTGCTTTTACGCGAAGCAAAGCTATATCGAGATATATTGGTTGAAATGATATTTTTCTTTGGGTCATTGCTGTTCCCTTGCCAGTTTCCGCTTGTATTATAACGCTGATCAGTGGACTTCCCCATAGTGCCAAACGTTCTCTTGAACATATGCGCAAGAAATGTGCGAATTGTTGGCAGGCATGCACAGATGATGCCAATGTCGACTTCAAGAACGGTCCATGTTGCAACCGGCATGTAATCCCACGTTGCGTCTTGAAAATTTGATGCAAATTTAAGGATGTAGCGGAAGCGTAGTACGCTTATAACAGTAACACTGCCTCAAGTTAGATATGCTGGAGTAATGGCGATCGTGTGATCCTTACAATGTGCCCACGACAAACATGAATGCTATTCCAACTTTCTTCTTCCAATCGAGATTTAAAGCTCTGATTTGGAGTAAGGGAATAAGCAACACGCATAGATCCCCAAAAATAGAAATGGCAGCACTCGATACTGAGAGAGCGTTCAGATCTGCACACTTCCCTTTATGTTCTCCATCCCACTGATTCCAAAAATAGGAAACGGGTTGACACATAAAAATGACCAAGAAAATATATATCAGGCCGTATAAAATATTGAAAATAATCGCTGCCCATATAACGTAACGGACCGGCTGAGACGGAAAAATTCGAAGGTAAAAGAAAAGAAAAGAGATCTTGAGAAGCGCAATTTCAGCGAAGTATAGCGCCGTCGAAGCTTGGAAGTATTTGAGGAATGTGGTGATTTGTTGTGGTCTAACTGACCATAGATGACGGCCCAATCCATTTCCGACCAGACCATGAATACTGAGGACATTACTGACTATGAGGAGAAGTGCGGTAGCGACGATGATCCAGTCATCAGCACCGACACCTATTAGCAATAGGTATCTTACAGCAACTCGGTGTATCACGAATAAAGCAGTGATGACGAGTAGCGTGATGGATAATATTTCATATGAAGTCGACTTGTCCCCGCGTGAAACCCCACAAACTATCATTGTCAAATTCTGTGTAGCTAATATTCGTAATCAGACTGGAATTCTTGCCAGGATTTTGGAATAATGATCAGAAACATACAAAGTGCTTCCCTGATAGTACAGTTGCTTTGTATACAGCTGCTGACCACGAGGGTCATCGACTGGTCTTGACACAAACATGTGTCGTTGGTCACTGCACATGTTGATTGGGAGGCCAAGGCGGTGAAGCAACTTATCTAGATGTATTATCAATAATCGTTGCTACTCTTAACTTCTAGATGACAAGACTCACGGCACATCCGGGGAAATCGGAGAGCGCCTGTAAAAACTTGGAATCCGCATGAACGGTAGATATTAATCCAAGGGTAGCCAACCAATAAAGCACCAACCACTTCATGTTGAGGGCGGTTGGTAATGAGTGAATGAACAAAAGTGAATGAGTAGTGCCTTGTAACAAGACCAAGCGGGAGGAACGGGGAGGACATGAGGGATATGATCCCACCCTTGTATTCACATCGCACCATTCTCATTTCAGAGAGTAAAGGTAAAGAAGCCATTGTCTTAATCGGGAAACCATGCCCCCGACACAGCCAATAATCCATAACCGCTAGAAACATATTTGCCCGGTCATAGTGTGACTTGGAATAAAGTTTGAGCTATGTAGCTGGAGGCCTTCCTCTAATAGGAAGGAACGCTCGGATGGACCGGGACCATTCGGGATGGTACTATTTCTTTTTACGCAAGCTTCGCAAAAAGAGAGCAGTATACATCTCTCTATTTTCTTCCTTAAGTTATGTTGGAACGCATGAGACTTGAAGGAATAACGCTATGTATGACTGCGGGCGCCGGGCCAGGAGGGGCGGAATTATTGACATGGGCACGTGACTAGCCCACACAAACACCAAAGGACCCCCGCAAAGCTAGCTAGCTAGAATAGGTAGAACAACAAGAAACGAATAGACCTGAACATCATAGCAGCTGTTGTTCATTGTGACACTAGTCGGTCAAGAAAAAAACCCGGGACCTACCCACAAGTTATTTGCTTTCGTCTACTCCCCGTCAGACGAGCCTGTGTTGGTTCTAGTTTGACTGCAGATAGAGCGATGGGCGAAAAACACCAAGACCGATCCGAGTCTATCTACTCCATGACAGCGGGAAGAAGATAACTATTTGATTGTGTGTACTAATGCGCGATTCTCACACACTGGATTGGCAATGTTAACACAATTGACCTAGATAGCCTGCCGACACTTTGACCATTCTGTCTAGATTAAAATGTCCTCCGGTAAGCCTTCTTCCATTGTCTCACAAGCGGGTGCCTTGCCCCGCCAGACAGTACGACAATGTCAGATGTCATCCCAAATAGTGGATCCTCCTAGCTCTGCGCGGTGAGATCTTGGTATGTCAGGCTCTTTTTTCATTGAGCATGTTTTTTAAAAACTTGGAAAAATATAAGTGTTTTCCTTATAAAAGGTGCGGGGGAGTACTTCATACCATAGACTGTGCTATGCCCCCATGTGATTAGATATTAAAATGTATGGTGTGCCCTAATTACTTACTATACCAAAGTTTAATGGGACCCTGGTTGGGTCTCCTAGTAAGTGATAGGAGAGAATGCCTGGCCCAACGGCCAAGTGAAGCCCTGCGGGCTGAACAGAGTGGAAACCTCAGTAAGATAAGCCTCCGGCGCCGTCTCTGCGTCTGCGAAGAGTAACGCAATGCTCTTTCACGAGGCTGGAGTGAAACGCTCTATGTCAAGAGCGAATCCCCCTTCACGGGGCTGAGTGGACTTCATCAGATGCGACTGCAAGTAGCTAATCGTTGGAGAACGCAGGGAGCGGTCTAATCCTTCGTTTCTCAAACGAATCCACTCTCGTGGGGGTGAGTGGACATTATCTGGAATGGAATCCCCATTATGGGGATGGAATGGCTCTTTATCTCTTTCATTCACTACCCTATAATACATAAATAAAGTAAGAATAAAAGCAACAGCCACTAGATGATGCAAATGTGTGAAACCGAGTGAAAACCGTCGATTAACTTTTCTGTATGCCCAACGCCAATCCAATGAAATTGCCGAACCAAATCAAACCGAACCCTCCAAACAGCCCTTTTAACCTTTTCCGACCTGAGATTTACCCCTCCTCCGAACCCATCATGTCCCCACCCCTCTGACCCCCTCATCCACCCCTCTAGCCTCCTCATCCAGCCTCCTCCGTCTTCCTCCTCCTGTTGCCGCCACTCGATGTCGGCGAATCTGAGCCCGACCCTGCAGACTAATAGTTGGCCTCGACCTCCCTCTTCACTGTCAAGAGCTGGTGAATCCACAGCTGCGTATCGGGCGCTTGGCGGAACTGTGTTTCTTCCAGCGTAGGCGTTTCAACTGCAAGCAGGTCGTCTCGGAGCGCTGTTAGCGCCCTGTCTTCGTCTCGGATAAATCTGCGCCCTTGATTGGATAGAAACCAACGAGGATGCTTTACATCCTAATATGGCAGGATTAATAAGATCTAAATTACTAAGATAAAGGCTTTGTGTTGTATTTGGTAGTAATCTATTAAGATTTTCCTGAATGAAGATTTAGATCTCCATAGTGGGCTGGGCGACTTGTTCTAGGTCTCGGCACCTATAAAGATAGGTGTTGACGATGCGGGTGTGGTTGTTTGGCACCCAGTAGAGGATCCAGCGGCGGAATGACAGCGCAGGGGTCGCAGCTATTGTGGTGGTGTGCAAGTGGTGTTTGCTTTGTGGGTGGGTATGTGATCACAGACGAGTGAGCAGGCTGCTGTGGTGGCTCGTTGTGATGCTGACAATTGTTTTCAAAGTCGTGTATAGGTATGATGGTGAGGGAAAGAGGCTAGGCTGGTATTGGTAAAACAGGCAGTCATTTTATATTGGTGCTCATGTTGAAGGTTTTTTCTAGAGGGTTATCTCCGATGTGTTGAGTGAGGCTATTGGAGATGCTGTGTGTGCAAAAGCCTATTGGGTATTGCAGCCTAACTATTCAAATCTTCCTGTGTAAATCTTATTGTGTTAACTTGGGCCGTATTGGACCTCAAGGACGATAACTATGATTCCTATCTTGATTCTTGATGAAAGGCTTATGATGACTATAGCTGTGAAGCCTTTGCCTATTAGAGCTTGGTTGGATTTGGTATTCACTCCCAAATTTTATGGGGGTTGGATGTTCGATATAACTTTCCCTGTCTACGACAAGCAAATTATCAATCGCCCAGCTCCGATAATCCTAATGTAATACCTGCCAGGATTTAGTATGTATTAGATCCAAGAAGAAAAAACATGGACTTAACAAGATTATCCTACGAAATTGACTTAATATTTACGCCAAAGTTTTAGAGGCCAATCCACATTGGACTTTTATGGCATTATCCACCTTAAAATATTATGCTTGTATGTGTCATAACACGAGACCTGGGGGTGCCGTAATAACTTTGATGCGCGATGAAGAGGGCTGAAGGCTGTCGCGGCCAAGGTTTCCCATTTACATCGTGTGCGCGGGTGTGCACCTGACCTTGTTTGCGACAACCCTTGTGACGACCTGTAACAGTAGGATATTGATCAGACCTGCTTCATGGGCTTCTTCTACCTTTTGTTGTATAACATCCATGGGCTAATTCAATTGTAAATTGCCATCCGATTACTTATTTAATTTGAGAATTCCTTGTGTCGTAATTCAAAAATATCGAAGTTATCATCTTTTACGGAAAACACATGTGTTCATACTGGTCTAAACCGGACAGATTCATTGTTCCAACCTTTATCTGACCTGAAATCTTAATGCCTAAGAATATATGTTGTCCATAATATAGGAAATACTATTTTGACGATATGTATCTGACTCAACATACGATAAACCAGTAACATTAACATCAAACACCAAATTTTCCAAATTGTCAAGCCTATACTGCGGCCAATTTGTGGCTTTGGCTGTATTATCCGGTTAATGACTCATTTCCTCAAGTCTGAATTCTATAGGTTCAACTTACTGTAGTGATAATTGGGATTTTGTTGTGTAAAAAAGCTTACCCACATTCGCGACATGACATTTGCTAGTTGAGTGAACGACTTTGGCTTGCCTGAAAATGGGTTTGTCGAGACAACAGTATTGTAGCCATCGGCCTGAATATTGTTGAATACAAATACTACTTCTTGGAAATGAGTGGCCCCCTTTGTCGCGTCAATGCCATTAACGAGGACATTCCAGTGATAACTCCAGACCGGCACATTGTTGCGTGCCCATGACTGTGTCGTAAGTCTACGAGCGGCATGTTGGACTGCATCCCCACGATATGCACATGTGCGTTTCCATTGTACTCCAAGCGAAGCATAGCTACCTGAAGGCCGACTCTGCAGCGTCGCCGGGATACCGACAGAGGGGTCATCTGGGTACAATTCCGCGATCTTACTACCCAGAGTTGCATTCACACCTCCATTCTCCACCATGGCAAGAAACTGATCTGTCGTATTAATACCGGCTGTTGCATACGCAGTTCCTTCATCAAAATTTGCACCCATTAAAAGAGGTACCTTGACAAATTTACCTTCCCTCAACAGCGCATCTCCTGGCGCAAGGAAGAAGTCATTGTCAACGACCTGTCCCCAGCCGGGAGCCGTTGCGAAGGAGCTATTGAATATGGTGCTGAGCTGTGAAGTTGGCACTTTTCTGAGGCAAGCAAGAGAATCCTCGGTCGAGCTGCAACCTGTAGCATTGAGAAGAGAAGTGTAGTAGGGTGTCCACGACTTAGCAGTGGCGGGCTTGAGAGTACCTGGTAGAGGCGAACCGCTTTGAAGGACTGCAGCGTGGAAGAGCCCATCATCACGACCTCCATAAGCGACAAGTTGAGCACCAACACTGCGGGCACCTGCGCTCTCGCCCCATATAGTGACCTGGTTGGAGTCTCCTCCGAACGCTTCGATGTTCTCGTGGACCCAGTGAAGAGCCAGTCGCTGGTCGCGGAACCCAAGGTTAGTTGATCCTTCGGCCGCCAATTCTTTGCTGTACAGAAAGCCCCAACCATGTAACCGATAGTTTATACTTGCGGCAATAATGGGAGTACCCATCTTCACCGACTGCTCAACAATAAAGGATAGATTGTAGCGCGGGTCAGAGCTACCGCCATTCGTGAGACTACCACCATGAATCCACAAAGCGACGGGAAGTTTGTCTTTGTCATTCGTGTCGCTTGGTCGCACGACATTAATAGTGAGACAATCCTCCGAAACATGATTGCCTAGAACCCAAGTATCGCTACCATATCCAATGCATTGGTATGAATACGCGGTTGCATTTCGCGAATTCTGCCATGTGGTATTCAATGACTGGGGGACCCGAAAGCGTAAATCTCCCACGGGAGGTTGGGCGTATGGCATTCCCAGAAAAAGATCTTGGTCATAGACACTACTATAAACCCCCTTGTATGTGCCGTTGAGGATGGATGCTGTTGGAGAAGAACGTTGAGGGGAAATAGGAGAAGCCTCACCGCACCCTAACCAGAGCAACGGCAACAAGGCGTAGTTCCAGTGCCATCGTGATGTGATCATGGCTATAGGTTCAATCCCAGTGAGTTAAAAATTGAGTTTGTGGAGAGGACAGAGCTTTGGTGGTAGTGTGCAGCTGTATGTATGTGAAAGGCTGGTGGCGTTGCTTGCAGAAAATGGCACGTATTCAGGAGAAGAACAAAGTCAACCCGCAATCACTTTCGCAATATTCTGGCATGGTAAATTGCGGATACAATAAGTGATCGATAGATGGGTTCTCATAACTTGGACCAAAATTGTGATCCGTCGGGACACGACTTGGGTGGATACATTGATGACCAAACAAGTCTAACTTGAGGAAATAAGACGCGGTTTCCGTCACTGTATCCAATAAGCCTGCTTTGGAAAAGAGAAACCCCAGCAGTCGATCCAAAGTCCTTGCAGGCACACAAATCAGCTTGTCAGGTTGGGGCAGGTACTCGGCGTAATCCTCGGTGGTACAATATTGCATGGGTGCTGCTCAGCATGGGGTATACAATACAACCCTTGAATGATTGTCAGTCCAACACATTGTTGCATGGGGCCCCTGCCAAAGGACCGTAGGTCTTAGAACCTTTTGCTAAAATAAAATAAAAAATAATACCTAAATAAAATCATTCCCCTTAGGATTCTTTCTAAGGTTTTGATTTTAGGATTATTTTTGCTTTGGAAATAGTTATTATTTTGACCAGGCCAATTTGTGCAGTGGTCGTAGTAGGGAAGTATCTTCATAGTAATCATTCAACGGTTGGATTGTATGGAGGGGATAGTGGGAGCCATTAGCTATACGGAAACTACAGCGCCATTTTCCGGGCATGTGTGGATGCGTTCAACTCACCTGACATCTTTGCAGTTGGGTCATCACTTCATGGCCCCTCCCAATTCGTGGATGAACTGGGGATGCTGCCAGTCGATAGGAGAGTTCGCTTGGCAATTTTTTTGCTGGGGTAGCGGCACAGCTCGTGATGGCCTGTTGCCTGTCCAGCTGGGATATTCTCCCCGCATTTTGTCGGATGCGGGTGTAATATGGTTTGCGGGGTCTCCAGGCCAGGTCATGAGGCATTCAGCGAGCCTTCGCTGCGGAGTTGCCGGACGTGCCGCTAGCCAAGGTACTGGCGTTTTTAAGGCCTCCATTGATTGGATCTTGGTCGTTCGGTGCCTTGCCGACAGGCAGAATGCCTGCCAGTTGGTTCAAGCGAACCTTGTGTATTTCTCCGCCACACAGAGCATTCGAACCTACAAGGAAGTTTGGGTAAACTCCGGTGATGGGAGGTTCAGCATCCCGATGATACCCGTTACTCGTAGGAGCGAAATAACGAGGGAAGTGGCACTTCCTGTCCATTGCCGGTGTTTCTAGCGCTCAAGCTTATCATGGACGCGTGTTGGTCGCTAAATTGCGCACGGTCATGCCCCTCTGAACGCCTCTTTAGCGACCATGCGGAGCTGTATAGGGGTGGGCTGCCCATAATGTTCAATAATATCGCTCTTTTCAACATAGCACCGTAGGATCGGTCGCTAGCTATGGTTCCTGACTCAGCTTGGCAATCGGCGCGCTTCTCATACTTTCATCAAGTTGGGAGGGCTCAAGAAGCGCTCAAGGGTCGTCAAATTCAGTTTCTGAGGTCCCGCGCAGGTAAATGTTCTAACCTTGACGCGACAACGGTTTGCGAGGGGCTTTGCGAACCTTATAAGAAGGCTTAAGCCCGAGCCCAGTGCACGAGTCGACCTGCTGTATAGCTTCCTATATGACTTGCCTAGAAGCCAATAAAAGTATTGGGAAATTAAGCTACATTTTGTATTTCGCTTGGTGCTCCTGACCTCGGACGAATTGTTAAAGATGCTCTAGGAGAAACTCATCGCGAATGCGGCGGGGAAAATGGGCAGGAGGTCGTGAAAACCCAAAAAAGGTCGACTGTGTGTGTCAAAGAGGTCTCGCTGTTAATTAATAAATGAAGCCGATTAACACCAACCCTATTACTCGGACTCTGAGTCTCGATGCAGCACAAAGTGAAGACGAAACTTCGAGGAGGAAAAAGAAGCTAGATGTTTTTTTTTCGTTGCTGCGCACCAAAGCCACTGCTGAATTAAAAGTACAGAGACAAAGAAACAAATATACGTCACCTCATAATGCTCAGCACATTCCCTTGGCTTACCAATTGGATGATCCAACCAAAAATCCATACGACTTTCTGTAATCAGCTTCACCAGTTGCTGAACCATTCATGTAACATTTTGTGCTACTGACAAAGAAAGTGCGTTTTATAAGCGAAGCGGGATACAAATATCATGCCCTATGTGTGTGTTACCATTGAGCCCTAAGGGTAACAAAGATATGAGAAACTACCAATATAAGGAGAATATTCTCTATCAGATAGTAATCATGAATCTTTCTGCTGCATCTTACAAGAGTCCCAAGTGATACACTTGACTTTCCGCATCAATAAGTCTCAACAGGTTACTTGAGATTGATGAAATATGAGATCAGACGTAAGTATTCTGAGCGTGATGATAGCCATAAAGAATAGGGTAGTCAAGGGGGGGGGGGGGGGGGGAGTTACAGACTAAATTAAAATCCCTCACCCTTTATTCACATCACCTACTCACATGACCCTGCCTGAGCCTGCTTGCGACTGCCTGCAGCAGCCGTCAAACAAAACCGCTCCCGACCAACTGGACTAGATAGAAGGACAATTGACAACAACAACAGCTTATGACGATGATATCCTCTTCGCGACTGTGTCAGTTCAAATGCCCCGGGACCTACCCACATTGATCATGGGATTCTGCGCATTCAAGAGCCCTGCATCGATTGCTCGCTGAATTGAGTCTTTGAGCTCCATCTCAGTAACACGGTAGTTAATGCCACTTCCTACTTTACTTGTAATGCGCAGATGGATTGGGCCAGAGGAAAGTATATTGCCAAAGAAGCCCAAGACATTCGTCTTCATTTCCTTAGAATATGATTCTCCGTGTGGGTAAGTCCCGGGGTCACTAGATGACGCAGTTAAGGTCACAGTAAGGGTAGCAGCTGCTAGGGGTCTTCTTGTTGTAATAATGATCGTTGTTCTATCTATTCTAGCTGAATGAGGCCCCTTTTGGTGTTTGGAAGAGGGTCACGTGATACCCTCAATCTCGCTTCCTACCGTGTTCACACCAGGCACCTAGCCGGCGCCTTAGGCCTCGATGACCGTAATCCCTTTGGTCAATTCAACGTTCCAACACACTCAAAACTATAAACGAGCCAACATTGAAAGAGGAGAAACGGATTTCTACGATTTTCATGCTTTCTTTTTTTTTTTTTTTTTTTTAGAAGAAGGCGGTTCTGGTAGACTTGAGGCCGGTTCGCTTGAAACCTGAGAGGGGACCAGCGCCCTTTCTTGCTTGCTTTCCAAGGAATCCAATGCTCTTAAGATACTCAACACTTCGCTGGAGTCGAAGGAGAGTGTCCTTCTGGGGGAACAGAGGCTTTCCATCGGTATATCGCTGGGCTCCCAGGGATCCGCCCTTCATCTGAAGGAAGTCGAAGACAGGGAACAGGGGATGGCTAGGACCCTCACGATCCATATCCTCTTCCAGACGCTTGAGCCATAGCTTGGTAGACATAGGTCGAAGTCTGAAGCCACACTGGTTTTTCATCATCTGCCAGAAATCCTTTACGGGAACTCCATCTACAAATCTGAGCATCTTCGTCTCCCTTGCAGTGACCTCAAGGCACGTGTCGACAGTCGCACTAGCGATCTGGTCACTACCGGCGACAATAAGCCAGTTGTTGGGGTCTTCACCCTCTTCGGCGTTGTAGCCGTTGATGCGGACGGCCGAGGCAACCACACGCCAGAGGAAATCATCCAGGTTAGACACACCGTGAACGGCGTCACCAACGATCAGGCCAGGTCCAACAATAGTTGGGATAGGCATCTGGGGTCGAGTGCGGCGAGATCGCTCGCCCTGGCGTCTGATGAGCATCTCAGATACGAATTTAGATTGAGAGTAACCATCTGCCTCCTTGAGGATTTCAAGAGTCTCGTCATCAGTCTCGTTGGCGCCCCTCATGTATCCTCCAGTGACGAACATGAACTTGACAGGGCGAGGAGCTGTAGCCCAGACGGACAGAAGATCAACAGTGCTGTTGACATTTGCGTCGCGACTCTCATTGTAACTGATGTGCCAATGGACCAAGGCGCCGTTGTGGATAATGGCATCGATTCCATCCTTGTCACCTGAGCCAATACGCTTCCACTTGCTTTCATCAAGTCCAAGGCGGGGCTGAGCCAAGTCTCCATTCCAGGCCTCGAGGCGGTGGTCGAATCGGGGTCGCCACCACTGGCCCTTCTCTGCGGACTCGATGACTCTTTCCTTAGCGTGGCTATCGCTCTCTGCACGAACAAGACAAACAACCCGAGTAACCTGAGACCTTTGAAGCAACTCCTTGAGAATTTGGCTGCCAAGGAATCCAGTGGCACCGGTAAGGAGGACGGAAGTAGGGGAGCGGCGTTGCAAGGAGTTCTTCATATCAGGCAGAGAGAGCTTCGTAAGCTGGGCCTCATACTTCTGGATCTCTGTTCTGAGATCGAGGCCAGCGGTAGCGGGCTCCTTACCCTTGGTCTCCTCCTCGTCCTCGGTGACATCAGCGGTTTCTCCAACAAGAGCAGCCAAGGTCCTGATGCTAGTCTCGGAAGAGAGGTAGACAGACAGAGGAATGGTAACATCAAATGTCTTGCGGACCCAGTTGGACAATGAGATGGCTGAGATGGAGTCAAGACCGTACTGAACCGGGATGATGTTCTTGCCGAGGAGGTCTTCCTCTTGGCTGCCAGCCTCGGTGGCCTTGAGAATGCTACTAGCCTTCTCGCTAATCTGCATGGCAATGCGCTCGCTGGCACCGAGTCTGGCTGCGACAGCGTCAGAGCCACCAAGTGCCTTGTAGGTATCATTGTCCATGTTCTCAACCCAAACCTTCACATTAGGACGGTGAAGTTTACCGGAAAGCATGGCGGGCATGGCCTGGACAACAATCCAAGTAGACGGAATCATGTACTTGGGGAGAGACTTGGAAATAGTGTCACGGAACTGGATGACAGCTTCGCCAGCCTTAGATCGCAAGTTCTGGCTAAGGAGCTCGAGTTTGGTATCAGGAGTGGTTGTAATGGAGGCAGAGTAGTCCTTGAGGGATAGAATAGCGACGAGGCGGTTGTTCAGAGGTCCCTTCTTGGGAGCCATCACCATGGAGTGATGAATATCGTTGATACGAGAAAGCTGGTATTCAATCTCACCCAATTCCATACGTTGACCGTGAATCTTGACTTGTGTATCCTTACGACCAACGATGGCAACGGTACCATCCGAGTTCAGACGGACCAAATCACCAGTTCTGTAGAAGCGAGTCTTGGCGTTACGTCCCATACGAGGAGCCCATGTGAGACCGCTAACAAAAGCGGCCTCAGTCTTTTCCGGCTCGTTAAGGTAGCAGCGTGCCAATGTAGGACCTTCAATCAAGAGCTCACCAATGCATCCAATGGGGACAAGGCGGTTGGGATCCTCAGCATCGGCGACCCAGAGAGCACATCCGCAAGGTGTTCCAATGTTGGAGGGCTCAGAAGTGGGTGTAAGACCTTGCCTGACTGAAGAGACGACACTGCATTCACTAGGTCCGTAGACGTTGAGGAGATTGACACGAGGAGCCCACAGTTCCATGTCACGCTGCGTCAAAGGCTCTCCACCAAGACCCAGAGTAATGATTGAAGGAACAGCATCAGGGTTGATGGTCTGGATGAAAGATGGAGTCAGGACAGCCCAGTTGATGTTCATGTCGGCAATGGCACGTGGAAGATCACCCGTAATGTCCTGCTGGTGAGGAATGCAGACACAGGCACCAGCAAGCAGAGTAGTGACCATTTCCGTGATACTGGCATCGAAGGTATAGGAAGCGAATTGCAGGCAGCGAGACTCGCTGTTAAGCAAGAATGCCTTCGCTTGGGCAACAGCACTGATGCTGTAGGAGTGGTGCTCAATGACAGCACCCTTAGGAGTACCGGTGGTACCAGATGTGAAGATGACATAGGCAGGGCTGGTAGCCAAAGTATCGGGAAGGGTGCTGGTGGGTCGCATGGTAGAAATGGTTTGCTCGTTGACAACAACAGCCGCCTTGCCCAAGGCTTCGACAATTGGCTTGGCGGCGGTCGAGCACACAACCACGGACGCCTTTGCACCAGCAATCAGTGTCTTAAGACGTTCCTTGGGTGCTTCGGGGTCCATGAGCATAAAGGCTGCACCTGCCTTGAGAATGGCCAACCAAGCGACCATGATCCAGGCGCTCTTCTCAAATAGGACAGCAACAAATGTCTCGGGCTTGACACCGAGCTTAATGAGATGGCAGGCAAGGCGAGTAGAAGCACGGTCCAGCTCGGCGAATGTAAAAGTCTTGTCCCAACCGCAAACAGCGGGGGCGTCGGGCTGGCGGCGGGCAACATCATGGAAGAGATCGTGGACTCGGGTGGTAGTGTCTGCGGGCATGTCCTTGTTCCACTCTAGGAGCTGAGAGGCATGTTCCTCGGGCAGAAGGTCCACAGTGTCAATTGGCTCGTCCACATGATGCTCGATAGCCTTCAAGGCTTGGACGAAGGAGGCAAAGAGGTTGTTGGTTTGTCCCTCAGAAACCGAAGTGTTCCAGTAAACTAGGTTGACGTCGATGGTGTCATCTGTCTCGATAACGTTGAGGGTTAGATCGTACTCGGAAGGATCGTTGCCGCGAATAGAAGTGAAAGATAGCGAAGACTCCTGCGCGGCGACGGCTGCGGACACCTTCTGGAATGACATGGCAGTGTTAAAAAGTTGCTCATTACCCATGTGAAGAGCGTGCTTGATGTCTGCCAGGGAGGCAAACTGGTGGGGCAGACTGTCGAGGTAGGTGCTGAACAAGCCTTGGAGCATTGAAGCAAGAGTCTTGTCCTGGTCAAATGAAAGACGGGAGACAAGAATGTTGATGAACGGACCGACAGCATCTTGGATGCCGTCGATTTCCACATCTCGGCCAGATGTAATGTAACCGAAGTTGACCTCTCGCTCACCTGTGTAAGATCGAAGAACCAGACCCCATGCAAGCTGGATGACGTTGGCCAAGGAGACTCCAAGTCTCTTAGCCACGGTGCGGAGACCGGCTGGTGCAGGGACGCTAGTGTCGAGCTTCATCAACTGCTTCTCGCCGACACTGCCTACGTCAGTAAGCTTAGGAAGTTTGCAAGTGGTCACGCCGTTAAGAAGGTTGGACCAGAAGCGAATGGATGCTTGTGGGGTGGTCTTTTGGATGTGGGCGATGTAGGCAGAGTAGGCGGGACCAGTCTCATCGGGAAGGGTACCAGCGTAAGCACGCTTCCAGTCTCGAAGAATGACAGCCACGGATGCTGCGTCGATGAGGGCATGGTTGACCTGGAAGTGGGCGAACACCTTGCCGCCGCCAGGCTGGGAGCACAAGGCCAGGCGGTGGTTAGGGGAGTTGGCAGGGTAGGGACCACGGGCCGCTTCCCAAAGCTGTTGGAGGGCGTGCTCCTCATCTTCCTCGTCACCATCATAGGTAAAGTGGCTGATGGCAGGGTGGTAAGATTTCAGGACCACCTGATCAAGGAGACTGTCTTCGCGCACACTGCGGTAGAAAACAGTTCGAAGCATTGCGTGACGCTGTACGACACGATCCCAGGCTTGGTGAAGACGCAAAACGTCCACAGTCTGGTCTGGGCTTGTGATGTCCCAGATAGCATGCACATCATAGAATCCAGAGTCCTTAGACTGGCTGAGAAGAATACCACGCTGCATCGGAGACAATGGGTAAACATCTTCCACAGCTCGGACACCCTTGCGGGAGAGCTTGGCCAGATCTCCATTGAGCTGGCTGAGCTCCGCGTGGGAAAGAGGCAGCAAGGGAACATCGCTGCGAGTCAGTTGGGTAGTAGCCTTCTGGAGATCAGCGGCGACATCAGTGAGGGTTTGTTCATACAATGCCAACCATCTGGTAAGCTTGGCACGGTGCTTGATACCCTCGTTGAAGGTCCATGACAGGGTAAGCTGATCCTTCTCAATGACTCCAGCAAGATCAATCAGGGCCAAACGATCAGCATCAAGGTTAACGTCCATGGGACCGAGTGACGAGGGAAGAGGCTCAAAGAGACCTTCTGCCTTCTCGAACTGCTGGAATCGACCGAAGTAGTTGAAGAGGATTTCAAGCGGGAACATCTGAGATTTTTGAGCCTCAGTCTCCTTAGAGAGCATTTGAGCGGTGAAGTATGGTACGCCAGAGCCTGCGATAGCGCGGCGCATGTCCTTTGTGCGGATGAGAGAGTCAAGGAATGTTCCATTGTTCTCCTGGAGGACGAAGGGTGCGATAGCGGTGAACCAACCAACTGTTTCGTGAACAGAAACATTGGCGTCTCGGCCAAGAGGATGTTCTCGGCCGTGGGTTTCAGTGCTAATGACTGGGGCTTGGCGGTCAGGGAAGACGGAGTTGAAGGTATGGGCAGCAATAGCGAGAAGAACGTCAAATACTTCAGCGTTCAAAACCCTGTTGGCCTCGCGAATGATAACACTGGTGGTCTCCGTGCTGAGAGTAAAGCTGCCCTGGACCAGGTTGTTAAAGTCGTTGCGGAACTCGTTGAGACCCCAGAAGTTGAGATCAACAGGGGGAACATCGAATGGCAGGGCAAGAGCAGATTCAGCGTGGGAGGCGACATAGCTGTGAAGGCTGTTGGTCCACTTTTGGAAGGAAGCCGAGAAGGAATCCTTGGGTAGAACTTCGCCATCAATGAGCTGTTCCAGTTCTCGGAGAAGGGTTCGCCAAGACACAAGATCAATTACCAAGTGATGAGCGACTAGGAAAAGAGCCGAGGTGGAGGCGATATCGACTTGCCTGACGGCAATCAAAGGTCCGCGAATGATGTCAAGCGACTCCTCTGCAACAGCCAGCTTGGGGCGTGCCTCATCCCAAGAGTCAGCCTTGAAGGTGTCAAAAGTAAAGCTTTCCTGGATCTGCGAGCTGATCTTCTGGCTCCACTGGCCAGTCTTGGTGTCCTTGACAAATCGAGCACGAAGCATGGAGTGGCGGGATACAAGCTCTTTGATACCATCCGCAATGGCAGAGCTGGAAACCTTCTGTCGGAACTTAACAAGCATACTCTGGTTGTAGTGGTTCTCGCCATTGGGGCATTGCAAGAAGTGGATATTCTGCACGGGTGACAGGGGGAATAGAACGTTCTCCTTCTCCACATTGTCCTCGGCGGATGCAGCGAATCCCAGCTTCTTGGCCTTAGTGCTCATCGCACGAATGCTGGGAGATTTGAGGATGTCTTGCACAGGCAGTGAGAAGCCGTTGCGACGGCAGAGCGCCATGACTTGCATGGCAGTGATTGAATCACCACCCAAGCTGATGAAGGATCGGTTCATGGCAACCTGCTGCAGGGGGAGGTTGATGGTCTCGCTGATCGCCGCTTGGATGACCTTCTCGGCCTCATCAGTAGGCTCCATAGCCGCATCAGTGGCTTCGAGATTCATGACAAGGCTATAGGCCTCGTCACTAAGGGCGTGAACCCAGGCCTTGACTTGACGAGAATCGATCTTGCAGGAGGTGTTGGTGGGAAGAGAGTTGACAACAATCATTGCGTGAGGGTGCATGTATGAAGGAATTTTCTCGGCAATGAAGTTCTGGATCTGGGCCAGCTTCTCCTGTGCCTTGCTGCACTCTTCCTTTCTATCCAGAAGCTTGAGGTGGCCATCTTGATGATCACCGAGGTCTCGGAAGGCGATAGTAACAACGATCTTGCCCTTAAATCTGCCCTCCGAACCAAGCATGACGTGATGGGTCTGAATGTCATCATGCGAACTGGCGATCTGGTAATCGATCTCAGCCAGTTCAATACGCTGACCACGAACCTTGACCTGAGTATCCTTACGTCGGATAAAGCTAATGGTGTGGTTGGCGTTGTAGCGGACCAAATCACCGGTCTTGTAGACTGATTCGTCACGAATCTCCTCAGGCAACCAGGCAAGACCGCGCAGGAAGGTGTTCTTGGTCTTCTCGGCATCATTGAGGTATCCTCTAGATTGGATAGGGCCTTGAACCAAAAGCTCACCAACAGCACCGATAGGCATGAGAATTGAAGGGTCCTGAGGATCAACAACCCAGACAGTACAGCCCATAGCACTTCCAAGAATTTCGGGAGCAGTAGGACGTCCTGTTCGGTCTTCTGAAAGACAGAAGACACAGCATTCGGTCGGTCCATAAGCCTGAATGACACGGCAGGAACCGTTGTTCCACTTGTTGACAACAGAGTGCGAGATGGCATCACCACCAATCGACAATGTACGGAGAGTGGGAACCTCGGAAGGATCAAGTGTACTAGCCACAGCAGGTGTGAGGAAGCTCCAGTTGACCTTCATGCGGTTGAAGGCGTCGGCAAGATCGTTCATTCGTTCGGCTTCAGACAGGATGCACACACATCCACCGTAAATAAGAGTAGTGATGATTTCGACAATGCAGGCATCAAAACTGTACGAGGAGAATTGGGCAGCGCGGGTGAATTTGTTGAAGCCCATTCTCATACCGTGAGCGGTAGTACTGGTACAAACGGCGCGGTGGTGAAGCATGGCACCCTTGGGGAGACCAGTGGATCCAGATGTGAACAGAATGTAGGCCAAGTTGTCGGGAGTGGCTGTGAATGGCACAAAGCGGGCGTTGGGAAGTCGGTCACAGAAGTCGGCGTTGAGAGGAATGACCTTAGAGATCAAAGGCTCAAGAAGGTGAGCAGTCTCCGGAGAAGCGAGAGCAATGGTCTGCGTGGGTAGCTGCTGAACGATCATGCGAATACGCTCAGGCGGGTGGGCAGGATCAAGCGGTACGAACGCACCACCGGCCCGCATAGTAGCCAGCATAGCAATGGGAGCCCAGAGGCTCTTGCGGAAACAGAAGGGAACAGTGACCTCTGGGCCAACACCGATTGAGCGAAGGTAGGATGCGAGACGAGTCACAATGCGATCCAGTTCGCCAAATGTGAGCTCACCATCCCAGGAGACAATGGCAGGAGAGTCAGGTGCCTCTCTGAAGTGGGCGTTGATGAGCTGGGGAATAGTAGACTCGATGGGATCCTGGTAGTTTCGGTTCCAGCCAAGGATACGATCGTGAGACTCATCGCTGAGCAAGTTGACCACTGGCAGGGTGCGAGTAGGGTCTTGAACAATGAAGTCAAGAGCGCGAATAGTAGCGTCGATAACTTCGGTAGCATGCTCGTCAGAGAGCACATCGGTCCAGTGAGCGAGGTGAAGCTCAATAGTCTTGTCCCCATCAAGGATGTTGAGGGTCATGTTGTACTGTTTCATAAATTAGTAAGTTGACACTTGGTAGCAATAAATTGGGATCAATCTTACCTCGCTAGGATCGTGTCCGTCCACGCTCTCAAAGCGGATTTGGTTAGGGTCCTCCTGGCCCAACTCGGAAACCTTCTGCAAGGACATGGCGGTGTTAAAGAGGGCCTTGTTTCCGAAGCCCAAGGCGTGCTGGATATCACCCAAAGAGCAGTGCTGGTGAGGCAAGCTGTCGATATAGCTGCGTCTCATTTCCTTGACCATATCAAGAGCGGACTTTGCCTCCTCACCAATGCCAAACTCGGCTTGGGAGATCAGCATGTTAATGAAGGGGCCGACTGCTTTCTCAATTCCGTCAACTGGAACATCACGACCCGAGTTCAGGTAACCGAAGCAGACGTGGTTCATACCAGTGAAAGCACGGAGAACAAGGGACCAAGCAACCTGCAGAATGTTGGTAACCGAGAAGTCGTGAGTTCGGCAAAGCTTGCGCATGCGTTCCACATTAGGCACGATGCGAGCAACCTTGTTAAGCTTGCGTGCGGTGCCGTGGGGCGACAGAACAGGGAAATGGCAAGCCTGAGTATCGGCAAGGGCATCCTTCCAGTGATCAAGAGACTTGGCAAAGGGCTGCTGATAAATGTAGGAGATGTATTCGCCGTAGTCCGGTCCGGAGCCACGAAGGCCATCGTGGTAAGCTACCTGAAGATCATCCATCAAAACACCAAAAGATGTTCCATCAATCAATGTGTGGCTGACTTCGACGCAAACATAGGCATCACCACCACGTGCCGTTGTGAGCATCTCCATCATAGCAGGTGGCTTGTCAGATCGGAGCTTGGAAGGAGCGGACTGGAGGAAGTCAATGGGGTCGTGTCCTTCGTAGCCGAATGTCTTGATGATGGTGCTGGCAAATGCCTCGTCGCGAAGGACAACTTGAGCAAAGACACCATCAGAGCGACCACTTTCGCAGAATACAGTACGCAAGATAGCATGGTACTTGACAAGGTTGAGCCAGGCCTTCTCCAGCTGGTCAGGCTGGAATGACTTTCCAGCTGGAGGAGTAATCTTCCAAACACCCTTCACTAAGTACGAAGTGTTATCCTTAGACTGGCTGACAAGCATACCCTGCTGAATTGGAGAGGCAGGGAACACGGACTCGATAACGCTTGGGCCCCAGGCTCCCAGCTTGGACTCGACAGTCTCCGCAAACCCGTTCAGAGCATCGTCATCGAGGCCGAGCAGGGGGAAGTCTCCACTGGTGAATGAGCTGGGCATTTCAGGAAGGTCAGACGACAGACGCTGGAGAGCGACCTGGAACTTATCAAGCCAGGCATGGATACGGTCGCGGTGTTGCATCTTCTTATTGTAGGTAAATGTCAAGACAAGCTCCGCTTCTTGCACAGCGGTCATGATATCCAGGAGGGCGAGACGAGGAGTAGTAGGAGGCGCGTCTTCGGTCTCAACAGCGTCCTCTCCAACTTCTTCAATAATCTTGTCAGATTGCTGAAGCTGCTGGAACTGACCGAGGTAGTTGAAAAGAACCTCCATGTTGGTGTGGTCCTTGAATGCGGTGCGACCCTCCTCAGTGATGTATCGAGTGATGAAGTAGGGAAGACCCTTCTCAGGGATGCTTCGCCTCATGTCCTTGACTTGGCGGACAGCTCGGATGAGGTCAAGTGTGGAGCCAGTCTTCTTCTGAAGAACAAGGGGGAAAATGGTGGTGAACCAACCGACTGAGCGGGACAGGTCAATAGAGTCATCCCAAGCCACACGACCGTGAGATTCGGTGTAGAGGGCGGGCAAGGCACGGTCGGTGAAGACTTCGCCGAACGAGTAGAAGAGGGCGGCAGCCATGAGATCGACAGGGTCTGTCCCGAAAGCAGTGTTGGCGGCACCTAGAAGAGCCTTGGTGCTGGCTGCATCCAAGCGCTGCTCAATGGTAGTGGTATCGCGGAACACATTGTTCATGCCATCCATGGCCCAGAAAGCAAAGTCTGCGGTAGGCACTGGGAAAGGCAGAACCTTGTCAATGCTGTATTTCGTGGCCTGAGAGACAAGCTCGTTGCTCCAAGCAGGAACAGGGATGACCTCGGGGGATGGCTGTGTACCCGAGAGGAGATTCTCAAGATCTTCGAGGATGATGCGCCAAGATACAAGATCAATAACCAAGTGGTGAGCAGCAAGGAACAGCACCTGGTAATCGGGGAGATCAATAAGATCGACTGCAAAGAGAGGACCTTGACGAATGTCCAGCGAGGCTTGAGTCTCATTCATCCTATCTTGAGCTTCGGACAGGTTATTGAAGACGTGAGTTTCAAATCGGAAACTGCCCTTGATGTCAGGAGTGACCTTCTGGGTCCACTGGCCATTCTTGTCCTGCTGCTGGTAGAAGCGAGCACGCAGCATAGGATGTGCCTGGACAACAGCTGCAAGAGCCCGCTCAATATCCTTGGCACCGAAGTTCTTCTTAAGGCGAACAGTGAACTGCTGGTTATAGTGACTCAAGCCGTGGGGCATTTGCTCGAAGAACATGCGCTGAATAGGCAGAAGAGGGAAGTCCTTAGTGTAGTCAACAGTGGTGTTCAGAGCTGCGCCCTCTCCAGCAGCAAGCGACTTGAATCGACATTGGCTAGCGAGGTCAGGTAGCGATTGGCATCGAAGGATGTTGTGCACAGTTACGATAACACCGCGCTCACGGCCTCGGGACACGACTTGCATGGCAGAGATAGAATCACCACCAAGGCTAGTGAAGCTCTGGTCAATTGGCAGGGATCCAAGAGGCAAGTTCAGGACTTGGCTCCACACGTGAGCAAGCTGCTTCTCCATAGGTGAGAGCTTGGCCAAGGCAGCGGAGGATCCTTCGCCTGCCTCAGCAGTCTGGCCGATAATGCTAGCAAGGTCATTATCGGTGAGCGAGTGCACCCAGCCAGTAACTTGGCGTCTGTCGATCTTGCCGTTGACAGTGAAAGGGATTTCTTCCACGGCGATCCAAACCTTGGGGACCATGTATCCGGGGAGCTTCTCCATAAGATAGTTTCGGATGCCAGCAATCTTATCCTGACTGGCCTTGTTGTTGCGGATAGGAACAATAGATTTGAAAGGCTCCCGCTCCTCTTCGGTGGTGTACGAAATCACGACACTCAATCTACCCTTGCAAGCACCTTCCTTAGGAAGGAGGACGATGGCGTGCTGCAGACCAGCATTGGCACGAGTGACGTGAACCTCGACTTCGTTAAGCTCAACACGCTGTCCACGAACCTTGACCTGGTTGTCACGACGTCGGACAAATGAACAACTACCGTCAGGGTTGTATCGAACAATATCACCGGATCGATACATGTGGCGGTCATAGCCATCAGGAAGCCAGTGGGGTCGGGGGATGAAGGCCGCCGCAGTCTTTGCCGGGTCGGCGATATATCCTCGAGCAACCAGAGGTCCTTCCACAAGCAACTCACCCATAGCACCGACAGGGAGAAGGACTTCGGGGTTCTCCATGTCGGCAACCCAAATGGCAGATCCAAAAGCGGGACCGAAGTTGGCAGGGTCAGTAATCGGGGTGACGTTGGTGTTACAGTTGGACCAAATGGTAGTCTCGGCGGGACCGTAGGCGAGGATCAAGTGCACTCTTTCGGACCAGCGACGGACGTTCTCAGCTGTGGGCGCTTCACCACCCAAAAGAAGAGTCTTAAGGGTAGGAACGGAATCAGGCTCGAGCATATCAGCCAGAGTAGGAGTCAAGAACATCCAGTTGACCTTGAAAGCGTTAATAGCGCCAGCAAGATCCTCAACACGTTGGCGATCAGATGGAACACAGATACAACCACCATTGACCAAGGTGTAGAAGATATCACCGACCGACAAATCGAAGGTGTACGCAGCGAACTGAAGAACACGGCTGCTACGTCCCAGACGAAGGCGGTTTGCATGCACGGCGGCAGCAGTGGAGATGGATTGATGTTCGATGTTGATACCCTTGGGTCTGCCCGTACTGCCAGAGGTGAAAATGGAATAGGCAGTGTTGTCAGGCTGAACATCAGTCTTGGGGGCATCCTTGCGAAGACCCAGCTCCTTCAACTTCTCTTCATTGACAACCACAACGTGAGGGAACAGCTCTCGAAGTCTGTCCTCGTACTTGTTGCTAGTCAAGAGGATAGATGGGTGACCCAGATCGGAAACGATACCCGCAATGCGTTCAACGGGATGGGTTGGGTCAACAGCAGCAAAGGCAGCACCTGCCTTCAGAATAGACAGCTGGGCAACGACTGTCCAGGCGGACTTCTCGAAACAGGTAACAACGAATGTGTCGGGCTTGATGTTTCCGAGCTCTTGAATGTAGTGCGCGAATGCATTGGCAGCCTGGTTCAGCTCACGGTAGGTAAAATCTCGATCCCAGGCTTCCACAGCCTTCTGGGCATGCATGACCTGGGTCTGCATTTCGATGAGCTTATGAACGCAGGCAGGAACGGGAACTGGCATCGCGAGCAGGTTCCATTCATCCATTTCTTGGCGGGTTTCGGGGCTGACAAGGTTCAGACGAGTCACAGGCTGGTTCACGTCCTCGGTGAAACCAGCAAGAGCAGTGAGCAGGGCACGAATGACATGGGTAGCTTGGTTGTCGGAGACCTTGGCAGTCCAGTAAGAGAACGAAATCTCAAGATCATCCACATCGACCACATTGAGGGAAATGTCGTACTCTGTGGGGTCGCGCGCTTCAACAGGGGCCAATCCGAGACCATCGTCACCGTCAATGCCGTTGGCTCCATCAGTCACAGGATCATTGCGCTGGAAGGAAATGGTGGAGTTGAACAGGGGCTCTGAACCCATTTCAAGGGCGTGCTGGACCTCTGCCAGAGACACATACTGGTGGCCAATACCGGTAAGAATGTCGTCACGCATATTCTGTAGCAACTGGAGAACGGTAGTTTTATCATCGCTGAACTCGACGCGACAGATGAGCATGTTGATGAAGGGACCAAGGATCTGCTGAACACCGTCGATAGGAGCGTCACGGCCGGAAGCCAAGTAACCGAATGAGACAGACTCCTCTCCAGTATATGCACGAAGAACAAGGGCCCAGGCCGCTTGCACCAGGTTAGAGAGGGTGAATCCGTGCTCAGAGCAGAGTTGCTTCAGAGCGGCGACGTTGGGAACGACGAGCTCTCGAACCCTGAGCTCCGACGGACCACGGTGTATGACTCCGTCAAGAAGAGGTGGCAATCGAGACGGGGTGATGTTTCGAAGGTAGTCGCACCAGTATTCGAGAATCTTGTTCTGGGATTGCTTCTGGGTGAAAGCAATGAGCTCTCGGTAGCTGCGGCCGGGACCAGCGGGGAGACGCTGGGCATAGGCTTGGCGAAGTTCCTGAATAATAAGCGGTAGACAAGCTCCATCGACCAAAGCGTGGCTGAGACGGATCATGATGTACAGCCTACTACCGGCCGTGTAGATGACGAATTCGTGAGGCAGCTGGCCATATTCGAAGCCGCTAACAGGGGCAGCGGAAATCTCGCCTCGGATCCATTCCTCTTCATGCTCCAAATCAGCATCACTAGCTTCAACCTCTCGAATAATAGCGTCAGCTTCTCGAAGGATGACTTGGTCAAAGGATCCAGTTCCTCGCAAGTTGGGAATGAAGACGGTACGCAGCATAGGCTGTCGGCGGATGAGCTGAGCCCAAGCATCCTTCAGCTGCTCTACTTCAACCCCAGGAGTGGTGATCTCCATTGCAATACGAACATCATAGAGATCAGACTTGCGAGATTGACTCATCAAAATACCCTGTTGCATAGGCGAGCAGGGATAGATCTCCTCGATCGCTTGAGGTCCAGAAAGGCCAATATGCTCCTCGCAAAGACCCTCAATTTCGGCCAGGTCAGAATAGCTGATATCTTTGATGAGAGGCAGATCACTCAGTGAGAAGGAAGGCTCAAGCTCTCCGGTTTGCTTGACAAGTTCGACCAGCAGTAACTGGAATCGCCTAAGCCAGTGGGATACACGATCCATGGTGTCAATGCTGAAGCTCTTGGGCACCGTCAAGCTGACGGTCGCTCGGCCTTCGTTGATAGCGGCAGCAATATCCACTAATGCCAAACGAGGAACAGAAGGGTCAATGTCACCTTCGGCGTACTTGGTATCTGTAACAGCCTGGAGGAGAGCATCAGAGTTCTCCAGGGACTGGAACTGGCCCTGGTAGTTGAAGAGAATTTCCATCTGGGAATGCTTGCTGAAGTGCTTGGCACCCTGGGAAGTCATATAGCGGGTGGCAAAGTATGGAACACCCTTGTTGGGAATGGATCTACGAGCATCCTTGGTCCTCTTTAAAGTCTCGATCAAGTCGGACTGGGCGCCGTTAGCGAGAGCAACCGGCGAAAGTGAGGTAAACCAAGAGATGGTTCGCGAGAGATCAATTGGGCCTACGACATCGGCTTCACGACCGTGACCCTCAGTGAAGATGGTGGGGAGGGGTCGATCAATAAAGACCTCGCTGAATGATTGGAAAGCAGCGGCAAGGAAAAGATCCTGAGGATCAGTTTGGAGAGCGTCATTGGCAGGACCTAACAGCGCCCTTGTCACGGCCTCGTCAAGAGTGAAAGTGAGGTCACGTGTAGAGCCAAAAGTGTTGCTGAGGCTGGCATCAGATCCCCAGTAGTCCATTTGGGGTGCAGGGAGGTTATATGGCAGGACATCAGTCAAGGTCCACTTCTCAGCCTGAGAGGCCAAGAGGTCAACCCACTGTTGGAAGGAGAAAGGCTGGACGTTAGCCAATGAGTCCGCCCCACCAGTCATAATAGTCTCCAGCTCCTCAAGGAGTACACGCCAAGACACCAAATCAATGACCAAGTGGTGAGCCACCATGAAGAGAAGCTGGCGATCAGGGAGCTGGATGAGGTCAGCCGCCACGACGGGGCCAGCCTGGATGTCCAAACTGGTCTGAGTCTGCTGCATGATAGCATCGACGCCACGTGGAGCAACACGAGGGTGCTCGTTGTAAGCAAGAGAACCCTCGATGTCGTTGGTAATGCGTTGCTTCCACTGGCCATCAACACGGCGGAAACGAGCTCGCAACATGGAGTGACGCTCAAGGAGTTGGCGCAATGCGTTGCGGACGGCGTCAGAAGAGACGGCACGAGATGAAGGGATCTGGACAAGCCAGCTCTGGTTGAAGTGGTTGACACCTTCGGGGTTCATCTCAAAGTGGAACTTCTGAACAGGCGAGAGCGAGAAGTATTCATCCACGCGCTCAACAAACTCAGACTGGTCGACAGCGTAAGAAGCTCCAGCACCGTTTTCCTGAGCAACTGTTGCAAGAGCTGCGACAGTCTTGCAACGGAACACATCCTGGACATTAATCTGAATTCTCTGGGCTCGGCAGTGAGAAACCATTTGCATGGCAGAAATGGAATCACCTCCAAGACTGAAGAAAGAGCGGTCCAATCCGATCTTCTGGCGGTCAATGTTTAGGACAAGGGCCCAGATGGATCGCAGAGCACCCTCTAGTTCATTCATGTTGTCGTCTGAAACAGGTTCTTCCTCATCAAGGGAAAGAATTTCCTGAGCAAGGGATTCGTCTGCCTTCTCCAACCAGCTGGTAATACGGCGACGGTCCATCTTTCCAGAACTGTTGAGGGGCACTGAAGAACCCTCAACAACGGCCCAAACTTGCGGAACCATGTGCCGTGGCAGCTTGGCGGCAAGGTACTCGGTAAGCTCGTTCAACACCTCCTTTGACTTCACTTGATCATCTCCAGAAAGGAGCTGGGGGCCTTCGCCAGACGCGACCGCAGGACCAAGTCCTTGGATGGAGATGACGCTAATGAGACGGGACTTCAGCAAACCTTCCTTCAAAAAGGTAACGAAGACGTGCTGGATAGTTTCATTGGCGCCGTCAATGGTGTTCTCGATTTCACCAGCTTCAACACGTTGACCGCGGATCTTAATCTGAGTATCCTTGCGCTGAATAAAGTCCAGGGAACCATCCATGTTGAGTCGTACCAAATCGCCTGTCTTGTACAGGCGGCGAGATGGGCTATGGCGAGGGTAGTTCTGCGACCACAATGGGTTCTCGATGAAGGCCTGGCTAGTCTTCTCAGGGTCATTTCGATAGCCTCGGGCGAGAACAGGACCTTCAATCAAGAGCTCACCAGCGGCACCAACTGGCATAAGAATGTCGTGGTTCCTGGGGTTGACAATCCAAGCGGCACTGGCAATCATGTGACCGATCATCGCAGGACGAACCTCCTTGTTCTGACGGTTGCTGATGGAAACGACGATGGTAGCCTCCGTGGGTCCGTAGCCCTGGATGAAACGAACCTTGCTGCTCCACTTACGGGGGGTGAGATCACCCATTGCATCACCACCGCAAATAAGAGTGGTCACCTTGGGGACATCCTCAGGGTTCATCATTCGGGCGACAGCTGGTGTAAGAATAATCCAAGTGATCTCATTGCGGTTGATGAAACCCGGAAGATCTTCGATTCGCTCGGTTTCCGATGGAATGAACACAGAGCCTTGGAATACAAGAGGAGTGATGAATTCAGTAAAGCTGGCATCGAAGGCGTAAGAGGCGAAGTGCATAATGCGCACCTCTGAATGGAAACCCATAGCCTGGCCATGCTCCTTTGTAGAGGTAGAAATGGCACGATGGTGAACCACGACGCCCTTGGGCTTACCAGTACTGCCAGAAGTGAAGATGATGTAGGCAGCATTATCAGGGGTGACAGTAGTGCATGCCTTGGTGCTCTTCTTGGGCAATGCCAAAACAGACTCGGGTGTCAGGATCCACTGCCTGATTCCAGTTGTGGCAATCAGCTCAGCAATCGCAGGCCTGGCAGACTGCTCGGCGGAGAGAACAGCGACGGGGCTATTGAGGCCACTCAAAATCATGGTCTGTCGGTCCGTGGGGTGGCCGGGATCAAGAGCGACAAAGGCAGCACCGGCCTTCCAGACAGCCATCATGGCGACGACGGTCCACACGGATTTCTCAAAGATCAATGGAACAATGGACTCAACTTCAACACCAAGCTTGACCAGGTGATGAGACAAACGGGTGGAGTAGTCGTCAAGCTCACCATAGGTAAGATTGCCGGCAGTGGAGTTAAGAGCAAGCTTGTTAGGGACCTCAGAGGCTTGCTTAGAAAGGACCTCGTGCATACAGAGATCAACAGTGTCAGCCATGTCGTGGTTCCACTCACGAATGAGTCGGTCACTGGCAGAATCAAACAGGGGGATGTTAGACACCTTCTCGTCGAGGATGCTGGGGAGGGACTTGAGCGTTTCAACCCAAGCCTTACCAACAACCTCGGCAGCCTCAGGGCACAGAGCAGCGGTCCAGTAGGTCAAAGTCATTTCCAGTTTGGTTCTGGTATAGCTGACCTTGGCGCCAATGCTGTACTCGCTGACATCGTCAATATGAACGGGGTCAACCATGACATCCGTAGCTGATGACATTTGCTCAGGCTCGAGTTCACGATAGCAAGACATAGCTGTATTGAACAAGGGCTGAGTGCCGAGCTGCAGGGCGCTCTGAATCTTGACCAAGGGGCAGTATTGATGCTCAAGACTGTCGGCAAAGGCGGCGCTTGCGTCGATGAGAACCTGCTTGAGGGTCATGTCATCCTCCAGAGAGAGGCTGCTGACTAGCATGTTGATGAAGACACCAACACCACTGTCGATCCCATCGACAGGAGCATCACGACCAGATGTCATATATCCAAAGCACACATACGGGTTGCTAGTGTAAGCTCTAAGGATCAAGGCCCAGGCAATCTGGGCCAGACTAGAGATGGTCACGTTGTGCTCCTGGCAGAGCTTGTGCAGGGCAGCAATATGAGACTTGCCCAACTCGGCCTTGAAGAGGCGCTTGACGTTGGCAACCTCAACATCTGGCACCGTCAGCTTGGGGAAATGGCAGGGGCTGACATTAGCCAAATGTTTCTTCCAGAAGTCCAGTGAGGTCTGGTTGTCCTGCTCACGCATATAACCGATGTAGTCGCGGAAGGCGTTGTAAGTAGGCTGCTGCTGGACAACATCGATGGAGAGAGTGGCAATGCGCTCATCACTATAAGCCCTGGCCAGATCTTGCTGGATCACATCAAGCGAGATACCATCGATGATGGCGTGGCTGGCTCGCAGGTGAACTAATGCCTCACCAGGGACACTGGTGGAAGCGATAGTCAGCACGTGGGGCGGCTGGTGGTCACCGACCTTAAGAGGCGGCTGAGACTGCAAGAACAACTCGACATCATCGTCTTCGTCAGAGAGGGTCACCTTCTTGAGGATGGTAGAGGGATCACGGAGGACAACAGCCAGGAATGCCTCGCCGGCCCCGAGACCGTCCACGAAAATGGTTCTCATGGCAGGATGCTGTCGCACAACCGCTTCCCAAGCCCTTTCCAGGTTAGCAAGAGACACGCGAGACCGGTTGTCCTGGACCCTCCAAACAATATCGACCTGGTAGGACGACATGCTCTTGGCCTGACTAAGAAGAATACCCTGCTGAACGGGAGAGCAAGGGTACAAGTCCTCGACAGTGTGGCGAGAAACAGGGCCAATCTTGGAAGAGATGGCCTTATGAACCTGCTGCCAGGCATCATTGTTCTCTACCCGAATAAGGGGGAAGTCGGTATCCGAGAGAGGAACAGCTTCGCTAGCTGTAGCACGAATGACAGCGCCCAGTGTGCTCTCGAGCTGACGAACCCATTTACGAATCTTCTTCTGGCGTCCCAGATCCCAACTATGCGCGACAACGACGCTGAAAATGCCGTCATCCTGAATGTTGGCAGTGATGCTAATGCAGGCAGGGATCAAAGATGCCAGAGTGGCTGCCTTAGCGTTGGAGAGACTGTCATCAAGCTGTTCGACGGTCTTGCCATTGAATACGTAGTCTTGGTTATCCAGGAAGCTCACGAGGAGCTCAGGTGGTTGGTCAGGGAATACTCGTGGGATACCGGAGGAGGTGATGCCCACACGGGCCTTGGTAACCTGTGCAACGAATTCCGGCGTGGCAGTGACGAGAGCGTCCGTATCAACATGGATTGGGAAAGCAGTTTCGTAGTATCCAGTCACAGTGCTATCAGGACCTTGCTCACTACCAACCATGTAAATGGTTGGCATGTTTCGGTCTGTGAAGCTTTCTGAGAATGATTGAGTGGCGGCAGCCACAATGAGATCGCCAGGCGTAGTGTTGGCGCTCTTGGTGATCTGGAGAAGCTTCTCGGTAACATCGGGATCCAAGCGGAGCTCGTAGTTCATCTCACGAGGGAGATAGACTTCCTCAGTTTCCTCCAGCTCCCAGTACTCCAAATCGGGCTCCACAATGCTGCCAGGGTTCGGGGTCGAGGTCGATTGAGAGACTGGTGTGTTGGCAGAGAGAGAGGAGCCACTGAGAAGGGCATCGAGATCCCTAATGACAGTCTTCCATGATTGCAGGTCGAGAGTCAATTGGGAGGCAGCCAGAGCGAGGGTGTTGGAAGATGGGAAGTAGTCTACCGCCAACAATGGTCCACTGGAAAGGTCTAGACGAGACCGCGACGCAGAAAGCTTCGCGGCAACGACACCAGACCCGTCATGGACAGTGAGAGAAACGGCCTTGGCAAAGTCAAGTCGAGCGTGACGGAACCATTTGCCGTCCTCCTTGGCGAGGACGGTGCGCAATGTAGGGTGACGGGCCACCAGGTTCTGCACGGCGGTCTTAAGCGAGGTCGACGACGTAGACTGCTTCAGATTAACCTGGACAGTTCGAGAGTTCTGAAGGCGCTCAGCCGGCAGATCAAGACCTTCACCGATGGCTAAGCTTTCAACAGCGGTGAGTTCGGCCCGAGCTGAGGCAGGCTGGTCCTTGGAGGGCGCAGGGAGCTCAGTGCCTGAGATTCGGGCGGCAAGCTCCTTGATGGTGGTGCCGCGAAGAATGTCACGGACAGAAATCTCAACACCATTACCTCGGCACTGGGTGACAATGTTCATGGCCAAGATAGAGTCACCACCAAGGCTGAAGAACGAGCGGTCTGTGGGGACCTGGGAAATGGCAACATCCAACGCCTTGCCCCAAGCTTCAGCGATGACACTTTCGACAGGTCCCTGGGCTGTTTGAACGGCAGCTTGCGAAGTTGAGACGTGAACAGCCTTGTCAATAACATCCTGGCTAAGCTGCTCAATCCAGCGAGCGACACCGCGACGATCAACCTTGCACGAGGTGGTGGAAGGAAGAGACTGGACAGGAAACCAAATCTTGGGGACCATGTAGACCGGAAGTCTCTGGGATACGTCCTCCCTCAGGGTGTCCAAAACGTCCGCGATCTTGTCAAGATCTAGAAGCTTGATGTCACCCTTGGCAGTGCCACTCTCGAGAGGGTAGTCTTCATTGAACGAAAGAGTGGCGATGACACGGCCAGCGCAAGGGCCGGTCTTGGGCAGCAGAACAACGCACTGAGCAATGTCGATCTTGCTAGCAATAATTTGCTGCTCAATCTCGCCCAACTCGGTTCTCTGACCACGGACCTTTACCTGGTTGTCATTGCGACCGACATAGGTAATGGATCCGTCGGCGTTGTACCGGACCAAATCTCCACTGCGGTAGGCGCGGAAGGGGGTTTGGCCCATGTACGACGGAAGAGGATGTTCTAAGAAAGACTTTTTAGTTCGTTCGGGGTCATTGAAGTACTTACGAGAAACAATGGGGCCTTCAAGGATGAGCTCTCCAACAGCTCCAATGGGCATGAGTTGCTCATGGTTGGTTGGGCGAACAATCCAACCACGATTACCAACAGTGTTGCCAATAACCATAGGGGAGATGTTTGAGTCTGTGGTATCGCAGACTACAGCATAGATACAGGTCTCGGTTGGTCCGTATCCATTGAACAGGCGTACATGAGGAGACCAAGTGTCCTTGGTAGCCCAGTTAAGAGCCTCTCCCATAGCAACCACGGTCTTGAGAGTCGGCACGTCCTGGGGTCGGATTGTGCTCATGGTAGTGGGAGTCATAGAAGCCCAGTTTGGACGGAGCTTGGAAATGGCACCGCCCAGGTTGCTCAAACGTTCATGCTCAGAGGGGACGCAAATGCAACCACCGTAGACCAAGGTGGTGAGAATCTCGCACAGAGCGCCGTCGAAGGCATAGGAACAGAATTGTAGAACACGAGAAGAGTTGTTGATGTCAAAAGCAGCACCATGAGCTTTTGTGCTGCTGCTGATGGTTCTATGCTCAACCACAACACCCTTGGGCTGTCCAGTACTACCAGAAGTATACAAGGTGTACGCGGCATGGCGAGAGTTGACCCTGTTGGAAGCCCACGCAGTGGGGGGCGATGGGAGCTGGTTGACCAGCTTCTGGTCAACAATGATGCGATGGCGAACACCGTTCAACTTGACATGGTTGGTAGCGTCAGAGTAGAGCAGGGCCTTGGCACCGACATTATCCGCAATAAACTGTGCACGCTCGGGGGGATAGGCAGGGTCAATTGGGACAAACATGCCTCCAGCTTTGAGAACGGCAATCATGGAAATGATGGCCCAGGCAGACTTCTCGAAGCAAAGAGCAACGGCCACCTCCGGGCCAACACCAAGCTCCGTCAAGTGCTTGCCAATCTGGCTAGACACGCGATCCAAATCAGCATAGGAGAAGCGGCCATCGTGAGCATCAATCGCAGGGGCGCTAGGGTTCTCTTTAATGCGCTCGTGGATGATCTCGTGCAGGCAGACATCAAAGTCCTCAGGCAGCTTCCTGTTCCACTGCTGAATCTGGCGCGACATGCGGCTGTCAAGCATGTTGACATCATCCACAGTGGCTGCAGAGGGAATGGCAGCAATGGCTCCCAGGAAGGCGCCGAAGACATTTTCAGCTTGTGCGTCGGACAAGGCCGTGTTCCAGTAGGCAAGCTCAGCCTTCATGTTGGCCTCATCAGACTCGTGGATGCGCACGACAACGTCATACTCAGCAACGTCCTGGAGGAGAGACTGGCGAAGACGAATGTTGGCTACCTCAGCCTCGTCGTCCTGGTCAAGGGCGTAAAAGGTCATGGTGGTGTTGAAGAGTTCACGGGCTGGGATATTGTGTTGGTGGGCAATCTCAGCAAGTGGGAGATGCTGGTGCTGAAGACTGGAAAGGAAGCCATGCTGGAGCTTCTTCAGGACCTCTGGAATGGGGGTGGAGCCTTGAAGAGAGGCACGGCAGAGCATGAGGTTGATGAAGAATCCGACGGCATCATCGGCCTGGTCACCAAGCAGGTGTCGGTCAGTTGCCATGAAAGCGAAGCAGACTTCATCGGAAAGGGTATAGGCGCGAAGAGTCAGCGCCCAAGCTGCCTGAATAAGGTTGAACAGGGTGATTCCATTGTTCTGGCAAAATACACGCAGTTGCTTCACGTTAGGAATAGCACGGCGAGTCATAGATACCTTGGCAAGTTGAGGGGGGTGGGCGGCATCAATAAGCTTGGGTAGCATGCATCCGTCAAGGCCGTCCATGTAGGAGCGCCAGAACTCACGGGCGGCATCCTTGGAAGCCTTCTGGATCTGACCAATGTACTGCTGGTGGTGATGAGGCTCGGGGGCATCACCTAATGTTCCATTAAGAGCACTCTCGAGACTGCGGCGGAGATTAGGGACAGAGAGACCGTCAATGACAGCGTGGCTGATGAGCAACTGGCATTGTGATCGTCCATCAGCAGACTTGGAGAAGCCCAAGCGATGTTGAAACTCTCCGCTGTTCCAGTCTGCTGAGGTCATCTCCAGCAGATCATCGCTCTCAATGGGTTCTTCAATCCACGGAACATCGACGATGTCGACGTCTGTAGGCTTAAGAACTGCCTGGTCAAATAGAGCGCCATCTCGTACACTGTCGATAAAGACAGTTCGGAGAGAAGCGTGTTGCTTAACTACGCGGGTCCAAGCGGCCTTGAGAGTATCCTTGGTGATTCTCTTGTTGGGAGGAGAAAACAAATCCCACACGACCAGAATGTTGTAGGTGCCAGGAGCCTTCACCTGGCTCACAATGATACCTTCTTGGACAGGAGCACATGGGTAGCAGTCCTCGATAGCACGTGCACCACCGGTAACGTTAATCTTCTTAAGGGCCCTTTCCAACTTGTCAAGCTTCTTGCCATCCAAGCCCAGAAGTGTGAATCGATCACCAGACTCTTCACTGGTTGCCTGGCTGCTCGTCTCTTGAGCACTGGAGCTCTCGGCCTCGCCAAAAGAGGTGGAGCTAGCGAGCCACTCACTGGCATCAATCTCAGGCTTCAGTTGGTTATCGATGCGCTGCTTAATGCTGTGCTCGTTGATGCCGTTGACCCAGGTGACAAGTGCGCTACGGTCTACCTTGCCGGAGCTAGAAATGGGGAGTTCGGTCACGGCAAGCCAGACAGAAGGAACAGCGTGGTTGGGGATGTGGCGACGCAACTCATCGCAAACCGCATTAGGCTGGCCAACATACTTGAGACGGCGCTCAGGTCCGAGGAAGCCCAACTTGCCGGTTTTCTTCTCGCCGTCAAAGCTCACCAATGCCACGAGACGGTTAGCGCAGGCACCCCGCTCAGGAGCCACAACAGCGACCTGTCGGACAGAGTCGAGGTGTTTTCGAATGAGCTGCTCCGTTTGGATGAACTTGGTCAGACGGTACTTGGGATCCTTGCGACGGACGAATTGAAGGGTGCCGTCGGCAAGGTTAAAACGCACGAGGTCGCCAGTGAGGAAGCAGTTGCGCTCGCTGGCATCCTGGGCGCCAAAAACGGGTTCAGGGAGAGACGAGGGTCGTGGAATAAAGGCAGCGCGGGATGCATCATTGTTGCCGAGGTAGGACTGGGCGATGGTAGGTCCCTCAAGCAGAAGCTCACCAATAGCACCAATAGGCGCAAGGCGAGTAGAGTCTTCGGGGTCCATAAGCCAGGCGGAACAGCCATGCGGCCAGCCAAGGTTGGCGGATGGGGCATCGTCAGACAGTGGGACAGTCATAAAAGGGAAGCCACTGGCCTCAGCTGGTCCGTAGGCATTGATGAGAAGAGAGCGAGACGCCCACTTGCGGACATTGGTCTCAGTCATGGCCTCACCGGACAGGTTCAGAGACTCTACATCCACAAGCTCATCGGGCTCAAAGAGATCAGCGGTAGCGGGGGTCAGGCAAGCGGTATTGGGGGACATGCGCTGGCAGGCAGCTTGGATGTCGTTCAACCTCTCCTTTTCGGAGGGAGTGCATACACAACCACCTTGGGTGAGGGTCAGGAAAATTTCGGAAATGCTAGTGTGGTGGTCATAGGACGAAAACTGCAGGATACGAGTATCCTCTGAGAGATCAAGGCCATCACAGTTGGCCTCGATTGACGAGGAAAATGCCTCGTGGGTTACGACCATGTACTTGGAAGTACCGGTGCTGCCCGAGGTCGCGACAATAAAAGCCGGCTGATGGGGCTGAACATCGACCTCAGGACGGTTGTCAGAGATGGTAAGGGATTCATCGAGCTTGGAAATTCCAATGACGGTTCGAGCGAACCCATTGAGCTTGGTCTGGTATTCTGGGGTGGTCAGAATGATGGAGGCATTGAGAGTGCGCAGAGAGAGCGCGAGCTGGTCAACGGGAAGTGAGGGGTTCAAAGGCGCAAAGGCACCGCCAGCCTTGAGCACAGCCAAATACATGACAGGAACCCAGCCAGACTTGTCCAAGCAGGTAGCCACAATCTGGCCTGCGGTAAGGCCATGGCCGATCAGCCTCAGCGCGAGGGCATCGGAGTATTGATCCAATTCATTGTATGTCAAGCGAGTATCCCAAGCAACGCTGGCTTCTGCGTCAGGAGTGGTCTCAGCTTGATCAGTAATTAATTCGTGGAGGAGGGACAGTTCGCTCGAGGGCATACGACCCGCGAGCATGCGTGCCTTGTCCAAATCTTCAGGACCAACGAGAGAGATGGACTTGAGAGGATCATCATTATCTGCAGAGCGAAGCTGCGTAAATGCCCGCGAAAGCTGGGCAGCAAGGTAAGGCAGAACATGCTGGCCGACAATGTTCGAGTTGACGGCCATTTCAGCGTTTAAGCTACCACCTTCACTCGAGCAGAGAACAACGAGGGGAGTGGTGCCATTGACAACACCATCATCATTTCCCAGGATCTGGTACTGTTCCGAGAGAGGGGCGCTGGAGCTATAGAAAAATGCAGAGCGGAAGGCAGGTCCAGTCTCGGTAGTGTCCAATTGCAAAACCGGGGAGGACGATTCAGGAGCCGCCCAGCTGTCAATTTGTTGCTGAATAACGTCAAGATGGCTCCCAATGGGCTTCTCAGAGTCGAGTTCAATGGCCAATGGCTTGGGAGCCTCCTGGACCTCAACCGGTTCGGTAGTCTCATCGGAGACGGTAGCACCAAAAACGACGGCATCGTCAGCTCCGGCGTGGGCCTTGACAACCATACCCCAAGCCAAAAACAGCTGGGCAGGAGTCAGAGCGCTAGCCAGGCCCTGGACGGGAGATTCATCGGAAGCGAGATCAAGCGACCAGTGGGTGTCGAGGCGGCCAACAGAGGCGCCCGAAGCAATCGCGGGAAAGTCGGTGGGCATGGCGCTCTCAGCGCCGGCGTTGAGGGTAGAGCTGTTGCTAGACATGGCGACGGTCTCTCACCAATTAAAGTTGCTAGTAGAGGCTTAGAGAATTAAGAAGGCCGTCATTAATGTCAGTAGGGCCAGCGATATGGATATCGTCCCTGATGGGAATTATAATGAGTGAATGTGATCAGAAGGATCGATCGACAATGAGTAGTTTACAGACGCCCTTTGGATCAAAATTTTGGGGACGGAGGCGATATCCGATCTGCGGTCGATAATCAGGGAATCTCGTTATTTAACTCTCGGTCCCGCCATCCAAATTTGCTACAGAAGGAGAGCAGATCACTAACAGGTCTACGCGAGAGCGAAAAGGGCCGGAGGCTCCGAGGGCTGCTTTGTGCGCTGGTGAATAATTTACCCGCACCTACTAAGCCTTTTGGCATACGTTTCGACTTTGCGCTGCTCCCTGCACGACGACGGCTCCTTTTGGCGCTAATGCCTGGTGAGTGGCGGTCAGATCTCACGAGCAAGGGTGCGGCTTAGTGTGCAACGGCTGAAGTGGTGGGAACAAACCCCAGCACGTCCTATCGGACAAGAGACGTTTCCCGCCGAGGACCTGGAACTATGCACGCCTCAGCCCTGATGCTGACCGGGCTTCCCAACCCAAGGACCAGCACTGTCACACTTCGGGCCTGAGTGGGCGCTGCCGGCCAAGACAATTAGCCTCCGAGAGTCCGTTTGGCCACGTTCAGGCCAGCGCGAAAGTCTAAGCTGAAAGTCCAGGCACGTTCCGTCCCTGACGCAGCCCAGAGGCGTGGTATGATTATGGGATGACTTTAATTATGGCGCTGGATTGGGACACGATTCCCCGCACATTTGATCATTGTGCAGCAGGGAGGATGCAAAACACCTGCGAACGGCAGGGCCTGAGTGGAATCGGGAGGTTCGGGAGGCCTAGCAAGGGGATGCTGACCATGCAGTGCCATTCCGTACGGATGAGGCTTAGCGGGTTGATGGGGTAAGCCTGCCACAGCCAGAAAGTCTGTTGGCCCCTGTGGAAAACCCCTGGCAACTATACGAAAATCCCGGGGCTGCAGCACGTGGATGACGGGGAAAAAGCTGCGTGCGGGATGACATGACTGTCTCAAAGTCCGAGACGCGCCTTCGCGTTGCGTGCAGCCACCGCCGCCCTATCCTAGCTAAATATAAAACGAACCTAGCAGCGGTAAGCGAGGTGGTCGGCTTCAACGGGTGTGCTAGAAGGCGTCTAGAATGGCACACTAATTGCGATCTCATCTTGCATGCATGGGTGCGCAAGCCGCGGCAGTCGTCTTAGCGCCATTTGGCGGACATATACATGTTGAACTATCACCAGACCGCGAACTACGTATGTATGTACAAAATAAAATAAAAAGCAGCATTTAAATTTAAATAAAAAAAAAACCATAACAATTAGATTTCCTGCGTCTTTAAAGTTCGACCCCTGCCAATCAATGCCAAATTCGCCACATGTGCCTTGCGAGCCAATGTGGTGGCTCCAATCCGTGAACAGACTTCGGGTCCGCCACATTAGTGACCCATAAAACTGGCCTAGTTGGACGCCGTTGGCAGTCCCCGACCAACGAGCTCGGGCTCCATCCGGCTCAGCACAGGCAGAATCTCAGTCCATACGCGTTTCTGGTGCTCCACCCCCTCTGGGGAGGTAACAATGTCACCGGGTCTGTGAAATACGGTCAGTTTGTCGATCACTTCCAATTGCCACGACCATGGAGCAAGCTTACTGTCCCAAGGCGCAGTCTTTCAGATAAGCACCTTGATATTCCAGCCCACGGTCCGCCGCACCAAGAACGAGCACCCGGCTACCCACCTCGGGGGGACGCGCCAAGACCATTCTCATTCCGCGGTGGAGGATGCGAAGGATTAAGGGCATTTCCCGCGTGAGGTTGGTGTCGCAGAGACCGGGGTCGACGGCCGTGAAGATGATAGCGCCGGGTTGAACTTTGTCAGCCTCAGTCGCCAGCTGTCTGAAGAGGTAAAGCTGCATCAGCTTGGTAACATTGTATCTGTCAGTCATGTCCGACTTGGGATCGTTGAGGGCTTCGTAGAGATCAGCCGACTTTGCTTCATTGAAGTAGGCCTCGGTATGGCTTTCGCTCGACACGAGAACGAGTCTAGGGTGGGTGCCGTGCTGGGTCGCTGAATTGCGGAGTGCAGGAAGCAGACCAATAGCAAGGACCATGGTGCCGATGATGTTTGTCAGAGTTGTCTTCTCAATGCCGTCAATAAGCTCAAACGACATGGTAGCCACTCCAGCATTAAGCACGACTGCATCCAAGCGCTTCAGGCCGTCTACCTTTGCCACAAACTGCTTAATAGAGTCCATCTTGTTCAGGTTGAGCTCCCACACCTCGATGGCGCTTTTGGAGGATGCGTAGGTCGCGCGAAGACTCGACTTGCACTCTTCACCCAACTTGGTATCTCTAACAGCCAGAATGACGGTACCGGCATTGAGCCGAACAAGATGCTGTGCTGCATGGAGACCGAGGCCACGGCTGGCACCAGTCACGATGACTGTCTGGCCAGTAAAATCCTGGTCTGGAATAGGAAGTTTGAGGAATTGGGATCGCACCAAATCACGAAAGCTGACTCCACCCATTTTTGCGAAATGTGCTGATACTGAGGTGGGTGGCGGTCTAGGGTAGTGATGTTAGGCCAACAAAAAAAAAAAAGAATGGAAGCCGATTGTGTGGGCGAAACGCTGGAGCGGTGTCGAATATCGAGTGGATTAGGCTAAGGAATGAATTGATATAGATATTAAGTAAGAATAAGTCAAATCTTATTTATGCCAATGAAAGGCGAAACTAAACGATGGATATGAACTTCTAAGGAGACAGCTTGTGATCTTATGGCAATTCCAACTCGGCAAACTTAAATATATTTAATGAACTGACGGATTCGAACGGCACTGGTTTTTGAGGCATCAGGATTCCCCTTTTAATTAAGGGTGCTTGTGAGAGGACTTTTGCCAAGAGTGGCTGCTGGAAGCGTAGCCACACTGAAATCCAGGGGTGAGGCTTTGCGATCTGCCCCACCTGTTTTACATCTGCGGTGTGAAGTAGTAATGCACGGTCAGCAGGGCGACCCACTCGGCGGGGTGCCAACAAGCATGGTGAATGACATGGGCAGGGCCAGGGGTGCATGACGATGGAAAGCTTGCATATTCGAATGCTGGTTGTGCCCCGCTCAGATGAAAGGTATCGTATCATGAACAGGAAGGTAAAAGCGATTTTTAGTTTTAGGAATGTCCGATGCATCAAGTCCGAGGTGGGCGTGGCCTCGGCTGGCGACAACCGACCACCTTCGTCGTGGAGAAACAGGGCTGTCTTTTGCACATATGGGACGGAGCAGGGTCCAGACTATCCCTGTTCCTGTGCAAGGCGGCCGCGTGCAACCAGGGTAGGAAAAAGGCCAGGCAATTGTGGCCAAAGACAGGTCAGGTCTGCAAATCACTGATTAGGCAGCTCATTCAAACGGCTGGTGCGTGGCTTGCCAACGGCGGGCTGTGGTCGCTTTGTTTTCCGCTTCCCGATCTAGGCAACCTGATTCGCCGATTGACTTCTCCCTCCTCGTCTATCATGGCCCATCAATTTCACTAGCATTGTTGAGTTTAAAGCCGAAAATGTAAATGCACCTTGTTGCGATGCGCACGGGCTCCTCACGTTCCGAGATGAGATGAGAATAACGCGGTCAATTGCGAGTGTGGAGCACGTGGCTCGTCCAAGACTCGATTATGGATAACAGTTAAGAAAGCAAGTCAGCTCCTTCAGAGTCATGATGGCTGTCAGACACGTATCTCCATGGTAGAGTATCAAGACTGTAAAATGGGGAGGCGACCCGGCCCGTTCCCACCCTCAGCTATTTGTGCGTAGTTCGTGTCAGCATTCTACGACCAGCGTGGCTTACGTTTCCAACGTCAGCTAGCCGGGTGTGCGGCACTACGTCAACCTTATTTTATTATCCACAGCCCGGATACCCACCAATGTCTTGGTCCCGTTGGTTCACAGGCCCGATCACATGATTCATCCCTTGCTTATGTCAGCGTTTATTACTAGGCGAGGTGAGATAACCTGAGACGTACCCAGAATTTGTAGGCCGTAAACCACAGGAATCAATTTTTGCTCCAAAAGGATCAATCCTTCCGCAATACCACTTTGAGATGATGGGTATAGATTCAGTGCACATGACCCACGGACCGATGAACCCGGGTCTTGGGTGTGGGTTCCGGCAATCGAATGTTGCGCTTAACAATTTTCCGATGTGGCCTGGGATGTGCAGGCAGCGCCCTGCTCATTGTACCATCCAGGAACACAGCCAGCAAACCGCCAGAACTCAAGTGTCTTACTTGTATAGGGTACTTGTATTGAGAACAGTAACAACTATTTACAAGAATATGCGAATATATAACACAAGAAGGAGAATAGGAGGAGGAGGAATTAAAGCTAATTATATACATGTTTTTTTTTCTCTTTCCCCTCTCAATGAATATGCGTGAAAAAAAACATGACTTGCCAACCCATCAAATGATTACAACAGATATGCCGCCCTTTCTAATGCACTCTCTGCGACGCATTTAGCGACATTCATCGTAGTCTAGCGCCATGACTTAGAAGTCGCTCAACTAATTCATTGTTGCCATTCTCTGCTGCTCTGTACAGAGGTGTATAGCCCTCTGGGTCAACAGAGTCGACATTAGCCCCATGCTCCAAGAGCATCACCACGATGGCGGTTTGGCCGTTTCGGGTAGCGTAATGTATGGGGGACATGCCAGCCTTATCAATGGAGTCAATATCGGCCCCATGGAGAATCAGCGTCTTGGCGACGCTGTTATGGCCGAGAGCCGCCGCAATATGCAACGGCGTGCCTTGAATTGGCTTGCAATACTGTCAGAATGCGTTAGGAATCCATGAGTTGGACAGAGTGACAAATGAGAAGTGAAGGAGAAACAAAGTTGCAAAATGAGACTATATGTGGTATACTCACTCCGGTCGCGGAGCAAATGTCGCTCGCAGAGTCTCGCGGCTCATCATGAATGGACCGCATGGCTGACATTTCCATAGTTGATTCAAGAGCCCACGATTCGACTGAGCTGGCTGAGCCCAAGGCCCCGAGAGTTATAGGCGAGTACAAGGCAGACTCGTGGTCGGAAGTGACAGCCGGCCCTTGCGTCGGTGGTAAGGCATGCCCGATGGGCATTCCTGATTCCGACATTGACATGATCGCCGCTGTGCAGTGGCTACTACTACCTGCTGGCTCATGTGGCGGTGTGTGCAATGAGCCGTACGAATCGCCCATGACGGTGTAAGGCAAGTCCTGTGTTAAAAGGATGAGCCAAAAACTCGCGTATCAGATTGGCGGGTCGGGGATAGTATGCACACTTGCTGTAAACGATGTGGACGGAGGCGCGCTTGTGGAGGGCGATGGAGATGCGACATCTCTTGCAGCGGCAGCGGCAGCGGCCTTCTTTTCTTTGGCGCCTTTGGTGGCATTCGTGTTAGCTCTCTGCACCATCTTAAAATGGCCAGACGGAGAGGGTCATTCCGCAGGCGACATACGTGATTTTCGCTTCGCAAGACGATTCTGCGTCTTGCGACGCTCAGCTGCATTCACTGTTATAATCATTTAGAAGGTGAGGCTGATAATGCTCACGCGCAGAGGCAGCTGACAGCAAATAACTAATGAGTCTTGTAGTGATCTTGCACGGCGCAAGGTTCCGCAATGGGCCGCAGGCCTGGCTTGATAACTGATCCTTCCACAGCACCGCCCAACTCAAAAATCGCGAGACCCAGCGACAGGCATTGCAAAACGTACGCCGAAACAATCTAGCGATTCAGATGGTTGCCTGTACGAGCTGAGCCTGTCTGGGGGAGATGATGTCAGCGCTGGCCAAGAGGAGAGGCGTAGGCATGGCACCCTGGTAGGCGCAGGCGGGCCGGACATGGCTAAACATTCTGCAATTAATAATAATATTGCCGGGATGGGTGGGTGACTTTTATTAGACAGCGAGAGCCGGCCATGGGGCCACTCCGGCTTGCGTAACTCTGGCAGGGCGGACGGGCGAGGTACGGGCCAAGGCTACCTGGTCCACACCAACGAAAACGCCGATGCCCCATGGGGTTAGGCACCAGTACCTCATCTACACGCAAATTTCTATGAGCAACAAAGTACCCTGTTCTTACTCAGACAGCCAAGCCAGCCAATTTTCATTGCAGGACAAGAATCTCGGCTAAAAATCTCCGGACCTCCAAGTGTAGAGGACAAGACAAGAAAGAAGAAGGTAAACACACAAAAATCAATTTGGCTACCTATGCAATTTCCCAGGCTAATTAAAATAGCAACAAAAAAAAAAAGTTTGGAGGTCCTTATTGGATCACACCGTAGTCATTCATACTTACCACCTGTTTCCATTCACCGCTACTGTTTCTTGCCTGCCCCACAGTTCTGTTGGTCACCGTCAAACGAACATTGCCATCTAGGCAGTTGTCCGTCTCGAGAAGCGGAGGTCGCATTTTAGGCCCTTTGGCAGAGCATCCTGGGTACCCCATTGGTCCATGACCCTACCCGGGACATCGAGCTGCAAGTTAAAGTTGAGGAAGATGGCGGCCAGCACCGTTTTCGTCTCGAGCACCGAGAAGGCCTTACCGAGACACAGGCGCGCGCCGTAGCCGAATGGGATGTAGGACCGCTCGAGTCTCAGCAGGTCGTCGCCGGAGGCGTCTAGCCACCGGCGGGGCTCAAACTCGAGCGGCTCAGGGAATACCTTTGGATCCAATTGAATCGCAATGGTGGACGCCGAGGCTACGTACTAATTTGGGTTTGGAAAAATGTTGGCAAGGTGTGCAGAGTACATCTTTGGGGGTTCTTAGGGTATTATGGGGGGTGACAGATAGCCACAACTTACATTCGCTGGGAGATGAACTTTGCCATAGTGGCAGTCTGAAGCCAACACACGCTCGGCGCGGCCGCTTGACACGGGGTTGAGTCGGTATGACTCTCGCATGCATGCCTCCAGGATGGGGGCTTTTTCGAGCTCGGTCCAGACAGGGAGGCCATCCTGCTCCTTGGGAAGGGCATCGAGCTCCTCCTGAATCTTGAGCTGCCATTCGGGGTTTCGGCTGATGTGGTAGAGCGCATAGGTCAAGGCCACGGTAATGGTCGCCTGAGCAGCCTGCAGGTTATCGACAACCTCACATGCCACGTAATCATCAGAGAGGTCTCGGCCTTCCTGACGGAGGCTCTGGAACAGCTGAATCACGGATCGGTCCGAGAGAGTAAGGGGATCCGCAAGAGCACGGTCGAGTCGCTGCATAGCCCAGGTATCGAGGTCACGCTCTGCCGAAAGAAACTTTGGGGAACCGGTGTACAGCGCAATGGATTGTTCCATGAGAAAGTGAACAAATGGGAGGTTGTACTTGAGCGAATTCCAAAGTTCCGAGTTCTTCAGGCGGGAGAGAATATCCTGCACACCTTCATCACCAAGAATGGTGTGAGATCCGTGCCTTGGGCCAAACACTAGCGAAGTGATGTTGTCCCACGCGTAGTGGTTGACAAGAGGGAATACATCGATGATGTTCTGCGTCTTGAGCTTGTCCTGGATAACCGATCGAACAGCCAAGGCCCGCTCGCGCAGAGGGACCTGAAGGTCCTGTCGGTAGATGGACGTTGGCTGGTAGAATGCCGAGGAGAGTCCCCGCTTGCCTCGGTGATCTGTGTGCGGCTTCTCGGCGAAGATGGAGCGGGCATTGTGGTAAACGAAGTGGTCAAAGTAGCTGCTCTTCTCGTTGCGCTTGGACGAGCTGTACAAATCCCTCATGGCCGTCACATCCGAGATTGAGATTTGTCCGGGAGCAATGAGAACGAAAGGTCCGTATTGCTTGTGCCATTCGGCAATAATCTGTGGGCGGCAACACAGCAACTCAAAGAAGGCGATGTAATGGTGGGAGACGCGGCATGGCCAGGGCCCTGGCAGGTGCCAGTCCTTTGCCACCCGGCGAATCAGGAAAACGAGACCGGCCGCGACGGCGACCGGCACGAGAAGCGACAAAGTCGAAGGGGAGTATGAAGCAAGCATGATGATGTGATTTTTTTTTTTTCTCAACTTGCAGGCCTTGGGGGGGCTTTAGAAAGAGCAGGAGTTCTCGTTTATGATGTTGCTCTCATTGAACTAGAGTGAGTGTTGGTCGTGTATGGATGAGAGTGAAGCGATTTCGTCCCCATTTTACTGATATATATAGGCCGCTCGGTCCAGGCGGCGCCAGACAGTCATCGGATCCTAAACTCGGATCCAGAATTGTTCTCCCCACAGCGCCAGCCAATAATGCAAGTGCATAAAGCTTACACAATGTACTACTGCTGACTCTGCATCTCAGCCCCCCGTCCCTGGTTCCGCTAACGGTAGTTACAGCGGTCGATCCCACCATTCCTTGAGCCCTTTTGCCGAAACTCAAAGATTCACGTGGGCTAACCATGAAACGACGGTTCTGTCCGACGAGTGCTGATTTGCCAATATGACAAGACTCGCATGCGGGCGCTTCGGGACTCACTAGTTTTCCGTCATGGAAAGAATTTTCATTAGGCGAGAGGATTCATTCCATCATCCAATCGGGTAATTATACGAGCTTCTGGACTGTTAATAGCGTTTGAACTTGGCTTCTCCGGTAGGGTTCAATCTTGTTGGGAGCCAAGTTTCCACCCGTAGCTGCCTCTTTTGACCAAGTGAGACCAGGTCATCAGTCATCCCCTCAAGCATCTACTGATCATCCAACAGGAGATTGTGGTAAACGACATTTTTACTTCTTATTGAGCACGATGAAACCCATGTTGTATGTTTTTCTACTTGGAATCCGGCCGGCTCCGCCTACAATGATCCAACTTGTCCAGCAACCACCACTTCGAGATATTCGTGTCTACTCCTTCGTGGCTCCGGTCGGCTCCGTAAACTCCCTAGCCGCTGCCTCGTACGTCATAAACTGCACCTGGGGTCCCCATGCCTTGAGCCACTGAAGCATGGCTTCAATTGTTCCGGCAATGTGAGCCATTCCTGATGTATCAGGATGAAGCACGAGCGGGAAGACGAAGTCGCTGGGGCCTGAGCCATCCGCACCATGTGTCCAAAGCCAGTTGAAGCGATCCTTCCACATCTGCTCAATGGTGAGAGCCGACACAAAGCCGTGTGAGTTGGTCACGTTGGGCAAAAACTGCAGAGGCGTCATGTCCTCCATGTACCAGTTTGCGGGGATCTCTATGACAGAGGTCGACCCGGGGTGTGCGGACGGCTGCATCCATGTGTGCGCCGGCTGGGAATAGTCTACAGGGTCAAGCGAGAGGCCTCTGTCGAGACGGTAGAGCTCGCAGTCATGGCCGCTGAGGGATGAATCATAGAGGAATCCCTTGCGGTCGAGCAGCTCAATTGTCTCATGGCGAAGGCGGTACAGAGGTGCTCGAAAGCCAACAGGTCGTTTCCCCGTCAGATCTTGCGACAAAGCAATGCACTTCTCCAAGATGTCATCCTGCTGCTGGAGATCAAGTTCTGTACAGTCCTCGTGACAGTATCCGTGCAGTGCGATCTCGGCACCTGAATCTACGATGGACTTTGTTTCCTGGGGGAACGTTTCCATCGAGTGGCCCGGGATGAACCATGTCACCTTGTCGGACACGCCAAGGCGTGAAAAGAGGCGGAGAAGGCGGCCTACACCCACACGGCCTGCGAAGATACCGGTTGAAAAGTCCGAGAGGCAGTTGCGAGGGTGCTGGCCAGTGCCCATCCAGGCCGACACGGCATCGAAATCCACAGAGACAAGGACCTTGACTCGACGAGGGACGTCTGGGACTCCACGTGGGATCTCAGCTAGGGCAGCAGAGTTTAGGAGTGCATTGACAATGGCCCGGTATGCCTGAGCTGCTTCGGGTCCGTCATTGACTGGCGTGATCCGGACGCGGGCACCGTGGATCTCGATTTCTTCGCAATTCGTCAGTTGGGTTGCGAATCAACCCGGTCCCGGGCCGAGATTATTCTCACCTTGGTTCATGGTCGTTCCCGGCTCAAAAGGATGCAAACCAAACTCGCAGTTACAAAAGACGAAGAGACCCGAAGCTGAGTGATGTAATACACAGCGGTGAGGTTCCAGGTTGTCGGTACCAAAGATCGGCTTTATGGGAGCCTTGTTTAAATACACGTCGACCTGGGTTATCGCGAAAGTCTATGCCAAGCACAGGGCACTCGGGTGCATGGCAAGCCCTTCTGTCTCCCGTGAATGCAACGGATGTCAACGTGAAAGCTGAGTCCGCAACGCCGGCCTTTCAAGGCTGCCGCTGATGCCGCCAAAAAATAAAACACGTGTGCTGCAGGGCCGAGGCTGGAAGCTTAATTGTCTTGGAGCAGGGATTATGGCTGCGGGCCTAGCGGCCAAGCCTTGTCTCATTACGCCCGACTAAGGTGGGGGAAATCATCAGGGTCCGAAAGTTGGAGGGGAACCCAACACACCGCCTCGCTTTTCTCGTTGTCAGGCATCGCCTCCGTAGAGGGCTGAAGGAAGGATGCGGAAAACGAAAGATAATGGCAAATTGAAGTCAAAGACATGGCATTATCATTGCCCTATATTTGGTCACATTTATGTATCTAATTCGCAGAGACCCTTTGACATGCGCACCTTGGTATTTGCGGGAATTTCGCGTTGTGCAGCACCCAACGCAAGCCAGAGCAGTCTTAGAAGTGCATTTATTGACATTTGGCTCTTTTGCTTTCTTTTTCTGCTCTGATCCTTCAAATCCCAACTCCAACTGTGGAAGCGCGACTGGTCCTAAGTGGGGACGGTAGAAGCAGATAACACAGCCCGTATGCTGGTCAATGGCAGCTGTTCAACATTCTGTTGGCCAATCCTTCTCTTATGCGGCAGACTGACGTGACCCACGTCCCCCGTCAGACCGCCCGCCATGTCCATCGGGTGACCTTGCATTAGTCTAACCGAGCGGTCAAATAGAATTCGCTTAGTCGGAAGTCAATCCAACACGTGCGTGCCATGACCAGGTCGAGCCAGTGCCATATCAATCACTTCACGTGCCAGGAAAAGGCGCCATTTCTTGCTCTTGCTTTGTGCGCAGATTAAAGCCGTTATCCATAAGTCGCTGCAACAAAAAAAAAAAAAAAAAGGGGAAAACAAAACGGGCATTTTCATCTTACGACAAATTTCGCAACAATGGCTGACATCTTCTCTGTTGAGCGTGCAAGGGCCCAGTTCCCCTCCCTGGCCAAGAACCAGGTCTTTGGCGACAACGCTGGTGGTAGCCAGGTACTGGAGTCCGTGGCTAAGAGGTGGGTACCACATTCCCTGCTTCATTCGCCGGTGCACTGACTGGGCGGCGCAGCATCGCCGACTACCTCATCAACACCAACGTCCAGCTGGGCGCAAGCTACAGCACCTCCAAGCAGTCCACAGCCATCTTTGATGATGCCTACAAGACGGCGGCTCAATACGTTAATGCCCATGCCGATGAAGTTGGTTAGTTCGGGGCTTGCCCTGGCCCCATCGCTCCAGAAAAACCGACTGAATTCTTTCTAACTCCATATACTTCAAATTAGTCTTGGGAGCCTCAACAACGCAGGTGTTCCGCAACCTAGCGGCTGCCTTTGAGTTCAAGGCTGGGGATGAAATCATTCTCTCCGAGGCCGATCATGAGTCCAACATTGACCCTTGGCTGCACTTTGCCGCCATTGCAGGTGTGACCGTCAAGTGGTGGCTTCCCAGTGACCCCAAGAACCTGAAGTTGGACCCTGAGACGCTACGACCTTTGTTGACCAACAAAACCCGCCTTGTCGCTTGTACTCATGTTAGCAACATTCTTGGAAGCATCCACGATATTCGAGCCATTGCCGATATCGTGCATGAAATTCCTGGAGCCTTGCTGTGTGTCGACGGTGTCTCATACGCACCCCATCGACACATTGACGTGCGTGAGTTTGGCGCTGACTTTTACGCTTTCTCGTGGTACAAGGCAAGTTCACAACCATGAAGGTGTTTGATCGGGGGAAATTCAAACAAAGACAAAACGCTAACTCCAGTAACAGGTCTACGGTCCCCATGTCTCCGTTCTATACGGATCTCGTGAGGCTCAAAAGTCATTGAGATCGCTGGGTCACTACTTTAACCCATCGGGAAGCCTCATGGATAAGCTAGAGTTGGCTGCCGCCAGCTACGAGCTTATTCAGGCCATTATTCCTCTGGTCAAGTACTTTGGCCCAAGCCCCAAGGACACCTGGAAGGGCATCTCGCAGCACGAGGGGCTGCTTCAGAAGAAGCTCATTGAATACCTCGTATCGCGATCTGATGTCGTCGTCTATGGCGAGAAGTCCACAGAATCAGCACTTCGTGTGCCTACCATCAGCTTTACTGTCCCCGGAAGGTCTTCTCAGAGCATCGTTGAAGGGGTCGAGGCCATCTCAAATGTTGGTATCCGATGGGGACATTTCTTCTCCAAAAGGTTGGTGGAGAAGCACCTTGGCCTGGAGGACGATGGCGTCGTCCGTGTCAGCTTAGTTCATTACAACACTGGTCAGTATCTCCCGGCTTGTGCCAGCATTGATTTGCGGAACGCTAACAGTTATAACAGAGGCCGAGGTGGATCAAATCATCAAGGCTTTGGACCAGGTCCTAAATGGAAATTAGAAGTAGAAAAAATATATTTAAGTCCAAGTAGCCTACGTAATTGACAATTTGACTAAACTGACACGCACTGATATTCTATACTGCATATTGCGTATGCTCCTTAATTTTTAACTGTGCGAACGAAGAACCTGAGCAAGGCTGTTAAGCATTTTTGCCCGAGAAAATAGCCCGAGGAACCCGAAACCGAGTGTTTCGAGCGGGCAATGGTATCGGCCGAGAGCAAAGCTTCGCATTCGTTATAGTTTGGTATGGGTGTTTGCGCGTCATGAATGGAAGGATCAAACTAATAAAATGACATGGCAGGGGTATCAGTGTGGCTCAATACGAGATGAGGAGGTGGGTACGTACCGCTCTTGGACGGTCAATCTCCAGACCTGATCTAAGCGGTCAACATCGAGGGTCTGTGTACCTTGATTAGTGGCACGAGCTTAATTGACTATTTTGGTCATGCGGAGGAAGAGGAAGGCTTGATGACAAGGTTTTGGCCCTCGCATACTATTGTCCGCAGGTCGCCTCGATTTCGATGTGGATGTTACGTAATCATCTACTCCATTGACGCCTCGCAAGCGAAAAAACACGTCTACTACAGGGTAGCGAACATCCATTGTGACTTCGATGATTGTGTATCGACTTTAAATTGAAAGAAAATGGGTTCTTTTCAATAATTCTGGTAAATAATTTTTTACTAATGACTTACTGTATTTCTTTTGCTTTTACTTCGTTTTTTATCTTACTCGATGACGACCTTAACTATGGTCATTTGCGCTTTAACAGGCCTCATAAATGTTGAGCTATTCCAAGGTTTGAAAATGGATGGTGGCCCGAAAGTGGACCTTCACTGACGGAAAAAAAAAAAAGAAGAAACAAAAAAAGAACATCCAATGATTTAGTTTGATGATTAACTGATTGACATCTTGAATTGTTCTCCACCCTTCCGTCTATCATCTCACTTCTCAGCCTTATCTTCTTCGATTTCGATCTTTGGTTTCATTCAAATGGATTACCTAAGCGATCGCATGAACCAATTATCTAGTGCCACTCATAGGCAACAACCATCCGGAATTTTGGAAACGGGGGGGTGAGCTTATTACCCACTATCCCTGTCGCGTCAGGGGTATTGCAGGGATATGTTGGTTCATCTAAGGATCAAAGCACTGCCCCAGACACATACGCGAGCCACGCCTCAGCTTACTGACATTACCTTCTAGCTCCCATCCCCCGACTGCGTAGAACCTTCATATCCATATTAACTCAGCGGGGGGCCAGTCCCCGTCCCGTCTCATCCGGACTGGGTTGCCAGCTCCTCATCCTGCCCATCCTTTCCTCATGCAATGTCACTGTGCTAGTGTACCCGTATTTAAAAGCGGCCCGGCCCCTGACGTGCCTGGCTGACGTACAGATCAAGCTCCAAACGCGAGCCGAATATCGCCCAAAAAATCCCATTGATCCACCGTTGTTTCTGCTGTCGCTACCGTTGTTGCTATTGCTTCCCAAACGCCGTGCTCTTGCAAAAGACTCGGCAAGTCTTTGCAATGTCTAATTCCACGTGCCTCAATGACCACACATTCGGGCCTGCTGTCGAGGGATGCCGTGGTGACTTCGATTTCACGCTCCGTTTCGAACAAATTATCTTTACAATCCTACCAGCCGGAATCTTTAGTCTTGTGGCCATTCTGCGGATAGGATGGCTGGCTCGTCGAGTTCGCATCGTCACAGGCCCGTTGCTACAATGGGGAAAACTGGTACGCAAATCCCTCTGTCTAATGCACATCCAAGGCGCGCACTCTAACTGCATACTAGGCTGCCATCGTGTTACTCGGAGCCCTACAGCTCTGCATCGTCATTGTCACCAAGTCATCCAATGATGACTCGTACGACACGATTGCCCTTGCCGCGACCACCATGAGCTTCATATCTACAGTCCTCATGCTTCCTCTCTCTTACGCCGAACATTCTCGTGCTCCAAGACCATCCGGTTTAATCGACGTTTTCCTGCTTCTCCAGATCCTACTTGACATTGTTCAAACTAGAACCAGCTGGCTAAACGCCCACTCCTATTCGACCACGCAATGGGCTCGTCTCTTTACATCAGCCATGGTTATGAAGATGGTTATCTTGGTTTTGGAGTCACTGAGGAAGGATAAATGGCTCAAATGGGACAAGACCGAGCACAGCCCAGAGGAATCATCTGGTTTCTTCAACCTTGGTGTTTACGCCTGGCTCAACCGACTCTTTATTCGTGGATTCCGAAGCGTCATGACCATCGAAGATCTTTATCCTCTCGACCAGAGAATGCAGAGTAGCGTTCTGGAGAAGAAGCTCATGGGTTACCTCAAGCAGAATCCCACGAATGGAAGGAAGTTTGGTCTTGCGTCGGCAACTGTTAAGACTCTCTCCGTCCAGCTCTTGCTGCCCGTCGTCCCCCGAATTTTTAAGATCGGCTTTACTTATAGCCAGCCTCTGTTTCTCCATGCTCTGCTGGAGTGGCTCGTTCATATACCTGTCAAAGAGAGTGCTGGTTACGGCCTCATTGGCGCCGCTGCATTCGCATATGGAGGCATTGCTATTTCGGACGGCTTGTACTGGTACTACCACCAGAGAACACTTTACAGTGCCCGTGGTTGTCTAGTGGCTGTCATTTATCAGAAGACTACAAACGCCAAATTATCGGATGCTAGCAACGCAGCTTCACTTACACTCATGAGTACGGATATTGAGCGTATCATCCGCGGATTCCACGGTCTCCACGAATTTTGGGCCAACCTGATTGAAGTCGGTATTGGCTGCTGGTTGCTGAAGAATGAAGTCGGCACGGCCTTCGTATCACCCATCGTTATCATTTTGGGTTGTGTGGTTCTCACGATGTTCTGCGCCATGTACAGTGGAGAAAGTCAAGGTCGCTGGATGAGCCAGATTGAGAAGCGAGTCGGCCTCACATCCAACGTTATCTCAAACATGAAAGGCCTTCGTATCTCTGGAATCACTGAGCCTGTCGGTGTGTTTATCCAGAAAATGCGAGTTGACGAGATTAACATCGGAAACAAATTCCGATGGCTCATGATCTTTGCAGCTACAACCGCATTCATCCCCGATGCGATGGGCCCTGTTGTCACATTCGCCTTCACTAATGTGACTCTAACAACCACCAAGATGTACACTGCCTTGTCCTATATCGTTCTTTTGACCTCTCCTCTAGGCCAACTCTTCCAGTACGTCCCACAAATTGTGGCTGGTTTTACCTGTTTCGGCCGTATCCAGGAGTTTCTCGAGGCTACTCCTCGTGAAGATTTCCGAGACACCACTCCTCCAGACCCCCACTACCAGGGCTCCGGTGATAGTCTCCACGATGTTCCTCTCGATATGGATGAGAAAGCCCTCCTGGAAACGATCAAGATGGACAATCTTAAGCCCTCTTCGAAGAAACACTCGGGACCAAGCATCACCCTATGGGACGCTAGCTTTGGTTGGGCCGTTGAAAGAATGACACTTCATAATATCACTGTCAAGGTTCCTTCCTCCAAGATCACTATGGTCGTTGGCCCCGTAGCTTCTGGAAAGTCTACCCTTTGCAAAGCTTTTCTTGGTGAGATCCCATTCAAGAATGGTCAGATTATCATGCCTGCGGCCAAAACGCCTATCGGATATTGCGAACAGTCTCCCTTCTTGTCCAATGGAACCATCAAAGAGAATATTATCGGCCACTCGCGATTTAACCAACAAAGATACGAGGATGTCGTCGACGCCTGTATGCTTAGAACAGATCTCGCAATACTTGCCGAGGGTGATGAAACGAAAATTGGCAGCAACGGTATTATGCTTAGTGGTGGCCAGAAACAGCGAGTATCTCTTGCTCGAGCGATGTACTTGCAATCAGATTTCCTTATCATCGACGACATCTTGAGTGGCCTTGATAATGACACAGCGAGTGAGGTCTTCAAACGCGTGTTTGGTCCTAGGGGTCTCGCACGCCGACGCCAAGCCACTGTCGTCCTTGTTACTCACTCAGTCCAATATCTTCCTCTGTCTGACTTCATTATCGCTCTTGGAAAGGACGGAACTCTTATTGAATCTGGTTCCTTTGAAGACCTGATGAAGAAGGGCAACTATGTGGCCAATCTTGGTGTCAGCTCTGCGGAAGGTGGGCAAGAAGATGAAACCATCAGCGAGAAAAAGGGTCAGAGCCAAGGTCCCAAACCCCCTCGCGTGGATGCTGGACAGACCGATCTCGAAACTCAAGCCCGGCTCAATGGAGATACCACCGTGTACATGCACTATCTCCGTACCATGAGTATAGCTGCTGCTCTCCTCAGTCTGTTCACGGCTATTTTCTTTGCCATGTGCCACAACTTCCCCACGATTTGGATGAGATATTGGGCAGCTGATTCCTTCCACAAGACCAAAACCTTTTACATCGGAATTTTTGCCTTGGCAAGATCTTTTCAGATTATCGCGCTCTTTATTTGTTGTGTGTGTGTTGTTGTCTGGATGACAACCGAGTCCGGTATTGAGCTTCACCACCAGGCCCTTACCACTGTCATCAACGCACCTCTCCGATTTTTCACCACCACAGACACTGGTGTCGTCACCAATCTTTTCTCTCAAGATATGACTCTAATCGATGGTGATCTGCCAATGGCTCTGCTCAATGTATTGACGCAAGGCACTGACTCTATTGCCATGGCCGCCGTCGTAGCTACTGCATCGCCCTACGTGGCTATCACATACCCTCCCCTTCTACTCATCCTGTACACTATCCAGAAGTTCTATCTCCGAACATCCCGACAGCTACGACTCTTAGATTTGGAGGCCAAGAGTCCCCTATAGTAAGTCTGATCGTCCTTTCTGCATGCACGTTGCTAATACCAAAAAGCGCCCATTTCATGGATACGATGAAGGGTATCGCTACCATTCGTGCCTTTAACTGGGTCCATCACGAAGTCAGCCTTAACCACGAGCTGCTCGATTATTCACAGCGCCCTGCTTATCTCTTGGCTGCTATTCAGCATTGGTTGACATTCATGATGCACATGATTGTCATGGTTCTGGCAATTGTTGTCGTGACTCTGGCGACCCAGCTAAGGGGCAATTCTGGCTTCGCTGGTGCTTCTTTGGTCACTCTCATGACATGGGGAGAGACCATTTCCACCGTCATTCAGCATTATACTTCAGTTGAGACTTCCATCGGCGCTGTTTCTCGAATCCAGACATTTGCTGCAACAGTCAAACCCGAGAAATTGGAAGGCGAGGACATGACTCCTCCTCAAGAGTGGCCAGAAAATGGTGCCATTGTGCTCAAGAATGTTTCAGGTTCTTATGGGTATGAATCATTTCCCCTTTGTGGTAATTATCGTCTCGTGCTAACTGCAAATGTCATAGAACTGTTACAAATAACAGTGATGATACCCTTGCACCTGAAGTCCCCGTCAAGCTTGCGCTCAGAGACTTGACCATGTCCATCAAGCCAGGTCAAAAAGTTGCGCTCTGTGGACGAACTGGCAGGTGAGCTTTTGCGAGATTTCCTTTGCGATAACGTCGTCTAACATGAAATAGTGGCAAATCATCTCTCATTCTCCTCCTCCTTCGCCTGCTCGATCCCCTGCCATCATGTGCGGAAAACATGGAAATGGACGGTATTCCTCTGCACCGTATCGACAGAGAAACGCTGCGCCGCCGCCTCATTGCGGTACCGCAAGACGCTGTGTTCCTTCCCGATGGAAGCTCTGTTAAAGACAACCTGGACCCCTTTAACCTGGCTACAAATGAGGAGTGTTGTGCCGTCCTGGAGGCGGTACAGCTCACCGAATTCCTTAACGAGCTTGGTTCTACCGATGCTGGCATGAATGCAGATGACTTGAGTGCCGGACAGAAGCAGCTGTTCAGTCTTGGTAGAGCTATCTTGCGACGCAGAGTCAAGGACCGACTCTGCGGAAAGCGAGCTGGTGGTATCTTGCTACTGGATGAGGTCAGTTCAAACGTCGATTACGCTACGGATAGAATCATGCAGGAGATCATCAAGGAGGAGTTCTCGGAGTACACAATTGTCATGGTGTCTCATCGACTAGACATGGTCATGGACTTCTTCGATACCGTGGTAGTCATGGATGCCGGAAACGTCGTTGAGACAGGCTCGCCATCAGATCTAGTGCAGACTGAGGGTACCCGATTTGGAGAGCTCTGGGCTATTCAGAAGCAAGGTCGTGAATGATTTCGGCCGGACGGCTAACATTTGATGTTTTTTCTTCATTCTTTGTTTTCTTTGTGCATTTTTTTCAACTTGTATGATAGAATAGAACTGGGTACAGGGCGATTATGCTTGAACTGACGAACAGGAGTCTTAAATTGAATTACAAACTCATCAAGATACGACTTATCAAGATATGACTTTGTCAAATCGCGAATTCACAATTAAAAAAGTATTAATATGGTTATACTCACTTGCGCTTTGGCGTACGTTCTTGTCCAGCCTAGAATGGTTGGCTGCAGCCTATTTTTAGGCTTCAAATTTTGATATGATCACTGGTTGTTTGCAATCCTTCTGTGAAGGATGTCGATTCCTACCATCTCAAATACAAAATCTGCAAATCCAACTGTTTCAAGTCTAAATATAGGCACCAAAAGGATTCCCATTTACTTTCACTCAAGAGTGCATTTGGCGCGGATTACGGAGGAGGCGAAGCTAGCTCGCCATGTTTTAGAATGTTCTAATCGTGGAGATGGATTGGGATGCTAGCAGTCAGCTGAGAGTCAGCCGTCAGCGAGATGGCTGGGATTGGGGCAATAGCGGATTTAATACAGGACCAAGTAAGACTATGACGTATGTACGATACAGTGCAATTTGATTCCAAATGCTAATTCGGGCTGTGTTGAATCCTCGATTGATGTCACTCGCACAGAATGAGTAAGCCAACCGCTGATCGTTATATCTGATACGAATTTCCAGAAGCGTACTCAGGTCGGATGACGGCGGCGACAGCGAGGTGTTTCATGTTGTCCCGATCCCGAGGTCTAACCCGAAGAGTCCGCTTTCCAGAATGCAGATGACCAGTATGGGACGAGATGATTGAAACTTTGCCTTGAAACTAGCCAGAATAGTAAATCTTCCAGAATGCAGATGGCTGATATGAGACATCATGGCTGAAACTTTAGGCAGATCCTAGCTGGAATAGTCTGTTTTCCAGAAACCGAAGGATTCAATATCACCCAGATGTGAGGCAATCCTTAGAGTTTCGCTCACTCCGAGCTCTTGGTGATGGTGGTGTGGGCCGCGCTAGAAGCCGTTCAGTCTCCCGAGGAACTGCAGGAACGCGTCTGTGGGCCAGGCGGGAACCCATCGTCACGCGGTTCTTACAGGGCTTTAAGTGACTTCGCATGCTGACTCTGCAGATGACAGGCTCTAAACCTGGCAAAATGATACTCTAAATGGTGGCTTTCCAGGGATCGGTTAGATTTAGCTGATGACACTGCATAAACCTTAACCGAGAACATGCAAGGGCAATCAAGGGCACACCCCCTGCACCGTTACTTCCGAATGGTTTCGAAAATAAGTCTTTTGGAATTTACGCCTCGGTGTGAGTAAAGAGGGAATGTATTCAACCTCCGTCGCTTCAAACGACATATAACGTCTCGAGATGTCCACAGGTTCGCTTGATTTTAGTCAAGGAAATTCATCTTACACTCTTTTGTTTCGTTGCAGTGCAACCCTTTTTTCATAATGCCTTCTCTAGACTATTACTCTGAAACGGACAGAATTGTCCTTAATGGAAAGCTCGACGACCTCGAACGTGTTAGCCACGCCATCTGGGCGAGTGTAGTTCAGCTCTACTTCAACTCCAACGGATGGACACTTCACTGCCTCCAGGAGCGTGAAGGACGATGGGACCTCAGCCGCCGACTTGTCGACTTCGCCGAAACCACTACTCTTGGTGACCTGTTCGCCCCTAAGGGGCTTCCGGCCGTGTCGGAGCAGACCAAGACAGAGGACCACTTCTACATTGCCGTTACCCGCTCCGGACTCGCTATCCCCAAAGTTAGCGACGAGGTAAGATGCCCAGTGACACCAGTTCGAATACAATCAATACTGACCATCTTCTCAGACCAAGTACATTCTTGTTCTCACCCAGGGCTTGGGCAACTTCATGGCCCATGTCGTTCAACCCAACCCCGGCAACCGCGAAACGGCTCACGCTCTCCTTAATGCTTTCTCTACCGTTTGGCAGGGTTTCTGCTCTGGTTCTCTCGACGCTGGCCGCCGAGTCAACGAGCTGAACCTTATCAACTGGGCCGACCTCAAGTCGTACGAGCGTTACAACAAGCAGACTCTCACCAAGAAGAATGAGGCCTTCCACCAAGTGGTTATGGCACACGCCAAGTCAAGGCCCTTTGCTTCCGCTGTCTGCGCTTGGGACGGCAGCCTCACCTACCAGAAGCTCGATGAGTACTCCAACAAGATTGCTAACTTCCTCCGGCTCATGGGCGTGAGGGAGGGAGACTTCATTCCTTCGGTTATGGAGAAGTCCTTCTGGAACACCGTTGTCCTGATCGGTATCCTCAAGGCTGGTGGTGTTTACGTGCCCATGGACCCTAAGATGCCCCCGACCCGCATCAACAGCATCCTCATGCAAATTTCCGCCAAGGCTTACTTCACAAATCTCCCCCCTAAGAGCAGACGCAAGATTAACCCTGCCGTCTACTGCATCAAGAACATGCAGGAGATTGCGATGCAGCCATCCAACCGCAAGTTTGTCCCCGTCAACCGCCCATCTGGCCTTGCCACCTGCTTCTTTACGTCCGGAAGCACTGGTACCCCCAAGGGAGTGATGCATGACCATGCAGCCATCTGCACTGGTGCAGTGGACCTGCTTGGTCCCATGCACATGGATGAGGAGACTCGATGCCTCCAGTTTGTTTCCCCAAGTTTCGACGTTAGTGTGTCAGAGATCTTTGCTACGCTTTACGCTGGCGGTTGTGTTTGCATTCCCTCTGAGGCAGGTAGGCTGAACGATCTTAACAAGGAGATCCAGGCTCTGGAAGCCACCCATGCATTCCTCACACCTTCCGTTGCTAGTCAGCTGAAGCCTGAGCATGCGCCCACTCTCAAGTACCTGATGCTCGGTGGTGAGCCCATGGACCGAGATACCCTTCAGGGACTCTGCGACAAGGTCAACCTCATTAACACGTGGGGCATGACTGAGTCTAGCCTCTGGGACACTGCCACGGAACCCCTGCACATGGACAGCAATCCTAGCAACATTGGTCCCACCACTGGTGCTCGCATGTGGATTGTCCACCCTGACAATCACAACACCTTGCTGCCCTTCGGCGCTGTCGGTGAAGTCATGGTCGAGAGCTATGGCGTTGCCCTCGGCTACATTGGTCAGCAGCAGGGCAAGCCTCGATTCGTTGCTCCTCCCCAGTGGAGACAACAGATGCTTGGTAACCAAGAATTTGGTCGCCTTTACCTCACCGGAGACCTTGGCTACTACAATGCCGATGGATCCATCTGCCTGCACGGCCGCAAGGACACCCAGTCCAAGCTCCGCGGACAGCGCATTGAGCTTGGCGAGGTTGAGCACCACCTTCGCCAGGCCCTGCCCTCTGTCGATGTTGTCGCTGAGGTCGTCGAGATTGGCCCTGATGCCCGCAAGACTTTGGCTGCCTTTGTCGCCCCTCCGGCTGGCCGAGGTGATAATGCAGCCAGCCAAGCGGTTGCCCTGGACGAATCCGCAATCACATTCGTTCAAAACACTCGAGCCTCCGTAACGGCTGCTCTGTCCAAGGCCGCCCCCATCTACATGGTTCCTGAAATCTTCATCCCTATCAACAGAATCCCCTTGACCATCTCGGGCAAGACCGACCGAAAGATTTTGAGGCAGCTTGCCCCAACAATCTCGGAAAGCAAGATCTCCGCCTTGCAGGGAGTTGATGACGGTGACAAGGTCAGCCCAACTAATGAGCGGGAGCAGCGGCTCCAGTCTGTTTGGGCCTCGGTTCTCGGTGTCGACGCCGGAGGCATTGGCATTCACGATCACTTCCTCCGCATTGGTGGTAACTCTATCCTCGCCATGAAGGTTGCCGCTGCTGCCAGCGAACACGGAATGGCGATTACTGTCGCTGATCTCCTTCAGCACCCAACTATCGCTTCCCTATCTGTGCGCCTTGCCGCATAAGCTTCTCCAGACATTCACGTCCCTCGCAGTCTTTTTTCTCTTACTCAGTCACGCGCTCACAAATGCTCACACGGCAATGTTTTTTGTAAATTTCGGGAGTTTTTCTTTGTCAATGATCTTGGGCGCAATCCAGCTGGTTCTGTTATTGCATCAAGATTATCATGGTTTCACGTCGAAACAGAACACGTATAGATCCGCCGCATCTAGAATTTCCTACGGTCACATTCTGTGTACATATTTTTTCAACTCTTTTAGCACTTTCTCTACATAGGCACGATGATTCTGCATTTAATATGAACTTCTTTTTTGGCGACTCTGGAGTGCATTTTGCCACAATGTTGATTCCTTGATTGCAGTGTTGACCTTCTGTGAACAGCCCATGAAGGTGGATACCTTGCTCTCAGCCCCGCCCCACTCTGGTCCGATCTTTCGTATTACTAAGAAGGCTATCACCAGGATTATTAGCGTGAAATTTCAGGAGATGAATCCCCGCTTTGGGGACAAAGCTTGTCTCTTTCGGCTGGAATCATCGGGCACTCTCATCGGGCACAGCGAGCAAATGAGACCTTGAGACAGGTCATTAGAACCAGGCTGTTTCCTCATCAAGAAGGATGAAGGAAGAGGAAGGTGGGATGGAGATGCCCAATAAGTCCCCAGTATGGTCCCATCCAAAATCAAACAAGGACCAGTGATTGTTCGAAGATTGGCGCAAAAACTGGGTATTGTAGCCAATATTCTTTACGAGTTGCCAAGAAAGGCACCCTAATGTCACCCGAGCCAAAGATTTGGTCATTACACAATAGTATACGGAAACCAACGGCTCAGACGTTCAGATACGTTACAACCCACATCGGCTGTCGGCTATTTTCAATGACAAGGCGAAAGATGCAATGAATAAGCAACACGAGGGATCCCGGTCGGCATTCTGGCAATACAATTTGGTAAAGTTTTATGCTATCACCTAGCTTGAATTTTAGCACAATGTTTGCTGGAATGATGTTTGGCTGCCCTCTTTTTTTAGGGCCACTGTGATGATAGTGTTGTGAATCTCATTCTTGGCCTTATTGGGTGACGGAGCTTTTAGATGCAGCCTGTCGGTACCCCGTAAGCTTGGTCCAGGGTCAGGGATGATAGCCCCACAGGTCAACGCCCAATCTGCGTTGCACTGTAGATTCCCTCCCCTGTGGGTCCAATAACGTAAGTACTCCATATGCTCAAAGGTGGAGCTCTTGGGTCAGGTCTTGTTGACCAAGACTCACTCGAATGGAGAGGTTCGTCATAAGAGGAAAAAGATGTGATGAAAGCAAGAAGCGAAAAAAAAAAAGGCAATGTGTTTATGATTGATTTGTTTGTTTCAAACAAAGATCAAAGATCATCTCTGTTTGGAGCGATCGTTATAAAAAGCGCTAGAGGTTTGGGTCTTGGTGGTGTGAGGAGCCTGCAGCAGAATCCACTTGGTGGGTGTGCGTGTAGTAATGTTTTGTCATGTACTCGTATTTTGAAACATCGTAGGAATGCACTTTGGATGACAGCGCTCACGGATGACAGCGAAGGAGCGAAACCGAATCCATACATCAAACGCACATGGTGACTCGGTATCTTGTGAGAGAGGCCTCCACACTTACGAAACTGGCTTTGTGGATTCTAGAATCTTGGTTGATCAGGCATGGGTCAGGTACTTGACGCTTTTTACAATTTGAATTGTTGAAAGGTGGAGATACACCACTGATTAGTGTGATTTCGTATGACCATGTGACCATGTGTTAGCTCAAATCAAGGCCACAATGATGGATTTCAGTGGTAGGAGCCCATTCATAGGACTGAAATAACGTACTATAACCCACCCCTCAGCATTCTAGTTTCGCATGTGGTCTTTCTCTAGCCCTGTACTGGAGATTGGCGTCATCAAGAGTAGTTTTGATCCACTCTGCTTGGCCCGTGACCCTTTCGATCTTACTGTCTTACAAGCCATTGCTGGCTGATGCTTTTGATGAGAAGTTCGCTTCTGAGAGTTACTCTCTTGAAATGGAGATGCAGTTTGGCAATTCTGTAGCTTGTGATGGATGATCGTGCAGGATAACACAAAACACACTTAGAATTCATGTCGGGAGTGCATGATATGCATGCTGAAGCTAAATATTATTGAGACCGTGAATTAAACGCCATCTATGATCCGAAGCACCAGAATTTAGATCTCGTTAGAAGCCCGTCTAGTTACAGTCATGCAGAGTTCGAATCTCTTTGTGAGTTGTAGTCGTGGACATGCATAGTCTTCAATCGTATTAGAAGTCTCGTAATTCATGTATGGACTTGAGTTCACCTTAGAGTATCGTGGCCACAGTTATAAATTCTGGGATGTAATATTTCGTTGAAGTGTGGCCGTAATCAAACCTAGGCTCCAGACGTCATTGGAAGCAGCATGCGCAGACTTCGGGCGCGGAGCCGCAAGCACGCAAAGCTCAAGCAACCAAGCTCTAACCCAGGGAGTCCCAAATCTTCGGTAGCACGATCCAATTCAATCAGTTATTTGAAAGATTTTCTCAATGGAGTCGGTGGCGCATTTTCATTCACGGGTAATGCCCAATTATAACGGTCAAATCTAGGATGCATGTGTATATGGTTGAAGAGTTGCAAGCAAATATTACGGTCATCCATAATAGATAATTTCAGAAATATGTAGTATCGGTCTAAATAGTAGTTGGTCGAAGGTTTCATGCGAAAAAAAAGAAAGCCCCTACAAACGAACTTTCCTCGTTTGATTTGTTTGTTTCTGGAGCTCCTTAGTTATTTTAACCGCTCGGCGAGCCGCTAAATCCAAGAGAATTTCTTCACTTCCTCCTGGAACAGTAATGGCTTTGACATCTCGCCAAATGCGCTCTACTCGAGCACCACGACCTCCTCTTGTTAAACCTACACCACCCATGATTTGAATGGCTTCTCTCACCACCTTTTCAAGCACAATCCCTGCATGAGCTTTGAGCTGTGCCGTTGTGCCAGCTAATAGGAACTCCCCTTCAAGCGGGGAGAGTTTAGACAACTGGTAGATGAGACTCTGCAGAGATGTTAGGTAATATGGCTTAGGATCATTGCGTATTTTTACCTCAATCCATGCTTGCAATGCTTCGGCTTCCCTGCTCATATTGGCAAATTTGAGTCTGATAACCGCTACAATTGTGGTGAGTATTTGGCTACCATTAATCCTATACTAGCACTTACGGTGGTCTGTCAAGTGTTTGCCAAAAGTCTCTCGATTGAGTGCATATCTTGCAAATTGTCAGCTTCACTGGCAATGCAACAGGAGGGATTACATACTGAATAGAATCCTCCAAGCACACTCTGGCGCACCTGAGTGCTTGGAAACCTATAAATAGTCTCTATGCAAGGGATCAGCATTTATCTGTAGCCGAATACAAAATATATCGTGGTATATTACCTCATGATTGAAATTAGAGACGATGTATTTGAACCCGTTCCCGCGCTCGCCCACGACCATATCCACAGAGACCTTGACATCCTCAAGATCTACAAAGGCAGTACCCGCAGATGTCGAACCAGAAATAGCCATATGCTTTGTGGTGACGCCATCTGTTCGTGGTACAACGAGCAGTGTAAAATTACCCGTAGTTTCTCTTACCAAAGTAAGGAAGTAATCAGCATACATGCCAGACGTAATCCACTGGTGATGACTCTTGTTAGTTGAGATTTAACTTCAAATAAATACCTTTTTTTACCTTCTTTTGTCCATTAATAATGAAATAAGACTCATCTTCCGAGAGCTGGGCTTCGGTTTGTAAACCTTGGACATCTGAACCTGCATCGGGTTCTGTGATGGCTAGAGCTATTCGTGCTTGACCAGAGAGGACCTCATGCACAATTCTGTTTGGAAGTACAATTAGATACTGGTTAAGAGATGGCACAGTACTCTTACGTTTGTTTAATCTTCTTCGACCCAAACTTTTGAAGAACTGGTACAGCAAGAGTCTGTGACCCGAAGAAGGTCAGTCAAGGGTAGCGGCACACAGAGTCAAACTTACAACGCCCCCCACTAGCCCGTTCTCTATTCTGGTAAGCTTAATTTAGCGGAGGCTCGATTATTCTATCATTTGGAGAGCTTACCCAATGCCACCGACACGGCCAAATTCGTCATGAACAATAAAATCATGAAATCCATCCCACTCACTTACTGGGATATCGCCGATGACGGGATATTTCCCCTCCCATGATGAGTCGATTTTTGCACCGGAGGCGATCGGCATCAGCAATCCATCATCAGCTGCTTTTTGATAAAGCTCCTTTGGGAGTGACCCCGACGCTTCCCATTCTTCAGTGTGGGGGATGAGATTCTGGCGCGATTAGAATAACATTGATAAAAACACTCGCGAACAGTAAGAGGGCTCTGGAAGGTTACCTCGTCGACCCATGATCTCATTGCCTCTCGAAGTTTCCGATGGCTGTCCCAGTAGTGTGGGCTGGGGCATCCTCGAGCCCAAGGCGCCTCTGCAAACGGCAAATTGGAGCCATAGAACCATTTTCTCTGAATTTCATCTGAGATAATCGACATATTTACAATTGCGCACTCAATAAGGCTTTGTGTGTCTTGAGGAACTCAAGATATCTTCTCTCCCGCCTCCATCGTCGCCCCACAGCAGCCAATCAGCGCATTATCTGAGGTTACATTTTCGGAACTTTCGACTTATTGACGGAATCTTCCCCATATATATTCCGTGAAATTCCATGGCACCGGCTCCTGTTTTCTGCCGGCTGCTGTCCAGCTCCATCAGCTTTCCGACATGTGTGTTGTTCCTGTTGCTTTCGTGCTCTGCTGACGCCGGCTGACGACGATATACCCGCACGCACATACAACACCTGAGACGCCGCAGCCGGAGGAGTGATGGAAACAGACTCCAACCAGCCCGGCGCCTTGTCCGACACAGCCCAGTCCCAGAGCAACGATGCTCCCTCAGGTTAGGGTTAGGGTTAACCCTGAGCACATACACTAAAGTCATAGTGGAAAAACATTTCCACTTTACTATGTTCAACCGCATGGACCAGAATGAATATATCCAAAGAAGAATACTACACTACAATGGCTTTCACAATGGTTTTCCAGATGAGGATTCAAGAAACGATTACCTTGAATACAAGAAAGTCTCACTGGGTATAAACACATAGAATGGCTGGAGAGCCAGATTCTCTCGAAACCACTTCCGGCCGGGGTGATAACATGCCGAAAAGGCTTGACCTTGGAAGAACTCAGATGGCTGAGAAGAAAGGGTGAAATGTTGGTCCAAAGATGCATCCAGTGAGTTAAACAACTTCATCTCTTTAGGCTTTTAGAGTATAAGACTAACATTGGCATAGTCACACAAACCTACGAGTGAGATTTTTAAATGTTCATCCTTATGCATTTGAGACTCTTAATGCAAGAAGGAAACATGAGGCATGTGTCAATAGGGCAGTGGCGCAACTGAAACGCTAGGAGACATGGCTGCAATATGTCCACCAAGACGAGGAGGAAATTATGAGTCAGATGGAAGAGTTGGAAAGTGGAGGCAATTAGAACAGTTTTAGAGATGGCATTACTCTCGAAGCATGGAAGACTAGAATAAATACTACTGTCCGTTTGACTACACTGTGGAAGCAAATCTGTCACAAAAAATCAGACCAACCAAGATTTTGCTGGTAGATCCACTTGCAGCGGGTCCCACGATAAGATAAAAACCTCCGCGATGATTCCCTGAGAAGAGAAGTGTTGGAACCAGCAATGTTACGTGCGATCCCTGCAGCTTAAGCGAATGATGGCATTGCGTGTTTGGAACGGGCAAACGCCAAAGGGATCTATTAGTTTGGCTAGCGGGAAGAAGAAGATATAAATAAGAATCATGACATGGTATCATTTATTGGTCGTCCAATGCATCGACAGTAAATCTTTAAACATGAGAATGGCAGCAACCGCCAGCAGCCAGCCAATGGCGGTCGCCGCAATTCTAAGCCCTCGAGGAACAAATTAATTAAGGGAATGAGTTTAATAAAAGATACTTGAATTTTAAGGGTTTTATAAGCTACTTATAGTAGAGTACTAACTAACTAATTAAATTGATCAAACTCTAAGAAGTTCGCACACTAATTAAACAAGCAAGCAAATTCTCGATCACAAATGATAATCCCAAGCAATACAATCAACGTATCAGCTGTTGGCAACAAGAACTATCCTTACATCTTCTTGGTTGGCTTCCTTGCTCGCACAGGTCGAGTCTCTTGTTCAATTACAGCAGATGTAGCTCCTATGCTCTGCGATGTTATCTCTGACTCCTGCTCATCAGAAGAGTCTTCTCCATCAGACTCATTGGACTGCTGATTGTTTACAGTAGATCGACCATCGTCAATACTCTGTACCATATCGACCGATAGAGTTTCGTCAGCACCATTGGGAGGATTGTCAGATGTTGCCTCGCTTCCCACTACCACATAGTCTTCATCTCTTGTGGGCGCAGGCCTAGGTGGTGCAGGCATCGACGATGCGGGGCGTTGATTTTTTCGTGGCTATGGGTATCCTGGTGGTACTTCATCCAACTCCAATTCACATCGCGTTGCTTCATCGCCTTCCATTATCCCTGCTAAGTAGAAACATTAGCGTGCTCCGGGTGACCAGAAGGATGACAAAGAAACTGATTGTCATAGCCATGTCTGGAACGGCAGCAGCAATCATCGATGGGGTGACGATCCATTTGGCATGTGGCATTAATCCAAAGAAGATACATCACCACTAAACCTTTGTTGGTAAGATTCCAAAGGTCCCAATTCGAGCATTGTGTAGAGGGCGACCGCTGCTTATTGCGGATAAAGTTAGTATGCTTGGGGCCCCTGCTTTGGTCTGCATCAATAACTCGCTTCGCCATTGTGCAGGCGCGACGAGACCTTCAGAGGCATCCCCATCGTGCTTTTCTGTGGTAATTTTCGCTAATTTGTCTAGTAGGGGGTAGGACCTTTTTGGTAACTCTGGAGGCAATTTTGCAAGAGTATCCTAACTCAAGACTAGATGTAGTTGTGCAGAACGAAGCACGTCAGCTGTGGAAGAATAATTTTAAGACCATTATTGTTCTCAGCGAGCAGGTTCGCGCCGCAGAGGATCCAGAACTGCAGGCTGTCCTGGGTCGTATTCATCGAGGAGCTCCGACGGTCTCCTATCTCAATATGTTGAACGACCGATGCTACCGACCAAGCCAGAGAATAGCATGGGAGGAGAGCACGATCGCCGTCACGCCCCTAAACCGCAACAGCTGAATCTTAATACGGAGGCGACTCTTGTCATGTAGCGTAAGCATAAGAGGGAGAGGCGCGTGTGGGTAAGTCCCGGGGTAACTGGATGACGCAGTTAAGGTCACAGTCAGGGTAGCAGCTGCTAGGGGTCTTCTTGTTGTAATAATGATCGTTGTTCTATCTATTCTAGCTGAATGAGGCCCCTTTTGGTGTTTGGAAGAGGGTCACGTGATACCCTCAATCTCGCTTCCTACCGTGTTCACACCAGGCACCTAGCCGGCGCCTTAGGCCTCGATGACCGTAATCCCTTTGGTCAATTCAACGTTCCAACAATTGGGATTCTGAATATTGCATGATTTTGAAATGCATTGAACATTGAATATTAAGAAAAAAAAATGCAAGGGTACAGAAAACGATGAATAGCACTTGTTTGCCACTTTTATGGAGTTAGTTAATTTGCACGCCACCGATCCGACCACACCTGCTATTGAAAATTTGACAATCTTCGGACAATCTCAGCACTGATGAAATACTGGGAAGAACCTACATGTGAATTTCCAGCTGGTTCCCATATGTCTCGAGAAAAGAGAGACCCCTACCCTCCTGCCTAACTCAACTTCCTGCAGCTGTGGTCGCGGAAGGTTCAAGGCTGCATGGTCAGACTGCCATGATTTGGGCTAGATGTGGGGCTGTGGCCGGAAATGCGCGCCGACTTCGAACTCGCATTTTCCGAGTATCATTCCGTAAGACGGAGTTGGAATAGGTTGGTTTGTGCGCCGCGTGTGATTCGCAGCGCCATCTCTTTTTCCATCTGCCGAAATGGGCTCATACTCCTCCATGAGCCGCGGGAAAACCTTGAACGCTGAGGCCATAACAGCAAGGCCAGCAGCTATATAGCCATCCCGTCACGACGAGCAGCATCATCAAACTATCCACAACCGAAAGAATATACCCTTGATTTCGAAAAGAAAAATGACGTCAAATTGTCAATTGAATATCATTATCGTTGGAGCCGGAATCGGAGGGCTTGGTGCTGCCCTGGCACTGCGGAATGCTGGCCATCTTGTGACGGTAGTCGAACAAGCGGCGGAATTTGTCGAGGTAAGGTTTCTCAAGACACTCAAATTAAATCATATTCCTTACTAAGGGTACCACCCGTCATCAAGGTTGGTGCTGGAGTGCAAGTACCACCAAATGCAGCGAGGGAGTTGATACGATGGGGAATAGGTGGGCAAATGGATGCTGTTTCATCTAAACCATCACGTATCAACTACAGGTCATGGGTTACCGGTGATCCTGAAGGGCAAACAGACTTATCAACACATATGGAGAGATACGGCGCTCCATATTGGCAAATCTACCGACCTGACTATCATAACATCCTTGTCGCTGCCGCCATTGAAGCAGGTGCAAAGATACGCAAAGGCCAAACTGTTGTCAAATACCACCCCAACGATGCTGCGATAACACTGGAATCTGGGGAGGTTTTGAGAGGAGACCTTCTGGTTGCCGCTGACGGTGTTAAGAGCATTGCGCGGAGCGCGATAGGGCTCAGCATTGAGCCTCATGAAACTGGCGATACATGCTTCCGCGTTGTCATTCCACGAGAGAAGTTGACGCAGGACTCTGAGCTCGCTCCTTTGAGTGAAGATCCAAATTTCGAGCAATTCCTTGGTCCAGATCATCACATTATTGGGTATGCAGTTCTCGTCTCATCAGTTTCACTGTCAGCACTAACCAATACAGATACAACATGCAAAAGGAAAAGACCTTCAATCTTCTCATGGTGATTCCTGACGATAAAAAGATGAAAGGTTTCAAGGCCCCTGCCACGGCTTCTGAAGTGCGGAACGCGTACAAAGGGTGGTCTTCAATGTTAGCTATCCATTCACAAGGTGCTTCATAAAAATGGTACAGAGACTTAATGCGATATCTAGGGTTCAAAAACTTCTATCCTTCATTCCCGAAGAAGTTGAGAAGTGGCGTTTAACAGATCTACCCGCTGTCACCAACTGGGTCCATCCAGGTGGCAAGATGCTTCTTATTGGCGATGCTGCACATGCAACACTGCCCTATCTCGCCCAGGGCGCGGCCATGGCTATTGAGGATGCAGCTGTTCTGGGATATACTCTCTCCCACATTAACTCCAAAAATGAGCTTCCTTCTCTGCTGCAATTCTTCTATCGTACGAGAGTATCTCGAGCACACTCAATCCAACGAGGTAGTTTCACCAACAGATTCTTTATTCACATGAAGGACCAAGAATCATTGGCAATGAGACGAAGCGTATTCCAGGCTGGGGACTACCCAAGCAGCCCGAATCTCATGGGTAATACCATATTCCAGGATTGGTTGTATGGATACGACGCAACAGCCGATGCGGCTGAATGCTGGAAGAAAGAGAAGGATCGCGAAAACAGCGCGCGACTCTGAGAGCTATGCAAGCGTGCTGGTAACAAAATTGGCAGAATCTGAGTTTGGCTGTTTTATCACTGTCCATCTAACTTGACTTTTCATCTCAGTGTCAAAAGATCGAGAGCAGTGCTACACGCTCCGGATAACGGCGATTACCTGTGTGGCTAGGTTCCTGGATCACCCAGTGGAACCTATCGTTTGTTTTTCACTAGAAACGCTTCAATTTTGACTTTTGGGTGGTTCCTCTTCAGATCTTTTCGGCCTTTTATCCCACCATTGAAGCTGCTAGTTGCAGAGTTAGACCCCCTCTTCATCGCATAACACAGTTATTACGGCACGCCCAGGTCTCGTGCTGTGACACCTGGTCGTAACACTTAACGCTGTGTGCAAACTTTGCATACAAAGAAACTTTTCAATAGCTCGAGACCATCCCGGCACCCGTGTGCTCATAGAAGACACATTGAGTGTCAATCCTCCAAGAGTCAAGCTGAGATCGTGTATTAAATTCTCAGAACTAGCAGTAAATATGTAGCAAAGAAAAGGTCCGCTGAAACGGAAACAATTGATAGGAAATAGCGGCATTGTTGTGGGTTGGTCCCCCACCTAACATCGTTTCTCTAGGTTTTGAACTTCAGCGCCGTCATGACTGTGCTGTGCGCCAGCGCGGCTTGCATCATACGAAATAGCAACCAGGCATCATAAATTATAATGAAATTAACCGAAAAGTTTATGGAGGGGAAGAAGGGAAATGAGGCGATTTCTAAAAGGGGCTGCTGTCAAGAGAGCTGTGGCCCCTGCAAATACAACAGTCAATAGGCGCGTACGCATCTACTAAGGCAGGAATCGGACTCACGTTGGCACTGATGAGTTATTTTGAAGGCACAGCAGTTGGCCTTCCATATCCGTGTGGATGTTGTAGACAGGCAGTCGCATCGTGTCTTGCAAGGCGGCAAAACTGTCATCGGCAAGACTCACTCCAGGCATAATGGGGTAGGCAAACGGATCTTCCATGGGGAAGCCCATGACATCCGTGGGAGAGGTGCCCAGAAGGGGGGGCGACATTGAGACGGGCTGCAAGGTAGGTCTTTGGGGAGGAGCTTCATAATTTCGAGAGGGCTGATTGTCCGAGGTGGTGGATGGATGGAGACCCCATGGCTCTTGAGGCCTCAGAACGGCCAGCGGGGTCAGTTGTTGGGGGCCAGAGCCCGTTCGAGGCCGAAGGTGGGAGTCCTTGCCGCTCGACTCTCGGGTGAAATCGCCTGGACGGTCTGTCGACTTGAACTGGCTAGGAAGTTGATCAAATAGGGACTACAAGATATATACCCGTAAACGTCGATGTTCACACAAGTCTTCACCTGAATAAATAACTTACGTTGAGAGCAGCAGCCACTCTGTCTGCCGCCTGACTTCTCTCTTTGAGGCCGGATATGCAGTCTCTGCCAAGCTTGGCGTCGGAGATGAGTTCTGAGGCTCTGGGCTTGTCCGGATTGTGCAATACATATAAGACGATGCTTAACACGGCGAAGAACTGCGTGTAGGTAATGAACCAGTAAGGCCCTATTAGCACAGCTTGTCTTCGGATCTCCAAGCCTATGTGTATGATGTTCCGACAAACGTGGATGCCACACGTGGCGAGGGCCTGGTGTCGCTCATCTGCGGCTTCGGAATCCGAAGAATGATGGGCGCTGAATTGAAGAAATGGTCTGTAGAGCATCAGCTGAACGTGGCCATAGGCAAAGCGCAATAATGTCTTGATCCTGTGGCATGGCCTCGTGTTAGCAAGAATCTGAAAGTCTACAAGATGAGTGTGGCGGCAAGGTAAAGAAGTCATTCACTCTAGCCCCATGTCTGATGACAATCCAATAAATTTCCCGTGGAGTGATGGACTAAACATACCGGGTAATTTGTAAATCTTCCTCTGGACCCGGGCGCCAAGTAGGTGGAAGCTGTTCGTGCCAATCGTGAAGATCCCGCTCAATCTCCCGGATTCGGGCGCAGCTGATCTTGTACATGACCTTTGTTGGGCCTTCGGCTGCTTTCGGGGGGTATATGTGCTCCACCACCGTAGCGAGAATACACATCAGCTTCGCATGAGCATTGAAAGCCTGAAGATATGAAGGAGTTCCAGGGGGTGTGCGGAAGATGGCAACTTCCGTGATGTTCTCGTCGTCAACCTCGGTTGGCCATGGCTGATCTATATCTTTGTCCTGCAAGAGGAGCGGGAGGCCGAGTGTGGTGGACAGGTAAATGTCCATCTGTCGGATCGTGTGGAAGACCCTTCTCCTTGTCTCGTCGATGATCGGCGTCATGGATGTATGGGGAAGGTGGCGATGCAACCCCATGCGAAGGGCGGAGCGGAGGGCGATGCCGATGAAGGTGTGGCAGCCGCTAAGGTTGCCGGTAGCTTGGAGAAATTGAATTATAAAAGCCAGAGCCTGCAGAGTTGTCATGTCACAGCACTCGGTGATGTCTTGGAGATGGAATCTTGCTGAAATGTAGTACTTGTGCCTGGGTTCAATGCCAAGGTTAGAGGACGCACGAAGTGGGGACTGGAGGGGGGAGCGGCGGTTTCTTACCCGCGATCCATGGCTACGGCCCAGTGGTCGGGGTTGCTGGGGTCATTCTCGTCGACGTCGTACATGGAGCCCAAAGCCATGACGGAGAAGAGGAGGCCAACGAACCTGCGTTGCTCATGCGTATATTTCTGCGGACGTTCCTTGTAGAGAGTCTCAAAGGCTTCCCAAAAGGACGGGGCATGCACTACTCTGAGGATGCAGGAAGCGCAGTCGAATGAATACTCGCAGAGGAGGCGAGCGAGCTCTCGAGGCGGCAGTCTTGCGTAGTCATAGTTGTCCTGCCACCATGGATTGGCAGAGTACACAGGCAAGCCACCCATGGGCGATGCGAGAAAAGGCCGGTGAGGTTGCGGCAGGAATGGAATTCGCGAATCGTATCTTACAAGGGAGGGAAACTGCTGACTGATGCGGCTCAAGAAGGCGGCCCCGGAGGACAGGCCGTGAAAGGCCGACTCGCCCGTATCTGTAAGGTCTAATTGACTACTTCGCTCTACCAGCTGGATGAAGCTCGGACGGTCCGCTTCGGCCTCCGCTGCGTTACTCTCACCATGATTCACTACAGCAGCGCGGAGCGGTTTCTGGGCCGCTGGGGGCACCACCGGCTGTTCGAGATCCAGGTCCGGCATGAACCTACGGAGCAGAGCTTCCGCTCTACGGAGCTTCTGCTCGAGGACCTCAACATCCTGTGGATGTGTGATCTTCTCGCGAACGGAGGGAGTCTCGTATGTGCATGCTACAAAGGTAACGGGGCACTTGTCAGCGGCTAAAAAAAGAAAACACGAGAAGAAAAACGAAAGCAAAAGGAAAAAATCCGATTGGGGACACCCGGAACCGGAATTGAACAAAAGTCTCACCCGACTTGAAGTCTGCACAGCTCGTACACGGCCGCCCTCCATCGCACTTGATCTTCTTCCGCCGACAGTCGTCACAAGCGCGCGTGATTCTGCGGCGCTTCCGCGCGGCCAGCCGAGCGTGATGGCTCGAGATGGAGCCCTCCTGCGTCGCCTCCCCGGAAGCATCATTCTCCTCCCCCGACATCGATGTCGGGGAGAAGGCGCGAGTCAATGGCAGCGTCTTCGTCGTCGTCGGCTTCTGCTTGAGAGCAGACATGTCTTGAACCAACGCTCCGTTTCCAAAATGAGACATATGGGGGGCGGAGGGGGGAGGGGTGTGTGAGTGTGTGTGTGTGTGTGGACGTCAACTTAGCTAGCTTCGCGCGGGACAGATGGTGCGCGTGGGAGGAGCATGGGTACGGAAGTTTAGTTGCAAACAGCTAGCTTCTGTGATGACGATCAGGGGGGGGAGGCTGAAGGTGAGGGAAACAGGAAAAATATCAAGACGACGTGAAGCCGACGATTAGCTTCAAGGTCTAGATGAACCTTCACATGGAAGAAGGAGGAAAAGCGGGGAACTGGTGGAGTCAGCAGCGATGCTTAAACGCGTTGAGGAAGCTCACAATGCTCCTTGACTGTGCAATGAGCAGGCACACTTCGATCCAGTGGCTCAACTGCAGCGTGTCATGAATGCTGCACGTATATCCTGACAAAAGCCGGCGTGGACATAGGGTTTGCCAGAGGTGCAAGCGAGTTGAATTGAGTTGATGGCATCAAGGAATCAGCTCCAGCCTGAGGAACCAATCAATTGTGGCGCAGCCGGAAACGCGTCCTCCGGTTGTGCGCTCTGTCTGGCCAATCACTGCGCTGCTAGCCGGTTATCCGGATCAGTATCATCCTGACGAGCCAATCACCTCGCTTGGCCTGCAGCCTCGCTCACCAGGCTGCCAATGGCTGGCTGGAGCGCCAGTTTGACGGAGTCGCATTTGCTGCACCTCAGGCACCCTCGTGGCGGAACTCTTGGCATCCAACTCCTCCAGCGGACCCGGTGGAAGCGCCCCGCCCGGGCGGAACGTCAACAGACTTTAGGTCGCCGCCGGCCGTTGAAACATCTGCCCCAGTCCATTCACTTGCAGAAGCTCAGCGCCAGCTCCCGTAGTTAGTACGGTAAACCGCTCGGTTGTGGCTCGGTCTTTTGGTACATCTCTCGCCACTTCCAGCCTCCATAACCGAGATAACCCGGTCAGCAGCTGGCTCTGCATCCATAGTTCTGACTGCTCAAAGTTGGGCAATGCTTGAGATCCCACGATGCTGTGCGATTGTTGCCAACAATTAAGCCCTAGAAATGCGTGCCCTTTTGGCCAAATTATTCCGCGTAGCCGGCGCCCAGTGCAGTAATTTGCCCATTGACAGCTTGGCGTGCTAACCGCCAAGAAAATCCACGCAGATTCGTCTGCAGGGTGACCAACGATGCCGCCACAGATCTGCGTTTCCGTTGAAGATAAAAAGGGTCTGGTAGACCTCCTCGTGCTGTAATATCGAGTTTATCACATTTACTCGTCCCGACAAGTGAAATATCTTGCCTGCTTCACTTTTTGTGTTTCTCCTCTCCACTCTAGACTTGCGATAAGAAGGTTCGTCCACAAGGGGCAGTCGTTCAAAATAATTCCTGCATCATGGCGTCAGACGAGGATAAAACATGGCGGATTCATGTTTTTGACCAAGCCAACCGACAACTGACACGGCCAGCGCATGCTTTGACGCCCCAACAGGTTATCCAGGAACTAGGAATGTCTGCACTCGATGGTCTTTCGGAACAAACGGCGGCAAGCCGTTTAAAGGAGTATGGCCCCAATGATCTCGGCCATGGCCAAGGTGTATCCGCATGGAAGATTGTCGTGGCCCAAGTCGCTAATGCTATGAGCCTTGTGCTCACCCTGGCCATGGCAGTGAGCTTCGGTATCAAGTCCTGGATTGAGGGTGGCGTTGTTGCTGTCGTGATCACCCTCAATATTGTTGTGGGCTTCTTCCAGGAGTACTCTGCAGGAAAGACCATGGATTCCCTTCGCTCACTGAGCTCGCCCACCGCAACCGTAGTCCGTGGTGGTGATGCCAAAGTCATCCCCTCTGGAGAACTAGTCTTGGGGGATCTGGTGGAATTGAAAACAGGAGATACTATTCCTGCCGACATCAGGTTTGTTACGTTGCAGTCTCCTTTTTAATCCCTTGGCATCACGCTCACACGTAGCCATGCAGACTTACCGAGGTAGTCAACTTCGAGACGGACGAGGCACTGCTGACGGGAGAATCCCTCCCCATCCGCAAAACAGAAAAGGCCGTTTTTGACGACACCACCGGCCCCGGCGACCGACTCAATGTGGCATATAGTTCTTCGACAGTGACCAAGGGCCGCGCAAAGGGTATCGTCATCGCTACAGCTACACAAACTGAGATAGGTGCCATCGCGAGTGCTCTTCGAAAAAAAGACTCCAAGGTCCGACTGGTGAAAAGAAAGCCTGGCCGACGTGCAAAGCCCTATTATTACCTCGAAGCCTATATATTGACCCTCACGGACGCCATTGGGCGGTTTCTTGGTGTCAATGTTGGCACACCACTTCAAAGGAAGCTCTCGAAGCTTGCTCTACTGCTTTTTGGAATTGCGCTTCTATGTGCTCTCATCGTTCTAAGTGCCAATAGGTTCACCTCAGATCAAGAGGTAATTATTTATGCCGTGGCAACTGGGCTATCTATGATACCCACCTCGCTCGTCGTTGTCTTAACCATCACCATGGCTGCCGGCACCAAGCGCATGATATAGCGCCATGTTATTGTGCGCAACCTTAAGTCTCTGGAAGCCCTGGGCGCCGTGATGGATATTTGCTCCAATAAAACAGGCACATTGACACAGGGAAAAATGGTGGCCAGGCGAGCTTGGGTACTAGCCAAGGGCACGTACACTGTTGACACTTCCTCTGAACCTTTCAACCCTACAGCCGGCTAGCTTTTTTTCAGCCCAAAGCAGCCTTATGAGATAGACTTTTTTCGAACTGAGAGCACCAAAAACGAGACACCAAATCAGGCTTCTCGATTTCTCCAGGAAAGCAAAAGAGCTCTGTCAGATTATCTTCTCGTTGCATCATTGGCGAACCTCGCCACCGTGCACGAACTGCAAGGTGAATGGCATGCCAGAGGAGATCCTACAGAGATTGCCATCCAGGTGTTTGCTTCCCGCTTCAACAAAAACAGGCTGCAATTTACGACCGGAGAGAAACCGCAATGGTCTCAAATAGGCGAGTTACCATTCAACTCTGACGCAAAGCGGATGTCGGCCATCTCCAAGTGTGAAGCGACTGATGAGCGATTTGTGTTTACAAAAGGAGCAGTTGAATGCGTACTGGAAATCTGTACAAGCTACTGCCCGGAGGATGATGGAAAGACTACTATTATGACAGATGAATTCCGAGACAAAGCGTTGAAAAACATGGAAGCTCTCGCTGGTACGGGTCTTCGCGTCCTAGCCCTAGCAAGCAAGAGGTACGAAGGTGAAAGTGTTAATCTGGACGGAGTGGAACCTTTGGACAGAGATGCAATCGAGTCAAACCTTGTATTCCAAGGTCTCATCGGCCTCTACGACCCACCTCGCCCGGAATCAAAGCCGGCCGTTCAGAGCTGCCACGAGGCGGGTATTGCAGTGCACATGCTGACTGGGGATCATCCTGAAACTGCCAAAGCCATTGCAATCGAGGTGGGTATCCTCCCGCGAGACATGAGTCTAGTCCGAAGAGACGTCGCAAAGTCCATGATCATGAAGGCCAGCGAATTTGATGCCTTGGATGATGACCAAGTCGACAACCTGCCTGTATTGCCGCTTGTCATTGCGCGATGCGCACCGCAGACCAAGGTGCGCATGATTGAAGCGCTGCACCGACGGAAGAGATTCTGCGCTATGGAAAGAATAGCCCACGCATATTTATGAAAGGAACACGCGACTGACAATTTTTATAGACCGGTGATGGTGTAAATGACTCCCCATCTCTCAAACGTGCCGATGTGGGCATTGCCATGGGACAGGCCGGGAGCGATGTTGCCAAGGAGGCCTCCGATATTGTTTTGGCGGATGACAACTTTGCGAGCATCGTCGCTGCCATTGAAGAGGGTCGTCGAATATTTGATGATATCCAAAAATTCGTTCTTCATGTGCTGGCCGAGAATATCGCCCAGGCTGGTACATTGCTTGTTGGACTTGCTTTCAAGGATGACCACGGCTTCTCTGTCTTCCCATTGGCCCCCGTGGAAATTGTGTGGATCATCATGGTTACCTTAGGTATGTAGAAGTGCCATACCTATACGTGGTGGCTATCATTAACATGCTATTAGGTATGCCTGACATGGGCTTGGGGTTCGAACGCGCCGTCCCCGACATCATGACCCGGCCGCCGCAGAGCCTCAAGTCGGGCATTTTCGACAAGGAGTTCCTTATTGATATGGTTTTCTACGGCTTGTAGATCACTGTCCTCTGCCTATCATCCTTTTCTCTCGTTGTCTTTGGCTTTGGTGAAGGCAAACTTGGCAAGAACTGCAACAACTCCTTCAACGACACTTGCACAACTGTATTCCGCGCCCGTGCGACCACCTTCGCCTGTCTGACCTGGTTTGCGCTATTCTTGGCTTGGGAGATGATTGATCGCCGGTGCTCCTTCTTCGCCATGCAGCCCGGCAGTAAAAAGTATTTCACGCAGTGGATTATTGACGTCTGGCGCAATCAGTTTCTCTTCTGGGCTGTCGTCATTGGATTCTTTACGCTGTTCCCTACACTATATATCCCTGTGATTAACAAGGTCGTCTTTAAGCATATGGGAATTAGCTGGGAGTGGGGCATTGTCTTTGTAAGTGCCGTGCTATTCTTTGGCGGCGTTGAGGCGTGGAAGTGGGCAAAACGGGCCTATTTCCGCCGGCAGGCCAGGAAGAAAATGGACGACCGCTGGCACGAGTCGGACCTGGAAAGTAAAACGTTTGCCGATTTCTTTTAGTATGGCCGAAGAAGATGGCGAATTGGTAATTTAAGACAGTGTAAGTCAGTTTTGAGTAGAACTGATAGATGGAAATAGCATGGATAAATATTGTGACTTCTTTTACATACATCTACGTTTTCCGTCACATTGTAATAAAACTTGAACGACAGTTTTCACCAAGATACTGGCCCGTTGGAATAGATAAACCTGTTTTTGCTAACTTGTCCCAATACACCCCCTTGATTGTCCCTCTGTTGCCAGCTATTTCAATTCCTTCACCATACCATGCAAATCGAAAATCCTAGATCCGACAGCCTGTTCCCAAACCCGCTGGGGCATGCTTTCCATATGATCTATGGGCCAAGCTATCCCGAAAAGCTTTTCTCGAGCCTCGGCCCACCTTGTAATGCCGGCGTCCTTGCTCCAGCGTCGAATTGACCCGACCAAATAATCCTCCGCGGCCTGCAGCACAGAGTCAAAGCCTCGCCGCTTTTGAGTCATAACGCTGTAGGCCCCAACAAAGTGCTCCCAGAACCACAGTGCCGATGGATCCGCGGTCTTATACCCGGTCTGGGAAAGGTCTCTCGTCAAGATGATGATCAAGCGCCGAAACAGGCGGTACTCAATTGGCACGCCCGCATTCCAAAGCCCCATCACGTAGTTCAAGTATAAGCCAGACGTTATAGAGATGCCGCACCATGAAGTAAGGTTTTGGCCGAAGGTCCGGTCGGACACCTTCCCCTCAAACAGTGATACGACATGAGAATTGGAAATGCCAAATTGCAGTTCCGTGATGGCAGACATCATTTGTTTCCAAGTTTTGTCGCGATTGTGACCCTTTTCCCCTTGAAGCTTCATACCTTCTGTCATCGATTTCAAGCACTGAATGAATATAGATGCGTCAGTATTGCGGAAGTGGACAGCTCGGGGAAGCGACGTAAAGAAGAACGGAAACATGGCCATTCCATCGAGATGGGTTCGCAGGCAGGCATAGTCTTCCGAGAACCATTCAGACACTAGCGAAACAAATTGAGCAAAGTCAGTGATGGACTGCCCAAGCAATTCGCCCAGGTCTGCGCTTGCTAGCATTCGTCCTTTCAGCGAATAAAGAAAGTTGCAGGCCCTATAGTCTCAATGAGCGCTAGACATTTCAACCCAAGGGGTTTACGTACAGAATCATATAGCGGTATGCAAATTCGTCGTCAAACTCCATCGGGATAGTGGCCGATTTATGATGGAATGGAGCGTGAAGCTCCAAGAGAGTCATCAGGCCATCCAAATGCGATTCTGCAACGGATAAGTTGCCGACGATACCCTTGGAGAAACGGTAAGCATTGAAAAAGCGGAGAAGAAGAAGTAAGCCTTTGTAGTCGATGACGTACCTCTACTAGAGCAAGTGTAGCGATATGCTTGATGAGGGTGGTGATTCCCGTTCCTTGCGGGTTTTCCAGCAGCTTATTGAGAGATCGTATAGCTACAATTTTATGGAACAAGGCAGTCGATTCATATGTTCTGATGTCGCTAGCTTGCCAGATGTAGTGCAGAGATGCTACGAGTAAGGTATAACGAAGGTTGTTTGGGTTTTGGATGACGAACGGGGCGCTTTATATCCGATTAACATGATCGAGACGGCATGCATTCTTGAAGAGGACTTACATTCCCGCCTGTTTAGCCTGTTTGCAGGTATCTGGATGAAGAATGTCATCTAATTTGAAAACTAAATGGATTTGTTAGCGAAAGCCCTACACAAGGGTTCGTGTTTCAATAGAACACATACAATAATGAAGGAGCTGTTTTGACTTCAAAGGCATTTCAACCGGTAAAAAATCAAAGGGATCAACTGGATTCAAGTCGATGACGGTTTTTATTGGGCTTTATACTACTGGCACTGCCTTGACCCGGGTTGGGGTGACAGCCCAAGGCTGCTGTTCGCCTGGAAATTGGACATTTTTGCGCTCCCGAAGAGGGACTTTGGGGATTGGGTACTCGCATTCTGTACCCGCCTTTATGCATTTATCGCTGGGGTTATGGTCAACCTTGTGTGGTCTCTCTTCACACCCCTAGCCTTGGCAGTCTGGGTAGAGCCGAAGCCTCACCCGAGGTGGTGCAGGCTGTCAGTTGCCTGGAAAAGAAAGGAAACGTGCTTACCACGCCGGGCGAGTTTCGTCGCACCGTGTATGACGCTTTCGACACGCGGTACATCCCACTCGACTGCGGGTATGATGTCTCCGAGTCCGGGGACCCGTCCCTTTCTCAGGCTCATTCATAGAGTAAGGATACTCGCGACGGCGCTTATCAGTCCATGTGACTGAGAAATAGGGCTGATGCAGGGAGTTGGAACGTCGTCAACGGCCACCTTCGCAGACATCGTGGCTTGCTGTGCGTAAGCTGAGTGGATCCAATCGTTGGCCGCTAGCACTGTTTTGGATCATTATGCGAACACTGACCTGATGAAAGGAGTGAGATTTGATGCCTGAGACATCCATGAACGTAACCGCTCGCCTCGTCTCACCAAGAGAAAAAAGAAACGTGGCCCGCCAGCAGATAAGTTTATTGAGCTGAAATGCTGACATTTATTAGGAATGGCATTTTACCGATCCACTACACATCAGGCGATCACAGGTTTGGCCATGCTGCCAAGTGCATCAACTTCAACGCTTCAGTGACCCATAGACGAAGTTGGCGCTTAAGCCTTCAACGTCTCAATTTTGGTGCGCGGAACCAAATATGCTGGATAGCTGGGCTAACTATTCCTACTTATAGAGACCCAAATATTTTCTCCATTAAGAACAGTCCGAATGTATCTCGACCAGGTGTGCTCACATACCTGTGAATGTTGTTGCCTCGTCGACTGCTTAACCAGCCAAACTCATCTCCCAGAACCTCATCTGTCCCTGATCCCTTGATACCTCGGCGGTCCCTGATCAGCATACCCTGACTCCACTGACCGGATGTTTCAACGCGAATATCTTCAGGACCTGTCTCAGATATAGCCCACTTTGGATCGCCCTGGGTAAGCACATACCAGACCGTCAGTGGATCATGTAGCTGTAAACCGGGGTTCGTGGACAAGTTTCCAGAGAGTTTCTCAATTTTTCGAAACGTCCCATCTAAAAATGTTTTGACCCAAGTTGCCAATGGGCTTCCAGCTTCAAAGTGTGGCGCAATAAAGTTCTCAAACGCATCCTTTCTCAAGACATGTGTTGTTGTAACATCGAGTGAGAACAGGCTGAGCTTCAGTTGTTTGGACAGCTTCTCCGGGTAAGGTGGTAGATTAGCCATCTGGTGGTGGACGTTTGGCATAGTTGACACTGGAACGGGAGACGTCAAGGCAAAGACACGGGCTGCCGCGATTGTGTCTGAATAAGTGTTGAATTCGCCCACAGGAGTGATATTCCCGGGAGAGTCGACAGCACCACCCATGACAACCAATTCCTTGACACGGAGAAATGTTTCGGGGTCTTTGGCAGCTGCGAGCGCAACGTTGGTCATGGGCCCAACCACACAGATGCTAACGGTTCCTTCAGGCTCGTCCCTGAGAATGCGAAGAATTTCTAGGTGCGCGGGTGTTTTGGACGGCGTGAAGTACGAATAAAATGGCTCAGATTGGTCGCTTCGCAATTCATCATCCTGAAATAAGGATTTCCAGGTTTCCGAGGGAGACAGATGAGGATGCTTTCAACAGGTCAATAAAAAGGCTACAAAAGCCCTTTGATTCTGGGTTGACTTACAATGTCATGAACTCCATGCAGGCCATCTTGGCCATCTGCAAATATTCATCAGTATTGCCTCGTCAAGTGTTGAGGAGGCAGTAGAACATACGAAATCCATCCTCTGCAAGAAATTCGTTTTCCAAGGCATGCTCAGCGCCCATCGCGATAATTGGCTTGTATTTCTTTCCAGCCTCAAACCCCTCGTGGATTCCTTTTTCTCGGCGCCATTGGAGCTCCTTATCAAGAACATGGAACAAGGATATGACATTCTTAAGACATCCCTTCAGGGGGACGTTGCCGTAGGTGATGGAGAGCATAACTACTTCAAGGTCATCAGGTGATGAAGCCAACGCTAGTAAAATGGCCAGTGTATCATCGACGCCTGGAATCTGGTTAGCAGAGGTCAATGAATAAAAGAGAGGTCCATCTTGCCTGGATCAGTATCGATGATAATCCTGTTCTTCGGCGCCATCTTTTTTATGACCGATGAGGAGTTTAGTATTGGAGCGTAATTTAGGATAGAGGAAATTGATGGCACAGATTGAGACTGGGGGAGAGAATGAGATGCATTTGAGTGAAGTAGGCGAAAACGGGATTTATATACCATGACGAGTTGTAGAGAAGCCCAACGTAGGACGCCGATTGAGTTTGCATCAACTCACTCCACTCCGGAGCGGGAGATTCAAAGCTCATTCATTAGCGGGGAATCGCAAAGGTGAACTTGCACTAAACAAGAAGGACCAACCGCAGCGACCCACAGCGGCCGTTATGAAACATTGAGTGATTAGAAAGGGCGCGTGATGGGACTCAGAATGACGGGGGTTCACACAGCAAGTTCACTGCTCTGAATCTACTTGTAAATTATAAATTGCTCTTCATCTCAAAGTCCATATTCTAACTCCTCTCCAGCTTTGAACAGCATGCGAGACTCAGAATGTGCAATTCACCTCTCCATCCGCTTCTTGAATCTTTGCCCAAGGTAGAGCTTCACATGCACCTAGAGGAATCTCTGTCCCCTGAACTCCTCTTCGCACTTGCAGCAAAGAACTCCATCTCTCCACCGAGGGATGACTGGGCCCTTGTATCTCCACAGGCACTCCGTTAACGCTATGAGAAAATTACCTTGTTGGACGGTTTTTTGGCCTGTTATTATGTGGTCGTGACGACATTGCTATACGTATCTGATCACGAGCTTTTAGCATACGTCTACTTAAAAAAAAAAAAAAAAAAGCTAGCTCGCAAAATGTCTGCCATGCCGAGGTTTTCTTTGATGGACAAATTTACACTTCGCGAGACATCCTCTTACTAGACTTCGTTAACGGGTTCAAGAGTGCTCAGATACGTGCCAAAGATGACTTTGGGTTAACTTCAGAGCTGATCATGTGTACTGTGCGCCACCTACCTGTTACATCGGGTTTGAACAGTTCAACGAAGCTTATGCGGCTGGGCTTTTCAAAGATGGAACTCTTTACGGGATCGATTTGGACAGCACCGAGATTGACCGCCCAGCCACTTTGTTTGCACCAATATACGAGATTGCAAAGCAACGAGGTGTGAGCCGAACTACGCATGCCAGAGAGGAAGCCCCGCCAGTTACGTTGACCTCGCCCTTGACGTGGGTGCAACACGTATTGACCACGGCCGGAGGTCTATTGTGGATGATACGATTCTAGAGCGACTCGCAACGTCCCAAACGCTCCTCACACTTTGTCCCATATCGAATGTAAAGCTGAACGGGATCAGTCATGTGGAAGAGCTTACTATTCGGGAGTTCGTTGAGAAGAAGATCAAATTCTGCATTAACAGCGACAATCCCAAATATTTTGGCGGTTACATTCGAGAGAACTATTGCGCTGTGCAGGAAGCCCTCGAGTTGACCGCTGAGGAGTGGGTTCAGATAACCAGGGATGCGACAGAACAAAGCTGGGCCCCGGCGGAAAGGATTCAGGAGCTGTTGAAGGTGTTGGAAGAGACTGTGTGTGCAATTCTGGACATAAGAATCACGGTTTATGGGTGTGGATGTAACGATCCGTGAGTCATTCGTACTCTTTGAAGAGAAAACAGGGTTTAATCGAAACGCATGAGTGTTCGCTTCCATGAATCACTCCTCGGCACAAGCCGACTGCGCTCTCCACACTAGAAGCACGGACGATGAGAAAACTCTTCCTTCGTCTTGTCCAACCAGACGACGTTGGTCTAGAGATTCCCGATCTGGAATAACGTCGTACTTCAAGTTTTAAGCAGTGGTATCGTTAATGGAGCAGCCAAGACGCACAATACGATCTCAGCTTGGGTCTAGAATTGATTGGTCATTGATCCATCTTCGGGGCGGGCCATAAACGTAATGACTTTTCACAACGAGCGGAGATACACGCGTCATCAAAGATCAACGAGTCGTTAAAGTTTCCCAAAGACCCAATCAGATGATCTGGGTCTAAGGTTTCCTGATGCAGGTTAGTGCTCTTTCTCCTCCTCTCTTCCTCACGGCGCTATGGGACGCTTTCTGCCTCGATAAAAATTTTACACAACATCTTTTCAGCGCTGCCTACCGACTGTGTTGAAGTCTCGTATCCATATTCGGAAGAAATGCCGTTGCCTGCACGCAAGAAAAGACAGTTGCCCCGATCCCGTGGGGGTTGCCGTGAATGCAGGCAGCATCACCGGAAATGCGATGAGGGACGTCCCAACTATGGTCTGTGTCAGAAACTTGGTAGAGACTGTGTATACGGCATGCAATTATCATGGGGTGGTCGCGCTTTTACTAAATCAGTATTTGGTCGGTGTTTGCAGAGTACAAACACTGGTTCCACATCAGTGATTCGAGTCCGCTCCACCTCACAAGGTAAGACTCTTGTTTTAATACCATTCGGATCATACTTAAGAGGGGATACAGGTAACTCTAAAAGCAATGTGCCATTTGTATATAGCATTGATGTGTTAAAGAGGGGTACGGATACTGCGCAAACGCCTCCAATAGATGACCCCAGGGGACAAACGGTACATTTATCCAGAGAGCATTCTGGAACCTCAAATGCGGAAAATGCGCCATTGTCAACGGCGGTTTTATCCTTATTCCCACAGCTCTCTCCCGCCAATATCTCTCTTAAGCCACATTTTCCATGTGGCCGACTCGTTTTCTTGCAACGAAAATATCAAGGCTCAGTTTTGTGGAGCGTTCTTACTGCTGGCTGCCGCTGACTCACAATTCATGTACAACATTCTCAGTCTAGCCACCGTGCATCGAGCCAACTCTGGATTGGCACAAAGCGCTGAGGAGCTTTCCCGATTACAAGTGCTCGCCGTCAAATACATCAACACGAGGCTTTCAGAACTACCCACCGAGGGTTTAATAGCGTCCGTTTTGATACTTTGCTACTCTGAGCTTATATCCGGAAGGGAGAAGAACTATTCATGGCGGTCGCATCTGGAGGGGGCTACCCTTCTTTTCGCCTGCCAGCCCACTCTCTGGACGGTACATTCTCCCGTCTTTAGTCGAGCATTCATTTCAAGATGCTTCGTGTCACCCGCTGCTCTAGCAAATGTTTCGGGGAGTCCACCGAGCCATCGTGCTACGAAACAAGCACTTGCTATGATCAGTGACAGAGGCCATGCTTCATACATTGACAACTTCACGTCGTATTCCACCGACCTTATCCACATCCTTTTCCAAGTTGGGACACTTGTCAATGACAAGATCTATCTCGCAAAGGAGAACACTACAAATAATTCCACATATTTAGAGGCCAGGTCCTTGCAGTTGGTGGAACAATTGACAATCATGATTTCCACAAGCAACACAAGGACTTGTATGACCCCTTCTAGTCACAATCAAGACCAAGTATCCATCAACAAATCTTATCATCTTGCGGCAATCCTACAGATTCATCTGCAGATACGAGGACTTTCACCGAAAAACTAAAGAAGTTCAGAATCTTGTTGATCAGATTTTATGTCTCCATGGAAGAGTCGAGTTTCACGACGGACCTTGCATTGGCGTCCTTCTTTTTTTCCCAACATTTTCTGCCGGCTGTGGCGCTATAAGTTTTAAGCAAAGACAACGAGTCCGTGATATCCTAAAACGAATGATTTGACTTACTGGTTTTGTGAATATTCAACAAGGATTGGACCTACTAGAGAGACTCTGTTTGCACCAGGACCAATTCAAACAAGATGAAATCAATACTGATTGGACAATGTTGGAACGTTGAATTGACCAAAGGGATTACGGTCATCGAGGCCTAAGGCGCCGGCTAGGTGCCTGGTGAGAACACGGTAGGAAGCGAGATTGAGGGTATCACGTGACCCTCTTCCAAACACCGAAAGGGGCCTCATTCAGCTAGAATAGATAGAACAACGATCATTATTACAACAACAAGACCCCTAGCAGCTGCTACCCTTACTGTGACCTTAACTGCGTCATCCAGTGACCCCGGGACTTACCCAC
>JAKZGU010000135.1:0-103595 GCA_022837005.1 Calonectria pteridis
CGGTCCAACTTTCTGGTTGTCGAGAAAGGACAGTTATGAGGTTGGCCGGAATGATTGCCTTATATTCAGGCCACCGTCATCTTAAAGAGATGGGCTTCATTTTTTTTTTTTTTTTTTTTTTTTTTTTGCCTCCAAGGCTTTACAGTTCATCATCTTCAACAATGGCATCCAGCAGCCCGAGATTCCAAGAGGTGCGGCGTAGCATCTACGCTGCTGCAACTGGTGGTATCCAGGCCTTATATCAGGATCCAGACTTTGCGCCCGACAGATACAGAGACGATGCCCAGTCGACCACGACGCGCATGTCTCGTCGTGATCGACTTCGAACCAGCTTCACTCGCACAAATACCTACGACACACAGTTCAGCGCGTCCACATACCAGGAAAGTGAGCCCAGGGAAGAGCCTGCGGACCCTTTCCGTGATGCTCACTCTACAGATTCGCACCAGAATGAGTCTCGGGACCCATTTGATGATGCGAATACTCTGGAAGCCGTGTCTGAGACAGAGCCAGAGCCAGAGCCACCATACCACATCTTCTCTCGTGGGCAAAAGTGGCTCGTCGTTGTCATCATTGGCGTTGCCGGATTGTTCTCTGGGCTGTCTTCCAATATCTACTTTCCATCATTGGATGCTATTGCCAAGGTGAGCAAGATCCTTTCGTCTAATTTGATGCATCAGAGACTGATTGGAGTCCAGGATCTTCATGTTAGTATGAACTCGGTCAATTTGACCATCACGTCCTACCTCATCGTCCAAGCCATTTCACCTCTGATCTGGGGTGCGATTTCCGATTCTTTGGGCCGCCGTCCCATCTACATTGCTTCTTTTTCCGTATACATAGCTGCCAACATTGCTCTCAGCTTCTCTCCAAACTTTGCTGTCCTCATCATCTTTAGAGGAATTCAAGCCGCAGGCAGTGCTTCTACCGTGAGCATTGGTGAGTAGAAGCTAGCTAGGTGGCGCTATTATATGACTAACTGTGATAGGCAATGGCGTCATTCAAGACATTACTCCTCCAGCAGAACGAGGAGCCTTTATCAGTTTCTACAGTTCCAGTAAGATATCCTATCGCCAGTTTATTTCCATTTGTATTAACAAAAATAGTCCGCAATTTTAGCATTGCCATTGGCCCCGTTCTTGGTGGCATCCTCAGCCAATTTCTGGGCTTCCGCTCCATCTTCGTCTTCCTTCTCATCCTTTCATCCCTTGTCGTCATAGTAATCATCGTATTTCTCCCCGAGACTATGCGCGCCATCGCCGGAAACGGGTCGCTGCGCCTCCACGGGATCTACAAGCCCCTGATTCAGAGATTTCGCAAGGAGCCCGAGCACATGCAAGAGCCCGAGGAGATGCAGCGCAAAAAAGTCACGCTGGACACTTTTATTGCGCCATTGAAGCTGCTTATTCAGAAGGACATCCTCGTCAATCTCATTGTTGGCGGCGTTGTGTACACCATTTGGAGCATGGTCACGTCCAGCACCACCAGCTTGTTCAAGAGCCGATTCAACCTCAACGACCTTGAGGTTGGTCTGGCATTTCTCCCTAATGGTCAGTCGAATAAAAAACCACCCTATTTGCCACCATTTTAACACTATACAGGCTTCGGCACCATTATTGGCTCTTGGGTCGCCGGAAAACTCATGACCAAAGACTTCCTCGCGACGGAATCCGAGTACAAAACGAGCCGCAACATCACAACCGCTCTTTCTCCCAAGTCGCTCCCTATAGATTTTCCTATCGAGCACGCCCGTCTCGGGCGCATGCCACTCTATTCCTGCATCTTCATTTTATCGACATCGGTGTACGGGTTCACGCTACACCCTTCCCTCACTAGCGTCTCCGGGTGGCTCGTTGTGCCCCTGGCGCTCCAATTTTTGATTGCCGCTACGAGCAACGCCATCTTCTCTGTCAACCAGACGCTAGTGTCTGACCTCTGCCCTGGAAAGGGCGCCAGCGCCTCGGCGATGAACAACCTGGTCCGATGCAGCCTGGGCGCCGTGGGCGTGGCTTTCATCGACCAGATGATTGCGGCGGTTGGGCCTGCCGCCGCATTCCTGGCCCTGGGCATGCTGGTCGTCGTCTTTGGACCCCTGTCGGTCGTGCACTGGTTCTGGGGCGCTCGCTGGAGAATGGAGCGAACACAGGTGAAGACGGATGACGAAAAGAGCGCCACGTAAGGACAGAGCGCTGCCTCCAAAGTATAGAGATAGAGTTCACAACATAGATTGTTTTTTTTTGTGTCAGAGATTTAGAAGAAAAAACAGAGCTTGTTTGTCATTTTACCGTGTGCAGCTATCAATTTGCGACTAGTCACTTCACTGACTGTGCGCTGTTGGTGTCATTTTTCAAGGAAGCTTAAAATCAGTCGACAGGTGGATGAAAAGTAAATCCACAGAGACAAACTACGAAAAAAAGTCAAATCAAGCGGAACCCGGCATTTTCGTATGAAAAGCTCATTTAATTCAAATAATCACGTAAAAACATCTACGCTACTCAACGGGATGAGCTATCGCAAGAGTGGCGAAGTACAGCTCGTACGATGCATCATGATGTGAGAGGCCAGCCTCTCAAATTAACCCTAATCGCTGCGCCCACCACTCCCTTTACTTTTGCTCGCCCGCCACCACGAGTACGTACTGTCCATCTATCTCCGATAACCCAGTAAGCTTAATTTGGCACGCTATTTTGTCGAATGTCTGATCGTTGACTACTTCGAACGCGTCCGTCTGGCTTGCGTTCAGGTTTCGTCGGGCTACGGTGACGTCTTCATGAGACTTTCCGGGGGCCTTGGCCGCCAAAATGGCCTGGTTGACTAGAGTTTAATGGTTATTTTGAGCCTACGCTGAGATTATTTTGGGATGGCGACTGCGACGGCGCTAACTTACTCGGAATTCGGATGTCCGTGGTGAGGCTGTTGCCGCTGGGCGCTGTCGTATTCAAAACCCATGTGAACGAATCTAAATCTTCAGGTTAGGATCGACAGAAGATACTTTACCGAAACGAGCGGCAGTGGGGTCGTGGGCTTCTTACTGAGAGCCACAGTGCCATTGGGCAGGGCTGCTTGGTCCACACCAAAAGGAATATCAGCATTCATTGTGAATGCTTGTGATGATTGGATGCTGACGCGTAGCCCATCAATGAATTCGGCTTCCTGGATTCCAGCGCCGCCGGTGACATTGACGGTGCGAGTTGCTCCTTGGCCATACTGCACGAAAACATTGGAGACGTCGACAGATTTGCGACCGAGAAGCATGTACTCGCCTTCGAGTGAGGTCATCTTGATGATTCGGGTCTTGTTCTCGGAGCTATCGGTCCACGTTAGCATGCGCTTGGATTGTGGGGCACCCGGACGTGTCTTACACATGGACGTTTCTCTGCGTCTCCGACACAACCCACGACTTTTTGTCGTCGGCCAGCGTCCCAACGTAGGTATTGGCCACATCGACTCCCATCGCCTCCAAAGCAGTTGGGTCGTACGGCAGCTCAATCTTAGCGATCAGGTCATTTGCCGTCTCATTGAACTGGATGACCCAGCTGTAATTCGAGAGGTTGACGAAACCCTCGCCTGAGCTACCAGTGACGAAATTGCCTGCCAGCGGCGACGTGTTATTTGTCACAACCAATGTCCTGTTGGTCGGCGAGAAAAGATCCAGAGCTAATCCGTCCTCAAAATCTTGGTCGGTTCTCTCCATCTAATGTTTTTTTTTCTTTGGTGAGCTCGACCGCGTAAGCTAGTACAGTAACATTAGCTTATCTTACCTTTCCCAGCACCTCGATCGTGTCACCGAACTTGGCCAAAGCGTCATCTTGGGCGTTGGCGACCGCTATCCCAGCGATGCCGAAGATTGCCAGCAGCCGGCTGCAAAATGACTTCATGGTGGACGCCAAAAAAAAAAAAAAAATACGGTGATCGACACAGGAAAAATGATACAGATGCCGGTTCCTTGCTACACAGCCGAGCCAGCTCCTTGCTTCAGCACTGTGGGCCACGGGCGGTATATGAAGCATCTCGCAGGGCTCATGGGCAAAGTGCCATCGAGTGGTCCAGAACGCCGGGATCGCCAAGCCGCTAGTTTCTGCTTTGTTTCATGCTTGGCAACAGCGCCCTTCACCCGCAAAAGCGAACTGTGAGAGTTTTGATCGTCTCGTCTTCCCCGCCATCCCTCAACACCTCAGCACAGACCACGGGCCGCCATCCCGTCGACCGCAGGCTTGTTTCATTGAGATTTGGTGGCGCTGACCGGCAAATCTCGATCCGCAACTTTAAGCGGCGCTCAGTGGCCGAGAGTGTCAGGGGCCCCCTTGAGCACACAGGCACACAAGCGTTGAGGCGGAGGCTGAGTGCATGGATTGCGTACGCAACGCAGACCGCAGCGCGTCTATCAGAATTTCGCATTACCAATCGTGCAGCATCGTGCGAGTCTGTTTACGTTCCAAACGGTGGTGCAACGTTTTCATCTGTCGGCTCCGTAAACATGTTCATGCATAAATATTGCGGGTGGCGGCGCGCAACCAGCGTTGGATGCCACCCATATTGTGACTGTAGGGAGGCTGAAAAAAGAACCTTTGTCTTTCGCAAACATGATGAGGGTCTTAAAAATACAGCCGCATGAGAGAACCAGGCAAAGAAAGGGCTGGGTGAACTACATTAGTTTTGATACCAGGCATTGTGTTGGCGTTTGGGCTTGAATTTCCCACAAACGGATACCCGTGCCCACTACGTAGCCTGAGCATTCTCAGATAAAACATTGATGTTCAATTCTAAATTTGCATCGGGGTTAATATAATATATCGATAATTTCGAATGACGTTTATATTATTTTGCCTTTTACTCGCTATCCGAAACTTCTGAATTCCAAGAGTCAGAAATAGCCATCTCGAATGGGAACGAATCAACTCTCTGCACCATTTTTGCAGCCCGAAATTGATCATATGCATCTTGTATATCTCCCTGTTCCAGAGTATTTGAGCCTGATTCTGTAGCCAGAGCTAGAAAGTCAAGAACCTTCTCTCGCCTTTCCTTACGTCGAGGTTCTTCGTCCGGAATTGCTGCTGAAGTAACTCTAATTGCTGCATTACCTTCTTGATCTTGAGCATCAAGACTTGCACCCGCGAGAAAAAGGATCTTTATCAGATTCAACCAACGTGGCCGGCTGTATTCACCATGTTCAACGGCACCGATGATCGCCTCGTGCAATGGCGTTTTGCCCTCGTTATCCTGATCGTTCACTGGCGCACCACCATCTAGCATCCGTTCAAGTAATTCTTCATGTGTCGAAATCACTGCGAAATGAACCATTGTTTTCCCTGAGAGGGCATGGCGTTTGCCTATGAGATTAGGAACTCCACGACTAACCTCAAAGATCCAATCAAGCAAATAATATAGAAATCCATGCTGCTGGGCTGAGCAAAATATTGACGCCTGCCTTATTGCCTCGGTGCTCAAGGGCAAATATGGCTCAAAATCCTCTTGCCATGGACTGACTCCATTATATATGAAAGTTTTCACGATCTCTTTGCAACCTCGGGAGGCGGCAAGCGATAACGGAGAGGTGAGCAAAAAGTTGTCCAGGAGGATGTATCTGAGAAAGAAACCAGTTTCCCATACTTTTTGCAGAAAAACTGTAAGTGGTGTTTCGTTGCCGACATTTTCACTAATGAAACGGCGAGGTGAAAGTTGTGTTGATCCCAAACTTATGAGTGCAGTTGTGAAGATCTCGTCAAGAGACGCAGTTGCTGCGAGAAGAGAACTTACTTCGAAGCAATCTGCCTGGTCAATCGAAGCACCAGTTTCAAGAATCCAATTCAAGAGGCGACCGCTTCGAGTGAGACAGACAGGCGGAAGAATGTCGGAATAGCTTGGGGTTTCCGCAGATTCACGCCAGACCTCAAATATATAGATTGCCAGGCTCTCATCAACAAGAAGAGAAAGTGCAAGGAATCTCGCAAACTCAGGCTTTCTCCTTGACGCTATTTTTTACAACAGGTCATGAATGATCAATGACTTTTGCATTGTGTGCATTGTGTCTAGGCTGTGACTGCTGCGAGGTGCAAAAGGCGAGTTATAGAATAACCGAAGAGACTCTGAATGCTTGACATCTTGTCTGGCCTCCATCCAACAATCAGACATGGGCTCGTGCTCCTTTAACCACTGACGTAGCGTATATAGCATTCCCATATCAGATATACTAATCTTTTCTTGATTAAGAAATGGGTTGAACTGCTTCAAGATGTCCTTTTCAAGATCATCGATAGGTTTCTGGTCATTTTCAACCGAGCGCCAACGTAAGATGCCGCTGTGGTCATTTTGAACATCTTTGATAAGCTCAAAAATATCGGAGGTGTTCCCACTGACTAATGCGAGCAGAGGATGAGAGATGTCTGAGTAAAGAAGTGATCGATAGTATTCTTGGATCCAAGGCATTTCTCTTATCTTTCGTTTAGCCTTCCACACGTACAACACACGGCCTAGGCAACCCATTCCGGTAGGTAAGGGAATTAATGTTCTGAGATGCCTGAATGGTAAAAGCTTAGAGGCAATGAAAAATTTCTCCATGGTGGTTTTGGTGGTAAAACGTGTTGTCAAAAGACTCAACACAGATGAATTGTTCTCAAAAGGAAACAAATTTTCCAAATTCAGATATAATTCTGATTTCCCATCGATTTAACTCTTCTTTCAAGAGTTTCACAATTCGATATTTCTTATATTTGATGGCGAAAATAAGGGCCTCAGTACGGTGAAACATGTTTTTATTTGGTAACGTTAAAAGCCAGCTCAGAATCTTTTCTTGGCCTGTTATCGAAGCAGTTTCCAAGACATCAAGTCCCAGAACGTCTATCTCATATTCAAATGCACCATAAAGTAAAAGGCCTTGGAGAATGATCAACTGGCCTCTCACCACGACATGGTGCAGGTAGAAAAACTTCCTGCCGTCCACATTATTGGTGTAGAATCGCCAATCCGCGTAGAAAATCCACCAGAGTGTTAACACAGGTGGCCTGAACATGTTGGCAAGTTCAGTCTCGAATAACGTAGAATTGAATAAACAACCCGCTTTGTCAAGATAAAGAAACCAGTGGCGAGCTGAATATTGGAAGAAAGACTCAAAATCCACCCCAAAAGCCCCAGCTCGTAACAATAATCCAGCAGTTGCTCTTGATGCCGATCTCGCATATCTTGGCATCCTAACTGGCAAGGATTCACCATCGGGAAACCAGTTGCTCAATTGAAGAAATCGTATGCAACTTATTGCTAGTTTCAGGTTACTTTCAGCAAGACCAAGAGAATGTTCCCAAGAGTCTTTGGGTTCGGCGACATCCGCCCCTAAGACGAAGGCTCTGGCTGTTTCGTGGATGAAATATAGATGTGACTCGACCACCCGGATAAGAGAATTGGCCAGGCTTTTAATTCTGAATTCAGTATCACGCTTCAGGTCTGGCATTTCAACTGAGGAGGCATCCGATTTTATGTTGAGGGCGATGTTTATCTCGCCAAGTGAAAGTGGGCGTACGGTTGCCAAAATTAGATTGAGTAGCAACTTGCATTGAGTGATATCAGTCGAACATTCGAGAGACTGTTTGTAAAGTTCGTGCAACTCCTGGGGAACACTCTTCACGATATTGAGAATTTCGGGTTTTATGCGAGTGTTAAGGGCGCGGATCTTCTGAAAAACGAGTGATACCCATAGAAAGGTGCGGTCCGCTCGTTTGATTAAGCTTTCCTCTAGTGGAATGGCGACATCATCTTCGAAGAAATTCTCGGTAGCCAACTTTTTAATCTCGAATCGGATGAACCTTTCGATATCACTTGATAGCATTGCTACCTCGTCCTCTCCCCGCAGGCGAATGGTTTTGTTCGTGAAATGAAGTTTGATGTCGTCATACGAACGGCTGGTAACAAGCACCTTTAAGCCTCCGATAAACTGCTGTTGTGGGAAGGATTTCACCAATAATTTTATGAAGATGTTTCGGGACTCTTCCAAGCATTCATCAAGAGCGTCAACAATCCAAATGGCAGGAGGACAGTCTGAATGCACCGTTACGGCAAGTAGTATTTCCCATAGACGTGAGGCGTCATCAAAGAGCATTGGGCTTTTCTCTATGAGCCAGTCCAGAATTGAAGAAGAAGCAACATATGAGAGATTGAGGGGATTTGCTGCGGAGAGTATCGATGAGCCAGCCTGCCAATACAGACTTTGCGCAGCCTGCATCAGAAGTGACCCATAATAGAGGAGATGAATCTCGAGAAAACCAATCTTCCTATTTGGGATGCCGACAAAACCACTGACAGGTACCCGGGACTGGATCGTCAATGCGGGCCCTCTGGCTTCGGTAATCTCCCGACATCTCATACAAAGCTCGCATACATTCTATTCAAATGGTTAGAAGATTAAAAGAAAATCATGCGAAGATTCTGACCTTTCTTTTCGATTGTAACAAGTCCATTTTTATTGCCTTTAAAACGTCAGCATAGATTTCGGACACCAATTGAAGGGATGCATGTCGAAATTTTCAAACCCTGTATTGATGTCCTAGCTTTAGGTTCCCGAAAGATTTCGGCGGGAGAGATGCTGCATAGCAATGCCTTTGCATATGCTGCAGCCATAGCAGCAGCGAACGGCTGCCACTCATTGTTTTTCATTCCATTGCCGTAGTCACTGACCCCGCGGATAACGCCAACACCAATCCGATTTATGGTCCCTGCTGCCTCCATCTCCAGTCCAATTACGCCGTAATTGTCTCTTAGCTGATCGCTCTTTCTGGCATTCTTCATCAGTTTGTCTCCGGTGGCTATTGGCCCGTACCAAATGCGGACACGCTGATCGACTGGCCGTGATTGCCGAGCCACCTCTCGACCTGGTCTATCATACCCATCTTGACTGTAATCAAGATATATATATATCCTTGGCTTGACCGGGATCTTTGAACTTCAATTCGTCCTTTGCCAATATCTCGTTATAGAATTTCAACACAAGCTCAACATCCCGTCCAGGCAAACATTTGATTCGACTAATTATCGACCTCACGACTGTTTCTGCCTTTGCCAAGTATTTACCGTGACGTAAAGGCTCAAACCCATGTTCTGTTTCCTTTCCCAGATCGAAGGCGACCAGGACGCCTTGGTTTTCGTCTTGAGTTGCTACTAGGACATCTCCCAGGCGAATATCACGCAGCGTCGATGGGTCACCATCAAACTTTGGGAAACCTGCGGCAATGCCAACCAATAGGCCGAACCAAAGGTTGCGAAAGGTATTCTTCATTTGGCTTGCAATGGCCGCTGCGGAACTATTTGCCATATTCTTGCCCTTCTGGCAGGCTAGCGACCACGACATTGTGACCATTTATGTCGCCTGCATCGTAAACATAGTCATCTCCGCGAGCTGAAGGAAAGTTTCCGTCGTGCACATTGTCGAGCATGAGGAGAGCCGCTTGGGCCTCGACTGCGAGAGGGGTAATCCATACTATCGTGTATCGGTCGGGATTGAAGAAGGTTCATCGCATATATAATGGGTTCGAGCAACTAGTAGTCGATAGTTGATGGCCCTAGCGTTCATAAATACATGTAAAGAAGAAAGCAAATCTCTCGGAATGATCAAGAGGGGAAAGGATTGCATCGGGCATCGATGATCTTGTGGAGAACGCCACATCCAGGGCTGTGCATCCAACCAATAATAACACCACCCTCGATGTACAAGCGCCGATAAATGTTCGCTATCCCATTGGCTATCAAATGCCTCTAGTGATTTAAAGTATCTGCACAATAATTCTCGTTCTCTAGGTTTCACTATCTTACTTTTCTAATGCTGGAGCAATTGTGCGCGCACAAGAAGAATAACCAATGAAAGAATAGCAGATCCTAAATACCTTGACTAGCTAAATTCAGCTGATGAAAAGGAGGCAAGCTATTTCAGAACCAAAGCGATGTTATGGCTATCAACACAGTTACCGTGTTCGCTCATATGCTACAGTCAAACCTATTCTTGAAAATTATTTGTATGCTACCTCTTTGGCCTGGCTCCTGGATCACCCGGTTGAGTCAAACCATTGTTTTTTTTAAACCCAGAAATAAACGTTATCATTCTCGGTATCGTCCCTACTTGCGGGGGAGCTGAAAGTCGCTTAGACGGTGGCTTGCAAGTCGCCACTTGACTATGCCACATCTGGCAAAGTGAGCTGCATTTCGCTATACCATCATCCGTAATTGGCTCTCTCACAAACTAGCAGCCAATAGCTCCAAGTCAGGACGGGGCGAGCTTTATTTGTGGCTAGCTGAACGTCAGTCGAAATTTCCCTCATTGGCTGCCAAGAGCTGGTCATCCACTTTCAAGTTTTCCTCGCTTTTGGACGGATCTCCAGCATTGTTCCGTTTCCAAGTCGACCATTTTGGAATCAGGTTGCCCGTCTTTATAATTTTTAATCTCCTCCTTCAGCTCCCATTCACGGGAACGTTGATCTTAGTTCGTCATTGTAAATCTTTTCCCTCAATCCAGCTTTTCTCCTCAGACTTCCCACGCAGGATTTCGTGTGATTTCGTCGCAACGCAAAGTAAAAGATTAGCTCCATTATTGTCGGATACCCCGCTTCAAAATCATTCCACATCCTGAGCTGAGTCTGGTAGCCACATTGCTGTAGGTCTACATCAAAACTACGAGCGGTCGCAATCATGTCTGGAATAAGCGAGGTTTCTCATCCGGCTCAGCTGATATATGACAGATGTTGACGTAGAGAAAATAGGAAAAATTAAAACCCCTTCGAGAACTCGGCGACGCCATTAGTCTGGAGATATTTGAACAGATCCTAGACATGGACGAAGAAGAAGAAAATCGCGAGTTCAGTCGCTCGATCGTTGATGACTTTTTCGACCAATCAACGGAAGACTTTAGGGCTATCGAAGATCTCATGTAAGTCTGTCCCTAAATCTACCAATGGATTTTCCCTTGTTCGACTTTGCTTGCTGGAGTAGAAATATCGCTCCTCTAGGCATCCCGTAATATCGTCACAAAGCTGACCAGGCCATTTATTCAACTGGATTGTAGAAATAGAAAGGAGCTCGCAGCGCTTTCTTCTCAAGGTCATTATTTTAAGGGACGGGTGGCAACACTGGGGTTCACCAAACTTCGAGACACAAGCAACATAATTCAGCGTTATTGTAAGCAAGAGACAGAAGATGGAACTTTGGTGCCAAATGAAGAAACTTGCTTGGATAAAATCCGCGAGGCTTTTGGTAAGCTCAAGGTTGAATGCGCAGCAGTGTAAAAGGCTATGAGAGCTTTCTATGACCGATTCCCGGAGTGATTGCGATTGCGCCGAAACTATCGGAGTGGCGCCAATATGAGCCCAGATTCTGTATGAAGAAGATATTGAAACCTGATAGGGTTCTCAATCAAATTTCAATTTGGTCATAACTTCTGAGCACATTCACGTCATATGATACATAATATTTGCCATCATAATCTTGATCAAGAGCATGGGCATTTTTGGCAACGGCAATGGCAGATTTACTTACTGGGATGAGTTAGAGATCTTTTTGCGTAGTGAAGAATTATAACGATATCAGAACTAAAATTTACTGCACAGCTCATTTATTTTTTCTCTTATTCCCCTTCCATACTAACAACACTACCTCATCATTCATCTTGCATACAAATTCAGCTGCTTTCGTTTGATGTACATTCAAAACATTAGAATTACTTTTGCCCTTAATCCTACTACTATCAACGTTAATGTATTGTTGGCACTGCTTCATGCAGCTTTAGGAATAACTCAACCAAAACATGCTAAATGGATTGGCGGCTTGAGAAGCTAGCTATGACACTCTATTTGTCTAGAGAAGTTCCGCTCCGAGCCTATTTACAACTTCTTCACTATCCCAGTAGCCCTCTTTCAACTTCAGTGTGCGAAGCAGCCTGATTCCTCTCTGTCGAACCTTGGTATCCGGATACGCTCTGCAGGCAAATATGATGGCTGGAATCATGCTTCCCGAAAATCTGTAGGTTGGGTCCAGGCTCGAAGCTTCATGAAACGTCAAGTCCTCAGCTATTGAAAGCATATGATGGCTTGTCTCTGTACTCATCTGACCAGAGTCGTTTGAAATTTCAAGAAATGCCAACCACGCAGCCTGGATCAAAGATAGAGTAAGAATTTGGTGTGAATCATGAGCTAACAGCTTTCCTTGGGCTGCCTGGGCTTTGAACGCATCAAATCGGGCAGCCCAGGAATGAAATTGCTCCATGAAATCTATCGAGGAGCATATATTGCCCATTCGGTTGCTAGGGAGAACAAGTTCTAGGGAGCTTTCAAGCTTCCTTTCGAGTGGGTTCGATGCTGTCGACGATCTCCTCCTGCTCTGACAATAATTCCACTCAAAAAGTCTTGCTTCCAGGAGCAGAATTGACTCCTTGGCCATTGCGATCGAGGTAAATGGGGCGGAAGGATCATCCACAGGGTCAAATGCCAGACTTGTGCTCAGAACAGTTCGAGGTGTAAGCTCGAAGCCCGAGTATACCGCCATATCCTGCCCAGACTTTGATAGCAGTAATGCTATTTGATGCAGCAATCTTTGGTTCTTCTTGACTCCCGCATGTTGGCCTTCGGCATACCGCTGTTGCTGTGATGCGAGCAGGCCACAACCTGCTTTCCAATGCTTTTGCGCCTCAGAGGGTCTACTTAGCAAATGTTCTGTGCAAATGAATATGATGCAACCCATGATGGCGAGTTCCAAGTTTGCCTCTGAATCATGCTGTAGGGATAGTTTGACGCAGTTTATCGCCTCGTTGTATCTTTTTATCGAATCTTCCTCGAGTCTCAACGTGAAAGCAAGATCAGGGACCGTTCGCTGGTACCTAAATTGCTTATGGGCAGCGCCCAAGGCGCCAAGCGCATAGTGGACAGGTTTCAGCACATGAGCCCGAGGCAGAGCGTAAGAAAGCCAAAAGTCGATGGGAATAATGGACCTTGCCAGGTCTTCGATGACCGACTTTCGTATGTAGAGGGCTAGCTCGGATTCTGCTGGCAATGTCAAGCCTTTCGCGACTAAACGCCGATAAGTTGAACGGTCCAAAAGGCGCTTCCCATGCTGCGTGTCTGGTTCACAAGGGTTTTTGTGCTTCCGCTTCTTTTGGATGGGACGGATATAATAGCCCCCGCAATGGTTGAAACTTTTCAAGCATCTATTGCAGTGAGGTTTGGCTTCGTCACATTTCAGATGGCGCAGCCTACGAAATATGAGCATCAATCCCATGGTTTATTACGGATGACATACTTGCTGTGATTGGTTAGTCGAGCGAAAAAGAAACCGACTGCAGCCTTTCACCAGGATTCACATACCATGTAACACAGCCAGTTCTAGTCTTCGGCGCTCCGATGCGTGTTCGCTTCTCTTTCGGGCCGAGCGAGGTTTTTAGAATGTGAGTATCCATTGCCGGGTTGATAGGTTGTTGTTGTAAACACGACTAAGGGTCAACGAGCGTAGTTTCTAGAAAGATGGAAAGAAGAAGGAATCCTGCACATTATATGTGGGTCTATAGAAAACAGAGAATCCCAAGGACAAATCCAAAATAAATTACCTTAGTGAAGTGGCTGTCTAGAAGGCTGTACTTGGCACGTATACTCGGGTTCGCCGCTAACCACCTGTGCGGATTCGGCTAGCACAACCTGGCAACTAGAGCCTTTTCCACATCAAGAGTTAGGCCCCTGTAAACCTTAACTGGCTACTTTAGCTGGCTACCTGTTGAATGGCTCGCCACCCAGCCTCAATGTTGCTTAGTTTGAGGCTCACAGACGCACTTAGCTCATCTCGTATGACGGTCTGAAGCCGAGAAACTTGCCGATAGCTTCAGCCAGACGTGACCCCCAAGACGTGAGGCTACAGGGGCCTCGATTAAATTAGCCCCTATTTTGGATGAGATGACTGGTCCCTTGTCTTTCCAAAAAAAAAAAAAAAAAAAAACCCTGCTCAAAGATCCCTGTAATCGAGGTTATTTATTATGACACAGTTTGAAATGCAGCCGCCAGCGTGATATCTCCTTCGTTCAAAACCAGAACATTTCCGCTGTATTGCGACAGCGCAGATGAAAATTCTATTTAAAAATGAAAAAAAGCCTCACCGAAATTTTGACGCCATGGTTTCTTGTCGACACACCGCCTGGTGATGACCGAGCTCACCGTAGCGCCCAACGCTTCCGTGGTCTAAGAGTAGCGGGGCTGCCGAGTTGAGGGGCTAACCGCGCCGTTCTGAAACGGATTTGACAACAAAGAGACAAGCCATCAATTGCGAGGATTAAAAAAAAAAACTTCGGGCCTTTTGCCTTTGTCTGAACGCAGTGACCAAATTGATCTCGCACACACGCTAATCAAGCTACGCCGGGAGATTAATAAACAAAACAAAGGATCGGTGCTTCACGGCTGCATCCGAGACGACTATTGTTGGCGCTTGTCGTTCTTGAAACATTCAACTCAGTGCGTGAGAATAAGCAATCGGGAACCCATAACATGAGATTTGTCTATCCCTTCTGATTCAGTATATGAGGTTGCAAAGTATGATGGCTTGGCGGGGGCACCAACAAGTGCGGGGGAACATGGTCTCTCGTGTCTGTGTTTTGCGGGCATTTTCGGCAGCTTGGACCGGCTCCATGCTAATTGGAACCGGATTCAAATCGTCCTGAAACAGGCCAACTTAGCCTGACGATGGCCTTTTCAAGCATAAAGCTAGGTTGTCCGAATGCTTCTAGGCGCGAACAATGCTGGGCTAGAAGCGCGCCGCGGTGAGATCTGCGCGTGCACGGCCCTCTTCCAAATTGCAGCCTCGGGACTTTAATCCGATGCTTATCGGGACAATTCAACTGACTCGTGAACGTGATGTCAGACCCCGGGATGAGTCAGTCTTGAATTCCCACGCTTCTCGCACTCGTCTCGACCTGAAAGCCACAGTGAAGCCGCAAACCAGGTGACAATTGCCATCTGTTGACCGACCCCTATGTTGCGCATTGCGCTTGCCAAAAGTTGAGCAACCTCAAGGGTGTCTTTGGGCGTTGTTTTTCGAGACCCTCCTCAGACGAGGCCGTTCGCTCAGGAGACGTACGAGCAGAATTTCAAATGCAAAAATAGATGAGCAATCTGTTCTAGACTCATTTATAATTACCTATGATGTATGCTTTTTCAGATATTGCAAAGGAGTGAAGAAAAGGTTCATCTACAACTTTCCCCCTTCAGCGGTCATTAGGCAAAGCTCATAGAAGAGTAAATACACGTACATAACGTGAGTGGGCTACAGCTTCCAGCTTTGCCTCTCCAAAATGAGGTATCCAAGGTTTACATTAAAATGACAATGAAGGGCAATCGATTAGAAGAAGAGTAATGAGATGTTATGGTCCGGGTAAAAGCATGATGCCATTTGGCGTAGATGCCTTTTCAGCCAGGTTGTTGGTGTTGCGGTTGCCGTGTTGTGCGTTGTGGCAAAATTGCGAGAAGGGCCCGCGGTAGGGCCCCCGGAGGGCCGCGCCAGGGGCAGATGAGAACCAACGAAACCAAGCAGCTTTGCCTCTCCCTAGACTGGCAGTTTATTGGCATCAAGGTCTTTTGTTGATTTATGGGATTGTGGCGTTGTTATTTTTACAAATGTGGCTCATTTTGCTCGAGAATATGTCAGTGGCTGCATCAAACAGCCCCCGGCTAAAGTTAAAGCGCTGGGTATACATTTATAGGTATTGCATAATTCTTTTCTCTCTGGATGTATTCAGCATTGTCTCCATAAATGATGAATGCTTGCCTGCGCTGAGTGTTATGGTGCTGTTTGTAAGGATCCATCCATACCTTCTATTGCGTCTTGTAACTGGGTAAGTCAAGGGATAAGTCAATAACCGCGACGCTTACTGCCACTTGGTGTTTAGTCACACGTGGACTGCAGCAGGTCACCGATTCAAGCTGATACAGTGAAGCGCTGGCCACAATGCGGCTTCTTTGGGTCATCGATTGATACCATTACTATATTGAGTAAAAAGAATCCTTTTCTGTCCAATGTGCCTTATCCCCGTTTCATCTTTTCATCGCCGTGTCGTTTTGTATGCTACCCTATAGACTAGCGCCGCAGCCCAGGTTTCTGACAGGTACCAAGGGTTCGCTTTCAGGGTAAGCTGTTCATTGCAATGATATAGTTTTACTCACTATCACAAGGTCAGGGAATCGTCTTACTGCGGAAATTATTATTGTTATTGGTCTTGTGCCAAGAGTGAACTTGGTGCTTCCAAGAGGGAAGCAGCTTCCGTCAACCACACCACATTTTGAAGTCAATATCCGAGCCAAGATTTTGACAGGCCTGCTGAACCAATCATCTTATTTCCGGGTCTTGGCGCAAACTTTGATAACCATGCTAAAGTTATACACGTGTGCTCACTCGGTTTTGCCTGATCACGTCAAAAAATACGACTGGGTCTCCGAATTAGTTAAGCGATCGGTGTATATGGCTATAGAGCCAATTCTATTCGTAACTCTATCTTCATTGCGGATCTCTATGTAAACTCTATCGTAACAAGAAACATGAGCGGTCTTGCGACCTGGTTGTTCTGATCCCCCATTTTGGTTCTGCGGATATACATTCGGACAGCTTAGTTGCCATCCAGAGTAGGCAGGTTGGAGGTGTCAACACCAATGGTGATGTATCCCAGGACACCATTCTTAATGTCCACACCGTCCAAGGGGACGACCTGGACGTCGGGGTTGTATCCACCCTCGTAGCCAGCAGAGTAGATTGTGTCGACGTCGTTGGTGGTTCTGTTGATCTCGGTGTGGCTGACGTAGGGCTCGAGAGCCATCAATTCCTCGGTGATGGTCTCGTTAAAGTACAGCTGACCGATGGAGTTGAGGTTGCCGGTAGAGATGGTGCCGTTGGAGTGCAAAACGTAGTCGGTGAAGACTAAAAAAAAATATTAGCAGTGGTACATGAAGTTTGTTCATGCGATTGAGACTAACCCTGAGCATGGATGTGGATGGTTCGCTCCACGTAGAAGCCAGGGAAGATGGTCTTCATCTCGAGAATTCCATTGTCGTCGCTTGGCCACATGCCACGAAGCCAGGTGGTGTCATCGGTGTGCAAATCGGTGGTACCAATGGTAAAGTCGGTAATGTTGAGGTTCTGCAGGAGCTGGACAAAGGGCGTGTTGGGATCACGGCCAGTGAAGCTAGAGTAGCTTCCGGTGGCATTGCAGTGCCAGAGAGAGACAAGGGCGTTGGGAAGAGGCTCGCAGGTGGCCATGTCGAGGACACCGATGTCAAGAACCAACGGCACTCCGACCTGGTCCTCGGTCATGTCCTGGCGGAGGGTCTGGGACTGGGGCCAGTAGTAAGGGCCGGAGGTGACATCCGGTGCCAAGACGCAGGTGTCATTCTGGAGCACGTCATAGTAGGGAGCCTCAGTGACAATCGAGTAGGTAGTGTTGCCGGATCGCTCCTGGAGATCCAGATCCCGCTTCATCTGGCTGCGACGCTCATATCGGCGGCGGTTGAAGTTTGCAGTAGCGCCAGCGCATCGCTTGGAGAGATTGGCATGTCGCTTGATGACTGCAGGCGGCAATTCCTGATGGGCAACGGCAGAGGCGGCGAGGGCGCCGACGTAGACAATGCTGGACAGCTTCATGGCGGGAATGGGAATTGAGCGCTGACTAGAAGGAATTGGAGGTGATTGGCTTGCTGATGGGAATGGGATCTTCTCTGGAAGATGTATATTTTATATTATTTGTTTCACATGTCCTATTTTTCATCCACGATGCCTATTTTCTTGTCCTGCCCACCTTCCACTAAGACGGCCTCCGGAATGTGGCTCGCAACGGAACTTGGGGCATGTGGGTAACTGCAAAACTTCACTCACGGATCGCAATGCCTAGTTTGGGGGTCCTGTTGGGTAATGCGCACGGGTAGGTACCACTGAGAACAAATCAATGACCTTTGATTTACAAGTCTCCCGTCTCAACTATGGACCAAGTGCCGATCCATGCCTGATAGTGCCAATTTCATTTCGCCTCCTCGGTTTCGGCTGACGTGGATTGGGACTTGGCGCTTGGCTATCCAGGAATGGAGTTACTATCGCGGTGGATCTATGCGAGCCTTCTTATCAAGCATATATCATAACGTTACCAGATCGCACAGTGACGAATCGACAAATCACGGCTCGTCGTGTAGCCATGAATTAGATAAGCGGCAGGGGTTTCAGTTTCATGTTCCCACCGCCATAGTGCTAGTAACTACCCAATGAAGAAAGCAATTGGATTCATTCAACCCGGGGACTCGGACTCACCGGTCCGAAGTTCGTATCTACGCCCATCGCATAGCTGATCGGCACGCACCCGAACTTGGCGAAAAACTGATGGCGAATGAGGACGGATTTAATACGCGGATACTATGAAGGACTTTTGAGGCCCTTTTTTTTTTTTTGCCTGCCCACATAGTTAGTGGAGCTACAGGCAATTGCAACTCCAGTGTCGTAATAGCAGAGAATAGTGCACCGGATTGTGGGAGACATCCCGTGCATCTACTCCACCGGGTTCCTCTGCCAAGACATTACGAACCCCCAAACTGCATGGGGGGACGCGGGAAAATTCTGCCGTAGTTCCGTCAATGCGCTAGAATCTGTCTACTACGTCAGTTGTTCATCTGCCGGCATGTTTCTCTTCTTTTTCCTTTTCTCCGAATCCATCTGGGAAGACCGATTAGAAACAGGCGTGGACGGATCAACAAGCTTAATTTTCCGGGCTACATGCCCAATTCTCCAACAGACCAAGGCATAATACAAGTCGCGTGCGCATCATCTCGTCCAACCCACTGTAGTTTTTTACCCTATCCATCACCTTGCCCAATTCATCGCGGAAGGTATTGGTGCACTCTATTCGAAATGATCCATTAAAAGTATAATGGCATCAAGATTTTGTTGTCGCTGATTCAGCTTAAGCTTTGTCAAAGAGTGGCGATGCGTGGATTAGGTTGCACCTAATCTGGGGTCGATTCAGCGGCTCCACTTCGCGCGGCTCCGTAAACACAAGGGTATTATTGAGCAGATGCAATGCGTCATTTACTCCTGGGGCGGTGCTACTGAGGACAGAAGGGTGCCGCTTTTGGGAAGGTTTCATCGGTTGTGTTCTCGTCGCCTTGCCAAATATAGATCCCACGGCCCAATTGGACAGAATGGGAAAGAAGATCAGAAAAAGGAAGTTCAATTGTCCAGGCCAGGCAGCTGCCTCGGAGCCACTGGGTTTGGTTATCCCAACCACCTGGTTTGTCGGTCTTGATTTTTCCTTCACCCCGGAATATGCATGCAGTCGCCTACTTTTTTGCATGACAGAACAACGACCCGGCATGCCCGAGAATCATACTATGGCAAACCAATAAATTACGAGTTTTCATTCCTCTAGAGCTTACATGTGCCTTCTATGCTTCTATGCATGTCGCATCTTCAATGGATGTGCCTCCGTGTTCAAGACATACTTCATTTTTCCGTCGCTCTTCACCTGGTACTCTGCGTCATCCGCAAAAATCAGATACAAGTACTTGAGCGTCTCTGCAAGCCAGAAGCTCTCCATCTTGTCAATTCGCTCCTTTCCTTTGTCCTCTTTGCTGATCTCCTTGCTCATCACGTCGCGTAAGCCACTGAACCCTCCATCGACCCTCGCGGCCCGATCCAAAGACTCGAAAGCTTCCCACGCCCATGCCTGCCACTGGTGGTGGCCTGTGGCGCGGTACGCGTAGTAGAGACTCTCTATGGTCTCGGGTCGGAGAATGTACTCCGTATTGGTGGGCCAGTAGCCGCTGGACTGATAAAATGCTTCCCACTCAGGTCGTGGCTTGCGGTTGGCTTCTGGGATGGTGAGTGGTTGGTGGTGGTCCATCCAACGGAACTCTTCGGGGCCGATTCCTGATGGACTTTGGTGATAGACTTCATAATAAGACTCGGCAAGATCGAGTCCAAAGTTGATGAGGGTCTCGTTTTGGAACAGGAGGCCGCCGAGGATAAAGGAGCCGCCACAGACGCTGGCCACTGTTTCATGGTGTGGTTAGCTATGGCTGATCGATGAGTGTGCATGGAGTAGAAGCGACTCACAGTGACTAGACATTGGGACGGTGATGTTGGAGCGAAACTCGCCCAGGAATGTCAGGTCTGTCCGTGTTGTCGGGCTCGATGCCAAGTATTGGATTGACGATTCAGCTGCCGCAATCCAACTGACGCCGTACTCGGGAAACGCATCGGGATCATAAGCATACATCTTGAGCAGGTACTCGTAGTAGCTATCCGAGCCACCGCCCCAACCGGCTTGATAATCTTCAAATTCGCCGGACTGCAGCTTCACATAGGTGCCTACGAGACCAGGCATTGTAAAGTCCTGCGGGCTTTCGTATTTGGGATTAAGCAGGTGTGCCTGGGCCCTTTGCGCAAGCGCTGCGTAGGTCTTATTTCCTGTCAGGTCACTCAAACGTGTCCACTCGAGCACGAGCGTGCCGATGCATGTGATGGAGTTGTCAATGTTGCCATGTTGGCGTGGCTTTGGACTGAATATGATTTCGTCATCTGGGATTCCACTTGGCGTATCAAAGGCAATACTAAGGCTGTTCGCGAGATCTGTCGCCTTTTTGAGGAGTGCCTCCTTTAAATGCGGTTCTGTCACCAGATGCTTGAATGGCCCAGAGAGCAGATCGTAGGCTATGTAAGAAGAGGCTATCGTTAGTCAAGTCATCCACACTACAACATGGCTGCATAAGCCGGGTTTTGAAGACTTTTTACCTGAAAGCAAGCCTCCGAGGTAACGAATAGTGGACTCAAATAGCGATATTAGCTGGTTATCGACAGTAGTCGTGGTAAAATCAGTTTTGGCAATTTGCCTCAGGATCTTGTCCACAGTCTCAGCTTCGTTCATGATAATGGCCGTGCTCAGCCCGTCGACAGCCGTAGCGCCCCACCCATTGCTACCGGCATTGTCAGGTTATGTTAGTCCAGCTGTCATGATGGTCTGGCCTGGGTCGGGCGGGACGGAACTTACCGATCATTCTCATATGATTTCTCGAGCGGGCGGAGCGTGTCATGGGGAAAGGCGTACTTCTCGTACTGGTCCCACGAGAATCGGAAAACCTCCTTGATGGCAGCTGCCTTGGAGCTATCCTTTGATTTGACGGGCGGACCCTTGCTCGTCACCTTCTCGGGCTGCGCCGAACGGCCCTGGAATAGGTGCAGGACTAGCTGGAACAGAACAAAACCTGTGCCTAGCCAGACAAAGGCACGGACTGCTGGCCTCATCGTGTCGTTTCAAGCGCGGCGGTGAGCGATTGAGTCGTTGGCTTGGGAACAGATGAAGATTTCGGGCTGCCGTCGTCAATTGAGGGGTCGACAGAAACCTTGACTCGCTCCAAAGCGTGCCATTGGGGCTAGTCAACGAAGCTGATTGCCCCTGATTCTGGCGCCAAAACACCACGCGAGCCTAATTTACCGAAATCTCGACGCCCTGGTCCGATAGACAAGCCCCGCTATACCACCTTTGGACAAAGCTTGGTTGCCGCCCTTTCGGCTCATCTGTCCAATCAAACGCAAGCTCTTTGTTCTGCACCACGTGGGGACGAGTTTGAGCCTGCGCATGCTTAAAGCAGCGTGAAGATCGTGTCCGGAATAGGAATAGCAGCATCGATAGTTCCAAGGCGGAGCGTTTGCTCCAAACCAGGGCAATGGTAGCTTCTAGTCTGCATTTGGCATCCAAGACAATTGTCTCGAGAGCCTCGACTTCCCCTGACAGCAGACGGCCATTTACTAACGTCTTGGTGCTGGGGCTAATGGCGGCTTGCCCCCACCTGCTCCCAGGCACAAGAAGGTTGATGACCCAGATCCCAGATTGAGCTGAAAAAATTAGGATCTTCTCCTCCTCTTTCCGTGTCACTCGTTCGTCGCACATTCGTTATTGTTGTATTTTCTTTTCCTTCTTTCGCTCACTAACTGCCAATATGCGCTTGGTATCTCTTTGCACCGTGCTTGGCGCTGTGCTGCTGCCGGCTGTCAGCGCTGTCCCGCTTCGCCGCCCTTGCAACCCTAACTCGGCGGCAACGACATCGGCACCGCTCGCAGCGGAAACGACTACGTCGTCAATTTCGACCCTGACTTCAACGTCGACGGAAACAGCGACAGCGACCGCGACGGTGAGCGTGACCCAGACCACGTTGATTACCTCTATTCGCACCGACACCACTGGCCCGACGACCACGACGGACTCGACGACGGCTACGGATGTCTTGACCACAAGCACCGCCACTCCCACCGTAGAGACTCTCAACGGTGACTTCGAGAGCGCTGATCGTTCTATGTGGGGCACGAGAACCGTGACCTTCAAGAACGACCCGGATAATGCTTACTCGGGAAGCTGGTATGCGTAAGTTTACACCAGATGGCCCGGCAATTGACAATGCATCGCTAACAGCAGCAGCCAATACGTTGTCACCGACGCACAAGCACTGGGCGGCAATTACATCAACCAAACCCTCAACGGCCTCGACACATCCAGGCTCTTCCGCCTGTCCTTTGAAGGCAAGCTATTTGAGGGCGCGATCCTCAACGGCGCAACTTGCCAGATGGAGGCCTTGTTCGGCCCCGAGATTCTCGCATCGTGGCCCATCGATCCTAATAGCGCGGGAAAATATGTTTCATACACGCAGGATCTTAGTGTTCCTTACAAGAATACAGCACTGAGCCTGAGGCTGCGCTGCTCTGAAGGAACGAAAGTCACTCTCACGTTTGGTGTGGATGACGTCGTCTTCGAGGCCCTTCCACAGTCGGCAGCTACGCAGACCACGACACTGGCACCGGCAGTATCGACATCAGCCGCGCCGGCCCCTTGATTTGGCCTTGATAGCCTTGGAATCCGTCAGATTGAGCTGATGGTCCATTACTTTTGTCATTCTAGAATAGACTGTAGCCTCTATTCGATGTCGCGAGAGATATGGAGGGCTCGCTTCTTTACCGGTAGCATTTTAATGTAGCGCAAATCTACGAGACGGTGTGCCTTTACTACCCAATGCTTTCTGTGCTCAGGCCAGATCAAGGTTAAAATTTGGTACTGTGGTCAATAATGGCGCTTGTGACGTGTGTGACTGCTAAAGTTATAAAGGAGGATTGGGGTTTCTTTTTGCAGCTGTCGTCTCATGCCCCACGAATGCACAGGGTCCCTCGCCGACGTTTAAATGCCAGTACTAGCGTCTTGGCCACGAGGGCTGTGGGTTGAAGCGTGTAGTCAGTAATGAATCAACGAGCGAGGAACCATAGGCGCAGCTTGTGCAGGAAGGGCAAAACGCCCCTCAATAAAGGATATCATCTTGTAACAGTTAGTGAATGATGATTTGGCTGGATAAAGTTCACTTGATGGAAATAACATCAAAGTTCCTCAGAGCTAAGGCTGAAGAAGAGGCCGTCTAGGCATTCGCCTTATTCTTCATCACTGACCGGTCTTGAAAAGATCGGGGAGTTTGTTTCCAAACATGGTCTTCGGACTTCTTTTCTCCCCCAAGTCACAGGCCTATTTGTCACAGCTTATCACGAAGTTGAATAAATTTTGAGCGGGGGCCAGGGCAGGTTTAAACCCAAACCTGCATTGGGGTGGGTGATGCGAGCTAACAAAAGTGGAGCGCTTCACAAACTAGAGCTGTCATTTCAGCACATGGCATCGTGAATATTGAAGATGCCATTTATTATCTGATAAACTACAGTGCTTGGAATCATTAATTGTGGATTTGCCCAGGACAGGGGATCTGTACTGGCCGTTCAAAAAGCTCGTCAAGGAAAGACATCGAGGGCTCGATTGGGTGAAAGAAAAAAGGAACAAAAAAGAAAAGACAGAGTAAAGCGTTGCAGCATTGAATTGAGTCTGGACCTCGATACTCAGCGCCGTGCTGGGTATTTGATCCTTCTTACCGCACCGATTTTCCAAACTCACGCGACAATGCAAAACCTGGCGAGCCGTGTTTGGGCAAGTGGCTGAAGTGTCCAAAGTTGCCCGAGCCAGGGTTCGGCGCTTAAATAGTAGCATATCTCCGTTGCAACGTGTCGTTCCTTCTGGTCTCGAGGTCAGATGTGGTCCAATCAGACCCATCCTTTTGACCCAGGAATGAATCCTTCAGCACACCTCCATTCGCCGTCGACAAGGAAACCAAGTCGGTAAAAATACGCACAAGCTCGGGGTGATACGAAAAATGCGCATTATTGTATCTGTGTTTGAGGTGAGCTAACGCTTATCGAACACTGCAAAAAAAAAAAAAAAGATTTGACTTTCCCTGAGGAATCTAGACTCTAGTCGAGGAGCAGCAGCAGCTATAGCTTCCGCAAATAGAAACGTCACAGGATCCTGGTAAATGCAACGCGCTGAAGACTAGTGCTTACGGGCCTTATAGGGCAGGCATGGATCCATCATGCTGTGCCACTCTAATTTCTTGCTCCGGATCCACGTATTACGGATTCTTCCGTCGGTCTGTTTTTCCACATAGCCAAATCCTTTCGCATGGCTCAACACAAAAATAGCCTGCGATCACCACAAATGGCGATCGTATTCGACATTAAAAAAAATCAAGCCAAGCTCTAAAACGAGGTGATACGGTGGGGATCCACCTCTCTACCATCACAGCATGGCAGCAACCTATTCTGAATCGCATGGACTCAACGACATCTCCCTCAAAGACGACAGTGTCTCTCCGGGGTTGAAAACACCGCAGCCAAGCAAAAATGGCATTAGGGGTCGGCGAAGCGTGCTGTCTCTTTTGACTGGCAAGATCAGCTTCATGTTTCTGAGTCTACTAGCTGGTCTTGCCTGCGCTCTTGGCCAGCACTTCTTCTACAGCCAGCTAGAGGGCAAGCCGCCACCCGAGTCAGAATGGCACATTGCAGGTGGCGTTTCCAAGCAGAAAGTCAACATCGCGGCCGGCAACACCCTGGCCTTCTTCACCAAGGCGTTCTTGGCCATGGCTGTGGCAGCTGCGCATGACCAAATCAGTTGGAAGACCATCAAGAGCCGCCCCGCAGAGATCGGCCTGATCGACGCTCTGTTTACATCAAGAGACGACTGGATGAGTGCGTTGAACGTACGGATGTGGTTGAAGATGCCTTTCGCGGCGTTTCTCATGCTTTTATTTTGGTATTTTATCTATCTAGCATATACGGGGACATACTGACGGGCTACAGGCTACTTCAACTTGCACCACTCATCACACCATCGGCATTGACGATTAAGTCAGCGTGGCTGAACGGTACCGATACGACCCGTGTGCCTCGAGTCGATTTCACGAGCATGAATTTTGCATCCGTTTCTTGGGCCTTTACGGATACTTTCAGGGCTCTAGACAAGACGGAATGGCAACAAACTACGCTGACCTATTACAAACCTCAGCACTCAGTACAGAGGGCAGTCCAGGGGTCTCTCATCTCAAACGGTATTCTATCCATCCCGGCGCCATCGGTCAACAGTTCATGGAGTCTCGACTTTCATGGCCCCGCTGTGAAATGCAAAGCACTACACAATAGCTCAGATGACACGTTGAGGACCCGTATTTACACACAATACGCACAGGCATGGAATGTCGGCGGGATCGGCGTCTGGATGTCATATCTCGCTTGGCTTCCAGAGGGATCGGGCGTGAACAGCAGCCTTCCGTTCACCAAGTCTGGAAATTACACGTACGAGCCTCGAACAGCAATAGCTGGCGGAGAGCCACTGTCCATGTACATTATGGTTCAACCGTCGAGCTCACCTACTAGTCCGTACAACAACATCACCGTGGACGAGATTGTCGAGTACATGGAGGCAAACACACTCCTGTGGGAAGTTGACTTGCACAACGTTACCTACAGCGTTGACTTCAGTTACCCGAACGGAGCCCAAGAGATCAACATCAAAACTTCGGATTCTCTCAACGACGTGGATTATTTTTCTGGCTTCGAAAATTTCGTGGCCACCAGCAACATAACCTGGGACGCAAACATGACAAAAGTGAGACTGAATCAATCAGTGGTGGAGACATTTGCCTACCAATCGGTCATGGATGCCTTTTCGTCCATGTTTATTGGAAATGCGACCATTACCGACCTCAGTGATGGGAACGATACAGCGATACAACTGAACTTAGTCACATCCATGGCAATGACGCCCTTGATACAGGCAAAGGAGCTTCGAAATCTGTCAGAGGCACTCACTTTGCAGAACTCAAATTTGGGCAACGTTGAGTGGAATGGGGCAAGTGTGGACCAGAACCAGACAACCAACCGACCACTGTCTGACTTAGTGGGGGAGATGTTTCAGAATGCCACTGTGAGCCTCATGAATGAAGCAGCTTTAAAGTAAGTCCCCTTGAGACGCTATGTGCAGTAACGAAACCTAACTAGGATGATAGCCCGAACTATGAATCCGTATACGCTCCCTCAGACGTCAGGGTAGACACATGGACCTCGAGAAGCGTCTATGCATACTCTAGAAGTACTCTTTGGATCACCTACGGAATCGCGATCCTGATAGCGACCGTCTGTGTCGCCATAGGAACGATTGCCGTCATAGCTAGCAGCGATTCTTACACCAGCGAGTTTTCAACATTCCTCAGGGTAGGACAAAATGTCCATCTGTCTGGCAACATAGCGCCCCAGGATACGGGCGGACAGGATCCTTTACCGCCATATATCAAGAAAATGGTGGTGAATTTTCCCAAGCACAACGAGTCAGCGCTGCATAGTGGAAGTGAATCATAGCACAGAGTGTGGTTGGGGTATTGATTGAGGTTGGACTTTTGACGAGCAAACGCGGAAGGCAAATGATGTACGAATAGACCAAACAGCATGTTTGAAAATGAAGTTATGAATATACGTTTCTCAATTTATCTTTCGACGCCTGGGTAATTTTCCATCGTTTAATTCAGGGACTTATTTGGAGAGATATTCTTAGTGACTGAGCAAGTAGGTTGGTAGCAACCATCCAAATGAACAGCCTGCATTTATGTTTACTGTGCCCAATATCCCCGAAACAAACAAATTACATCGGTAGGATGCCAGCGAACGACCAACATATGACAAGTGCCAATTTGGCCTTTGAGGTGAAGCGAGTGGGACCAGTGGCTTGGTGTGTTGGTTGTCCTTGCAAAGCAACACTCAAAAGTTATGTTGGCGGATTGGGCTCAAATTTTGGAATTTGAAGCTGATATTTGCTGAAAAAGCAAGCGTGAAGAATAAGAAAAAAAGCCCCCACCGAAACTGGTGATGCGGAAAGCTGAGAAGTTAGTCTTTGATCTCACTTATGGGTCCTATACCCGAACAAAACCATCGTGACATTCCTCTCCGATCTACGACAAACATTCACCGCTGCGTTGTTTCTCCACCCCAAGTAGAAATGGCAGCTTGTCGCTAGCGTTTGGAGCCATTGTCAAGGCATCAAAATCTTGGCCTGTGGCTTGATCACAAACCAACATTCGCAGTCGTCTCGCAATATTCGGAACAATGGATTCTCAATCACCCAGCCCGCCAGACCTTGGCAAACTGAAGCCGGAATCCCCTCCCGCCAGCATCCTTGATATTCTAGCAGATATCTTGGCCGAAATCTTTCTATGGGCGAGTCACAATCAATCGGTCCCGCTTGAGCCTGACGATATTGGCAATCAACCATGGGATTGGGGCCCGTTAACGCTGCTGGATCTGGAAAGATGGGCTCCTCGGACCTTGGTGGCCGTCATCTACACCTGCAAGAAGTTCTACGACGTGGGAACAGCCATTCTCTGTCGAAAAGTGGATCTAATAGGCCAAGGTGGCAATTCCAGCTCCACAAAATTCGTTCAACCCATACGAGAAAACCGCGCTCTTAGCCGTCACCTTCAAAAATTGTTCATTTTTATCCACGGCTTTGCTCTTAAGCGTCACCAAAACGTCCATGATCGCATCTCCCCACTCCTGGAGGTCTTGGGCGAGAACCTGCTGAATGTCAAAAGGTTTTCTTTTTGCGGGGGATCTCGGAGACGCAACGCATCTTTGACTTGGAAGCTGTTTGGTTCTACTTTCCCTCACATGACCTCCCTCCAAGAGTTAAGCCTGTCGCAAGGCAGTCTTCGAGGCCTGGATCTCTGGTCGGTCATGAAGGTAGTGTAAGTGCCGTCTCTCAAACAGGTCGAAATTTCGTGTGGTTCACTGGAGAATACCAAATATGACGAGTGACAGGTATGTTCTGTGCGCCCGTTACGCGTTTCACCAGGCCAGAAGATGGCAACGTGATTCTTCGAGTGATTCGTCAAACTAAGAAACATGCCAATACTTTCAAGAAGCCGACTTCTCCCATCTTGTTTTGACGGGTTATGGAAAGTCCGCAGAAGGTGTTTTTTTCCTTCTTCGCTGGCCCAAAAGGCTGACCAGCTTTTATTTTGAAAGTCTTTCCGAGAGCCCTTACTACATGGAGCTGTCCATGTTTCGAACCATTCTTCTAAAACACAAGTACTTTCTAAGATCATTGCACATGGGCCAGCTCTCTGAGCAAACGGATAGTTTGCTTTTGGATTTGTCCGAGGTTACAGCCCTGGAGAAGAGTGGAACGCTCGGATTGAAAGCTATGACTAGCTTGAGGGGACCATGACGTACTTTGATCAGCTGAGGAGAAGTGGAAATTGCCCAATGAACTTTTCTACAATGGGGCCAATAGTGAGGGAGGAAAAATAGCTTCGTAATTGCCACCACTTCGTAACATGTGAAAGCAACTACAAACAGAATACATTTCCAGCTCCCATCTCGAGTCCTCCTCTTACTAAAGTACAAATTTCTGTTTACTTCAACAGATCCTATGTCTCACAAACATCGCATCATACACAACCAGCGAATTCAAATCAGAGCATCCCAACAACAACCAGACCAGCCGCAGCAACAGCAGCAGCGAGCCTCGATCCAGTCTCACGCGGCGCATCATTGGTTGTGTCCGCAGCCGCAGCATCCAGGGCTGCGGTCCCCGTCGCGGTGGCCAGTGCCCCTGGTGTTCCTGCCGTTCCCGCACTCTGCCATGTGAACGTGCTGCAGATGCTCGTGAACTCGTCGTCAAAGCCCCCGGGAAAGCCGCCCCCGTGGTAGCCTCCACCCCATCCTCCACCCCAACCTCCGCCCCAGCCTCCGCCCCAGCCGCCCCCGTACCAGCCGCTGGTGGACCAGCTCTTAAAGTCCGAGTCGTCGGAGCAGGCGTCTAGAACGCTCGAGAACTGGCCCTCGTGGTCGGACTGCCAGCTCTGGACCTTGCTCACCCACGAAGTGTACTCGCCCGCCAGGGAGCCGGTGACGGCCGGGATGACGCACGGCTGAGTGATTGTCGAGAACTGCGTCTGCGAGGCCAGGAAGCTGACGAGCGACGAGTCGGGCGTGGGCGCATCGGTGATGGCCGTGTACACGGACGAAATGGCCGACGAGCACGCCGAGTTGGTGTCGTCGCCCCCGCCGCGCTTGTCTGGCTCGGCGGCTACGGCGGAAACGGCAAGCGCCGCAACTAAATTGAAGAGTGTTGAATAATTGATGAGCATTTTGGTAGCTGGCTATGGAAAGAATATTGTTGAATCAATCCAAGCAAGCAAGCAAGCAAGGGGGAAACAGGCAGGATTTTATCTAGCTAGCTAGAGCAGAGCTCGCTCAATTACAAATGCGATCGTCATCTTAATGTTCCATCATATGCCGATGATGTAAAACCCAGCTCACCTCATACTCGATGGGCTGGGACCGCCTTGTTTCACGACTGTGGTGTCGCGTGGTAATAGGTCTGTTGAAACCCGAGCTGACCTGGTTGCGCGGCCCCGCGACTCCACTTTAGCCCGACCGCCGATTCCGATAGGGCTGCTGACAATTGAGTTATGGCTCAGCAGCCGGCCAAAATGGTCAGCTGAAGACGGGTAGCAGTTTTTTTTTCATCTGCAAACCCGAGTGGCCTTTGTTCCCGATGGCCTCCTCTTGGTTGCATGCAGCCCCGCCGTTCGGACGCGTGGCGCGTTCCATGGCAGCATGCGTGAGGGAGCTGGGCGCCTGAAACTTTACATTGCTGCGTCAGAAGAAAGAATTTCCGAGGTTCGACCTCGAGTACTGGCTTCGTATGTTCATCGTGCTTTGGTTTACTATCGCAAACTAGAAGAGTGGGAAATCAAAGGATCTGAGCAACATCTCTCACGTTCCACAGTTTCAGGATTAAGCATAGCGAGGAAGGTTCAACTTAGTTTGGTAGGACAACTAGCCTAAATTACTTCTGCTCCTTCAACGCCGCCTCGATAATGTACGCAGCCTTCATCAACAAGCTCTCGTGGAGCCGCGGAGCCACTACTTGGACGCCAACCGGCAGCCGGGCAGCCATGGACACATGGTACTGTCTGTAAAGGTACGCCTCGATGTCATTTTTTGGCTCGTAACGCTCTCGCGTAATCTCCCTTACTCCGTTGTCCACGCCTGAGAGTTCCAGGCCTGGCAACACAATGGCTGGGTACGAGAGCAGGTTCCAGATGGCCGTGTAGCCCCAGTATTTGCTTGTCCCCAGCGGAGGAGCCGTGGACGGCGTCACCGGGGCGAGGACAACGTCCACCTCGGTCTTGTTCCAGTGTGCGGCGTAGGCTGCCCTGTACTTATCGCGTGCTTCCTTGCGTTCTTCGAGTGACGACCCGATGGCGGGCACGTTTGATTGGCACTCGTTCAAAATCCACTCGGTCAGCGGCCTGAGAGGCTCCGAGCCTTCGTCGCATATCCTGCGCACATCCGCACCGTTGTCCTCGAAATAAAGGGCCGAGATGATCCTCCAAGCCTTCTCGTGGTCCAACGGTTCAAAGGCCTTGAGTTGGATGGACGGGGCATTTTCCAACTTTTCCTTGATTCGGTTCAGCACCCTGCGGACAGGGGGCAACGGAGACACATGGCCGTCGTCAAGTATGATGCCAACGCGGAGGGGCACGCTCGGGTCAAGTGAGCGGCCAAGAGTTGGGTTCAGCAGATCGCTAGGGATCAGCGACGTGTCCTCCATCCAAGCTCGGGCTGAAGAGTACGCGTTGCAAAACATCTCAATGTCCCGCAGCGACCTTGTGAATGGTCCGAGAGTGCCCGCAATCGAGTCAGCCCCTGGTGAAGGCAGCTTGACTCCCGAACCACCGATACGACCAGGCGTGGGCAACATTCCATACAGCTGGGAAGCAAGTTAACATACTTTAACTCAGTCATCTCAAAAAAAGGTACCAACTCACGCCGTTTAGTGCTGCTGGCACCCGAATCGACCCTCCAATGTCTCCGCCAATGCCGAGCGGGGTCCCTTTCATCCCCATCAAGGCTCCCTCGCCGCCTGTGCTGCCACCAGAGGTGTAGCTTCTCATGTGAGGGTTGACCGTCTCGCCATAGATGTTGTTCGACGTCTCCAGCTGCATGAGCGACTGGGGCACATTAGTGCGTGCAAACACGACAGCGCCTAGTCGCTTGAGGCATTGCACAATGTGAGCATCCTCCTGGCTCCTCTCATTAACCCAGGCCACGAATCCGATGTTGGTGAGGCGCCCGCCCACGCCGGCTATTTCTTTGACTGATACGGGCAACCCGTGGAGCGGGCCTTTGGTCTGTCCGGTTTCAGCGAGGTAGTCGTCGCAGGCTTTGGCATCAATGAGCGCGTCGGGAACAAGCTCGGTGAGGCAGTTGGTCTAGAAACTGCTTGGTTAATGACGTCTCGGATCCACACACTGCTCCGACCAATGCGCTTCTGGGCTTCTGTTGCATTGCACTATCAGGAGGCTGACTCACACATTGTTGAGCTATTGTGGCCCGTTTCCTGAACGCCGTGAGCAGCATCGAGGCGCTGACCTTTTTGGACGCAAGTAGCTCCAGTAAAGCCGTAGCGTCATAGCTCTCCGTCAGGTCCAGCTCCTGCTTTGACAAGAGCCCGCATTTTTGTGGGATCAGTGTCGTGTTTGCAGGGAGCTTCTCCCACGTTTCAGTGAGAAAGGCGCTTTTCTCGAGCGAAGCGTCCCTTGCATCCAAGGCCGGCTGAATGCGCTGCTGTAGCGTTGACATGGCTAAACGTAAAATAACAATGGAAGTAAAGAACAATAAAAAGTTGATTTCTGATATCGATGGATGCAGGGCGAAAAGTAGGACACGGCCCGCCGGCCTTTTCCGATTTATGAGGGGACCATCTTTATACATGTGATGGTACCACAGATTGATAAGCCCCGGCGTATCTCCCCATTCTACCAATGCGGCATGTCCATGAATAGTAAACGAGCACGCAGGTCTTTGTCAACAACTTCCGACTTGGTTTTGGTGCATACTTTTACCTCTTCTGAGCCGTTTGCATGAACTCAATGACCAATCCCTGCCGCCCGTGGAGAAAATAGTACAAGCTAGAGTAACACTTTCCGAATCACAAGACAGCACATCATGAGCTACTATCAAAATGTGGCGTGCGTAAGCCCCGCATATCGTTTCAGCTTGTCACTGGGCCCTTGGTGCGGAGTTGCGCGACTTGTGGGCCATATGCTGCATCACGAGTCGTGCGCATGCCTAAGTGTGTGATGATGGTGTTTTAGAGTGTAATATTTTACGTATAGCCGCCATAAAGCATCCCATCTCGGGTCTGTAAGCCCTCGAACCTCGAATATTTGGTTTTGAGGTATATACCTCAGTCTGTTGGATTCAACAAATGCCATTCGCGGGGTTTTCATGACCTGATCGCTGAGATGCAGCTGACCAAACTTACGTTGCATTTTTATCCCCCGCTCGAGAGCGAGCCAGTCAGAACAATGCCGCGCCCACCAACACTGAACATGAGCTCTGGATTCTATTTGCTGGGCCATGTAGCATCTCTATACAAGAGAAATTACTCGCATTTAATCCGCATCAGGTGCTGTTCTATGACGTCTAGTTTCTTTTCTTTCTAGTTTGGCTCTTCTGAGTATTAGCTCGGGGATGGGTGGTGTTGAAGATGCCTTGCTTTGTAATGGATTGGCTCTAATAGATATTGTGATGGCATTAGTGAATACCATTCTTAAATACAAGAGAAAGGAAATTTCTTCTTGTCGTCTTTATTTATCTGTCTTGGCAACAGTAAAATTCTTGACTATTGCAGTATGGCCAGCACGAGTGCGGTTGGGCTCTCGCGCCACAGCGTTGCTCAAACTCAGAGCTGTGTAGGCCGGCTTCGGTGCATCGTAAATGGGGTTGTTTCCGAGGACAACATTCTGGGCTTGAACATCGGGAGGAGTCGAGAGGACTCTCACCGTGCTGGAGAAAATAGCAAGTGTGACGGACAGCTTCGATGTGGTTGAGGTGATGTTAAAATGTTCAAATTGTTTCTAGACAAACAATAAAGGGCCGTCCTGTTCTACGCTTATTAAAGAAAGAAAGAAAGTTTTTTACTTCAACCAGGACAACAGCAGAGAATATGCTCTAGTATTCACCTTTTTTAATTTCTTCAAACCATCTTCGTAATGGCAAACACAGAGCCGATCTCGATCTTGAACCGAGACCACCTCACCTTTCGATCTGCCCCACGTTATCCAATGGACCGCCATGCTATGATTGTGGCTGCTCATATATCAACCACCTGGTGGTGTTTAATTGGGTATTAGGATGGAATGACACAAGACTTGATTCAATTCGTTTTAGTCTCAGACGAGACAGGACAAGATAGGGCACGAGGGGTAGCTACACCAGTAGCAGTCCACGCCACCGCCAGCCAAAGTTTGGTTGATCAGTCTTTCCGTGTTTGGCGACAAACCCAAACCCAGGTGAATAAAGAGTTCACCCCTCGATTATCAAGGCTCATATTTGATACATTCTATTCGTGCTGTGGATGCAATAATTTGTTAAGCCGAAAAGGGCTTGATTGCCGTCACGACAAGTCTAGAATCTCATCGGCGGAAGGTTGACGCGGGTCGTCGCTACTAGCCCCGACAGCTCATCTACCCAGGCCCCCTAGAGGTTAATCTTCTCTTCCTTGATCGCCAAAAATCCAACCCAATAGATGATTGACACTACTAGCGGCCCAATTTCAGGTTACTTGTCGCCAAGTCTATGTCAAGGTAATAGCTTTCGTCAATATCACGGTTAAACTTTTCGAGGAGCTTTGTAATGATCCTTAATGGCTCTTTATTAAATGCATAAACAATAAAAAAAGGTGTATCATGAATGTAAAGAAAGGAAGTAAGTTGGGATAACGATACAGCACCACCATACATTCCTATCAAAATTTCCAACTACACACCACCGTACCAACACCCTCGAGGCGAAACTTAGGTACGACTCATAATTGCGATACCCGACGCAACTTTCTCCATTTCTAGGCAGCCTTGCTCGCCTTCTTCACACTTTTCCACTCAATTGACAGACTCCCAATTATTGTAAGTGTCGACATGCAAAGACCAACCGTAAAGACCTTGGTCAAGGCACCATTGTAGGCTCCAAGCACTGCCTGTAGATATTGCGAAGGCACCACGGACCGAACTTCGGTTGCTCCAACATCGCTGAGGCTCGATATATCAAACCCCCCGTGGGGGAATGCCCCGCGAAGATTTTTCGCGAGCTCGTTTTGGAGCACAGATTGGCCAATGGAGACGAAAATGGCACCGCTAATGGTTTGCACGAGCATCACGATGGATGTACCTCCAGGAATCTCTTCCTTGGACAAAATGGTCTGCGTCGCGATGAAAGGCTGCTGTTGACCCAGTCCAAGGCCGATACCTGTGAGGGCCTGATAGCCAATCCAAGTGGCTGAGCGTGTGTCAACTTTCCATGTCGTCAACAAACCCTCGCCAATAGGTGCGATGATAGAACCCAATATCATAAAAGGAGCATCTATGAAAGGTAATATTAGCAAAAAATGCAACTCTATCATCGGGTTATTCGGGTATACTTGCAGTAGCCAAACTTGGAAACCAAAATACCGGCCAAAATGGACATGAGAACAACTCCCAGTATAAATGGCAGTAGATCGATGCCAGATTGCACAGGGCTAGAGCCCCGAACAACCTGGTGCCAAAACGGTATGTAGTAGGTAAAAGTCATAAAGGCCGATCCATTGCAAAAGCAGTTCCATATAGCTGCTGCCATGCTCCTCCTGGTCAACAGGCGGACGGGCAATGAAGCTTCAGGTCCTTTCCAGTGCTCAAATACCAAGAAGCAGATAATCAGAACACCGAACAACACAAGAAGGGCAATAATTCGGCCATTGTTCCAGTCGTATTTTGACCCACCCCACTGCAGCGCGAGCAAAAGACAGACAATAGCCGGGATGAAGACTACCAAGCCAACGGCGTCAATCTTCCTCAGTCTCTTTGCAACAGGAATCGATTCGATCTCGGGGCGCTCAATGGGCCGCAGGAAAAAGAAGATGGCAGTGATGGTGACGGCGCCAAATGGGAGGTTGATGTAAAAGCACCATCGCCAGGTCAGCTTGTCCGTGAAAACACCGCCCAGCGTTGGGCCCAAAACCGAAGCAATGGCTACAATCAGTCCAATGGAGGAGGTGAATATGGGACGTATACGGAGCGGGACCGAGTTGGCAATGATGATCAGGGCGCCTGACGCGATGCCGGCGCCACCGAGACCCGAGACAGCGCGTCCGACAACGAGGGCGGTGCTTGACGGTGCGACGGCACAAACCAAGGAGCCCAGTTCGAAAATAGATATCGCAGTGAGGAAAGTGTACTTGATGGAAAAGTTGGAGTAGACTCGGCCGTACAGGAGCTGGAACGCGGAGGTGGTCAGGAGGTAGGCTGGTGTATTAAGGGCGTAGTCAGCAAAAGCGAACGGAATTCCAGAAGGGAGCAGATCCGAGCAAGCATACCACTGCCATACCATCCAATATCTGATGTCTTCTTAAAGTCTGACGTGATGCTAGGAATAGCATTGGCCACAATTGTTTGGTCCTTTGCCGTGTTAGCGCTTGGACAGGGGAAGTCACAGTTGAGAACGTACCAGCGCCACCAAAAAAACAGCAAACCACAAACTCATGCCGATTAGAATCAATCTCGGAAGGTGTATTGGTTCTTCAGTCGCAGCCTCATCCTGTTTCTTCTCTTCGTCGTTTGCGTTGCTTGGTTGATGATTCTCCTTGTGCTCAGACATATCCCCGACTAGAGACTCGGAGGTGGCGTTGTTCGCTGACATGGTAGCAGGAGTGCTGTAACACTCTGTGGTCCTATTTTTGACGGAAAACTAAAACCTGATGGCATGATAGTAGAAATATGGACGGGAAAGGCGACAGGGAGATTTTTATATCCAGAAGCATGGCCACAAATATCGCGACTCAGTAATACAGGGTAGCGTCGATTTGGTGACAGGGATCGCATCGCCTTACAAACTGAGTTTAGCGTCATCGGGTCTCGTCCTTGACAGGGATCGCGCCGCTTTCCAAATAGGGCTTAGCTCATTGTGGACTGTCAGCGGATTTCCCTTTCTCCTGGCGGGCTGGGGCTTCGTGACTCGTCTTTTCATCATCAATTATTTTGGGCTCGGAACCATGATAATCTGCGGGACCGACAAGTCATTGCCGTCTGTGCCCGTGTCCAAGGGCTGCATCACTTGCGTGGCCCGCAAGACACGTTGCGGTTTGTTTTGTTGCCGCCTACCATAGTTCTACCTCTGCTGACGGACCCACACAGACGGGAGACGGCCGACGTGCCTCGCGTGCCAAGATCGAAAGCAGGTGTGCCGGGGCTATCGGAGAGAAAACTTTGTCTTTATGAATGATGGCTGGCGAGCTCCCGGCGTGGCAACAGGGCGGGCCAAGACGGAGAAGGTAGCCCCTGTCCCTGACATGACCCTGAGCAGAATGCTAGTTTTGAATCGATCAGACTTGCATGTTGCATTCTTCTTATCCCAATTTGCAACACACATTCTCGGAGGCAGCAGCTTCATGGGCGATCTTTTTGGTTACTACTTTTCCTTATTACCTTCTCGTACCTCGTCCAGCCCCGAATTCAGCGTCATATCCTCGAAGCCAGTCGTGCTGGCAGTTGAAGCCCTTGCTCAAGGCTACTTTGGTCGGGCAAACGCGGACTTGAAATCGGTGCAGCAGAGCTTTCACAAATATGGGATGGCGCTGCAGTCCATGTCGACCAAGTTGCACGAGCTGCAGCTTGACGAGCCGACCTTCCAATCCCTTCCCGAAGATGATTGGCAGCACATGGCCTTCTTTTGCCTAGTCATGGCTCTCTGGGAAGTATGTTTCTTTGAGCCTGACCGGCACCACGGCTGGATGAGATGGATGCTAACGGCGTCGTAGCTAAAAATGTGTCCTGATTCACGCAATTGGCAGAAGCACATTTGTGGTTTGGCTACTACAATTGTCCTCCGCGGCACAGACCATGCATATTCGCAGACCAATATCAAATTATTAGCCATGTCCCGCTTGTTTATTGTACGTCTTACACAATCTCCATCGAAATTCCAGCAATCAAGGCTAAAATCTGATAGATTCTACAAACGCTGTCATCTAGACAGCCGAGTGTTCTCTTGACCCACGATTGGCTGCGGAGTTCACCCATCCGCTCAGCCTGGCGAGCGGAAACCAGACCGTTTATAGTCAATCAGAAGAACCCTCAATCTACTCCCGACTACAAGCTATACGCATCGCTAGACGCTCTGATGACCGACATCACACCCCTTGTCGATGTAATGGTCCAGTACGATCGACTACTTGACCGAATATCCAGCATCCGTACCAAATGCGACGGCGATGCTGGCTCGAGGTTATCAAAGCTGTATCATAAAACCGAGACAATTCTGCATCGGATCGAGGCTCTGCAGGGAATTTGGGATACGGCCACATGCGAAGTGTCCTTGGAAGAATGGGTGGCTCGCCATGAGGGCATCACTGTTGACTCGATTAATTTGGACTTCAAATTGCTCTTCAACACAGCACTCATATTTGGTTCCATGGGAGAATACCATGGCGTCACGCTATACTGGACAACGGCGATGACCCTCCATACCTTCATGACCGACATGCTGAACCTGATGGTTGAAATCAAATCTCCGAATATTCCCGTAGATTATGTCGAAAGGATAGAACAGCATCGAACCCAGCTGATGAGCTACACAACGAAGGCGCTGAGAACAATAGGCTTTGCGTCGATGAAGGACAACCGCGGTGTGGCCCCTTTCTTCATGGCGACATCATTTCAGATGGCGATTGTTACGCTGGAGAGGGAATGCGCGATTCTGGGTGCACGAGGAAATGAACAAGTTGAGATTGAGCGATGCATGACGATGAAGAGGCTTGCTGAGCGCTATCTGGACTGGGCCTTGGAGAGAAAGATTCCCATTCGGTTGGATCTTCGTCCGCGTCAGTAAATATTTCGGTTTGGTGGACAAAAAGGTTTGGGATCCAACCGATCGCGAGGACAAAAGAAAATGCACTGCAGCCTCTAATTTCTGTGATGGATCGGTCGAAACGTGCATCATCTCTAGAACATGGTATCATATATTAATTTTACTACTCATGCCTTTTTACACTACAAGCCTATTATCCAGACTGATAGAAAGCCTTCAAATACAAATTTGTTCCCATATATTAATCATCCCCCACCCGACTTTGCTCGCTCGCTTTTACAAATTTGGAAATGTATTCTCCCACACCATCCTCCCCTGCGGCAGCTCCCTGGCAGAGACATAGTTGAGAACCAGGCCCTTGCTGATGGCAGGGCTCGTGCGCCGGTTGGCGAGCAGCTTGGCGAAGAAGTTGCGCGACAGGACGAACCGGCTCATCAAGTAGTAGATGCCGTTGGCCCAGGCGTGCAGGCGCGTCAGCGTGGCGGCCGCCACCAAGTCCTTGTACAGGGGGCGCACGCGCTGCTGGCGGTAGGCGTCAAATACGCCTGTGAGGATCTCGCTCTCGGGCTGGCCCTCGGAGGGTTGGATCGTGGCGTGGAGGAGGTTGCAGAGAGACACGACGTCCTGGATGCCGCTGTTGAGCCCAAGGCCCGCGTTGGGCGTGAAGCGGTGGATCGCGTCGCCGATGAGCACGATGCGGCCCCAGCTCCAGTTGAAGGCGATGCCTTCCTCCACGTCCGCCATGCCGGCTGTGGAGCGTCGCGAAAACACGTCCTTCACCTTGAGCGTTTCGTTGACGGGGAAGTCACCGATGCTGTCGGCGAATGCCAGGATGTCTTCCTCCGAGTACGAGTGTCGCTCCTGCGTCTCCTCGGGCAGCTTTTCGTAGCACAGGATCCAGCCGCGCTCGCGGCCGGTCAGGTACATGAGGGACTTGCCTTTGCTCGTTGTCTCAAAACACTCGCCGGGGTCGGACGATCGGGGGAAGCTGCTCCACATGCATCGGTACTCGGTTCTGAAGGGGTTCTCGTCATCCCAGGATATCTTGGGGTCGTCTTGGAGAGCAAGATTTCGCATTAGCCGGCGAGTGGCGCTGTGCACTCCGTCGGCTCCGATGACGATAGAGCCGTGGTAGATGGTGCCGTCGCTGCACAAGACCGTAGCCCCATCGTTGGTGGAGCTTATCTCCTTCACGCTTTTGCGCGTCAGGTACTTGGCTTTGGCAGTCTCAGGAAGACCATCGTAGATGGCTTGCACCAAGTGCGCGCGATGAAAGACCATCAACCCGGTGCCGTGGCTACATTGCGCAGGTTAGCTTACTGATGCTGTGAAATGATGTAAATGTGAAATTAGAGGAAAAACTCACTTATCCTTCAGCTCTCGAAAGTCAGTCGACTTCTTGTATTGGTACCCATCAGCGCCGAAAGCCTTGTGGTGGAGCAGCTCCTCGCCAATGGCCTTGAGCTTATCCAACAACCCAAGCTGCTGTATAACGCGCAGGTTGTGTGGTCCCAGAACAAGACAGGCACCGACGTCAACATTGACACTCGATCGCTGCTCCAAAACGACAAAGTCTATCCCGGCCTGCACTAACGCGTGGGCAGCTACCAAGCCAGTGGGGCCGCCTCCAACAATGATGACCTTGAACTTGGTAGCGTCCATCTTTCCAGAACCAGGAAACAAAGGGCGTCGGGTTGGTGTTTGAAAATGAGGAACTCAAAACCTTGTATCAAGCCGTCAAGATTAGAGTGCCGAAACAAAGCCAGACGGCAGTGTTTTGCGTGTTCCGGGGGTATTAGTATCGAAACGATGGTGATTCCTGCATGGAAAGCTCATCCATTTAACAACGGGCTCAAGGCCCCGCTGAGATCAAGAGCATGGACCTCGCTTCAAGAGCGGAACTTGGCAGATAAGATCCGCAGCTAAGACATGCATGGTGGATCAGTGCGCAGTTCAGGCTGCAAGACACATGGCCGTGATGGCCAAGACATGGATGTCCTGGTCCATTCAAGCGCGGAGGCGGGTGGAACGAGATCATTGAAACATCTCTTCTGATCAGCGTAATCGTTACATCCCCCACCTCGATTCCAAGCTGAGGATCGCGCCCGTCGTCGGATTCGCCGAGACATGGTAGAACAATGCTGACTGGTCACCGCGTCATGGGGAAAACAGCATTGGTCATTCGCTTTCCAAAGCCCCTCGCCTTTTCTACTCAGCGATTAGCGTTCGACTATTGTGAGAGTAGTCGAGAGCTAGAGGAGAGATCATTTTATTTGCATACACCGAAGTATGATGGCGGAAGACTCGAGAAATTCCCAAAAAGTTGTGGGTACAGTATTTGCTTTTTGCGACTTGCTCCATTGGCTATCAACACTCCTCAGTTACCACTGTACGGAGCCGATTTGCTTTCACCACATGCCCAGTCCCGAATGTCCACGTTTGTTATTAGCGCAGGAAACAGAAAATAATCGTTAAGCTTCAAGGAGATTCGGAAAATTTGTATCGAGAAATTCCGTTGGATCACAAGTTGGTCTCATCCTTAAGATGGACGCAGATTTGGAATGTTTGATCGACTTTGTTCCGTTCCGGCCCGCACAAATGATTTATTTCACCCTCGTAGTCTACTCTGAGGAAGCAAAGATCAGAAATGGTAGCCTGGCTTAGAGCTATGAAATGTGATAGATTGCATGCGCTTCCCGTGCTATGAGTAAGATTCTTGGTGTGTGGATACTGTGATCCAGTCGTGTCGCCTGGAGCATGGATAGAAGTCGGAAATACGATTGGTAGACCAACGAAAGAGAATCCATTAGAGTTGCACCTGACTAGTCACGAGACCTGTTCGGTCGTGTATCAAAAGCTGTCATTTCTATGCTTTGTTTCAGGCTGTTGATACATGTGGAAACTTATTCTAGCCGAGGGCACCTCACATGAAGCGAACAGCGGAAAAGGAAAAGAAAAAAAGCAAAAGTCGGGCCGACTGTGATTACACTGTATCTTGCGACATCGACCAAAGTCGAACATGTGTGAATGGTTGCACCCAAAACGGAGTGGTTTGTGTACGTACGTGGGACGGCTGAAGAGAAAAGCAAAGAAAAGGCTTAAAAAACGCTTTGTGGACCAGAATCGCAAAGATATGCTCTGGCTGCCAAGGTTCTTTACCGCGGCTTCAGGAGTTTGCACCTGGTGGTCTCAGATTGCGCCTGATCGACACGTCAAGGCGGTCTCAGTGCCCCTGAATAGGCGCTAGAGGCTGCTTATGGCGGCAAACCTCATGGCGTTGAGACCGCTACAGCGATGATCTGGTGACTTTATTGTTGTGAAAAAGCAATCCGCCTTCGATGGGCACAGCTCCGCCTTTTACTCTTCGATCGGGAAAATTGAAATTTGCGACAATTCTCACAGGTGTTAGACGCTAATGGAAACTCGTGAGCAAGAGTTTATCGATAGTTTGAGTCATGTAGGTCATTGATGTGACTCACACGACATGACCAACCAGGACTCCCAAGGCGATAGTAGTCCATCCAAAACATATAGCAGAAAGTGACAGGATATCTTATGGTTAAAGTATGGATGTATATGACGGCGTTTGCTTTGGCCGAGGAAAGTGACACATGCCCTGTAGCCTGAATAAAGAAAAGGGGCGCATTTATTTAAAAACAACTGTCATTTCTATTGATCAGTGTTCAAAAGCATTTAGCACCATTCATATCCACATATTTCCCATCATCTAATTGTCAAAGTCGACACAACGAATCCAACTGGGAAGCCTTTGTACACACAGGTCTTAGTTCTACAATCCACGGACCTCGTGTATTTCTTTCACGATCTATCATCAGCGATTCAACAAAGGCACATTCTACTCATGTGAGTCTCAAAGAAATCGCTCTAGACCAAATTTGACTAGTCTACATTCTAGTGTCATCCTGGGCATCATGACTGGCCCCGATGCAAATTCGCCTCCAACTGTGCATTACTGTTGACGAATCTTCGGTTGGTTCACTGCCTTGTCTTTCAATCCTCAACAAGCGTAGCTATCAAAATCTCAGTCAATTATCACCAAAAAATTCCCAAAAACCTCTCTCAGATCAATAGTGAGCGTTGCCAATACATATACAATCAAGTTCCAAAAAAAGAGTTAGGTTTGAAACCAAGGGTGGGCTAGAATCTCGACGGCATTGGGTCGCTTTGAAGGATCCGTCTCAAGAATCCAGTAAATCAAACCCACCATCTCTTTCCCCTCTGCGTCCGTGGTATCTTCGGACATTCTCTCATTAAAACGAGTTTTGAGAGGTAAGAAGTGCCCAGGACCGTCTTCGATTTCTTCTCCATCCGTGTCCGAGTCACTCAAATCGTTGCTGTCTAAAACTCTGCCGCCACCTTCTTTTTGAGCATTCAAACGGTTCCCATTCGAATCAAAATAATCGGTTCCTCGTCACCATAGTTTGAACAGACTCTTCGGCAGTGGGCCAATAGTCTCATGGATTTGAACAGGATGATCATCATTTATCTCCTCATCAAATTCATCACCTTCAAGGGGGTCAACTCGGAAAAGGCGTGAGCCTGTCACGAGCTCAAAAAGGAGGCATCCGAAACACCATATATCAAGTCCCTTGGTTGGCTTTAGACCTAAAATGAGCTCGGGGCTTCGGAGTGCGACCGGTGTGATGGCTTTTTCCGGAGGTGTAGATTCGTGAAAGGCTGTTCATTATTAATAGGGCTCAATAAAAGAAGCATAATCAGTGGAGTATTTACCAGCGCCCAGATCAGAAATCTTTACTAATGGCCTGATCTCAGATGAGGCATAGTCGTAGAGGCTTCTTCCTTCAATGAGATATGGAGGGGCCCAAATGTCTTTCTTCCCATCAATACGTCTCAAGGGATTACCTTGATCAGAAGATTGCTTCAGGCTTGCAGTTGTCTCAGAGTTGACTTCAATGCGCGGAATGTTGACAAGAATATTTCCAGTTTGGATATCGGCATGAACAATGTCGTTCTCGTGCAAAAGGTTCAGACCAAGGAGAACATCCCGTAAAACCTGTTTAGAGTATTTCCTAGTAAAGCGGCGCTCCCATGGTTCGCCATATTGGAAGTCGGGACATTTTCGCAGCATGGTATCGATGTTTGGGCCCATTGGGTCAAAAACAAAACATGTGTGGGTTCCATTAGGACCGTTGTGCTGGAAGCGCTCCTTCAGAGCTAGGATGTAAGAAGATTTGCCATCTTGATGATTTGTTTCAAGTAACTGATAGAAGGAAACCTCTTTGTCAATATGATCTCGGGTAAGCTTTGCAAGGCATATTTTAAGCGCAACGTATTCCTGTAGTCTGGACAGATAAGCACACAATATTCACGATACTATTGCATTGATATGAATTCGAACTCACACTTCGTCTATAGCCAGCCAGACAGTTGAATATGAACCATAACCAAGCTTTCGAATGACCCTGTACCTGGATTGAAAAACATCACCAAGCACAACAGCGTGGTATCCACCGGGGTGATAAGCTTCGCTCCACTCACATGCAGTGCTATTCAGGGCAAAACGGAAGTCAGAATCATTGTGAGGAGCGTGGCTTCTTGGAGTTGGTGGTTGGGACATGATTGTCTGAGAAAATTGAGAAGGTTGAGTGAAGGAAATTCGGATTTGGCTGTTGATTTCCGCGTTTTGACGAGGGTAGTGTTCTTTATGTGACCGTTTTCCTTTGTTGGAAAGTTAAATTCGTGCAAAAGGAATTCCGTTCATTAAGACTGGCGGCTGCAGGTCTCGGAGGGTGGCGACGGGTTGATCTTGGTCACATGACGATCTCTCAACACCAAAGCTCTCCCTCAACAACTAGCTAGTTACATAAAAAACGATCACTATTGCCACCCAAAACCCCCTGGCAGCTGCCGCCTACCCTGTGATCTTAGCTGGGTTCCGAACCCCGGGACCTTCTCATTTTGTTTAATATGCAAAATGGCTCATGAGAATGAGATTTCAAGATGGCTGGCTGGACTGGTCTCGAGTGCTTGGAATTTCTGATTGGCATCAATCGTCATAATTGATGCCCATTTCTGTTTGCAAAATCAACACTGGGAAAGCATTCCCCACAATCAGAACTAATCAAGCCATTGGGCACCTCGAGATAGCCTGATGGGTGGATTTCGTCAAAGCTAGGCCTTAATGGCTCGCCTCACACCTCGCACCTCACCCAACACGTTTTAATTTTGTAACAACTTCGCATCACCGCTAAATGCTGTTTCATCCTGTTCCTGCTGCAATAAATGAGTTATGGGAAATGACCTCAGTCACCGTTCTTCGAGGTTTCAGGGTCTCGGGGACTGTGCTTGATGCCTTCCTCAAAACCAATCGAGTCAAGCAAACATGTGGACTTCCATTGTTCCAACACTGTCACCCAGATAGATGAGACCTCGAAGCTTCTCCATGACAAAGTCTTGAATGCAGGTGAAAACTCTGAGAAGAAGAAATCCCGTATAGTGGTTCCATACAGAAATGGACACGATCCATCGACAGTTGCATACGTTACCTACAACTGGTTTTGCGTCTTCGCTCATCGTGAGCTTCGCTTCGGAGATGATCTGCCTGATGAAGTTCCGAAAGGCTTTGAGGACCTAAAATCTAAGATTTTATCATTTTTAGATCCTATCGATTAACCTCACAACATTATGGGGAATAGGCACATATAAATCCCTTTAGTTCATGTAGATTCGCCATACAGCACGTTTAAACCACGAGAAAAACTTGACAGGCTCAAGGTACTGCTCCCTTTACCACTATAATCATTTCTATGCATTTGCAAACTTACAATTGAAATAACGTAAAGATTCCCCAACAGTGTGATCAGTGTCCCATGGGGCTTTATGGCGAAGGGGGTAGGGCATTTGAGGCTAGACAGAATCATGGCATGGAAGTTCATGGATCAAAGGAGGGGCTGTAACCAATACCAAGTGCGTAAGGGGAGTTGCATTTTATTTAGGAAATTGCAATCAAGGAGTTAATGTTATAATTGGTCCACTTATACTGTTTATCTCATTAAATCAAATGTTCTAATTGCATGCGGCACAAACGTGGTGTATCACGAGAGAGCGTAAAGTGGTGTGTCTACTAGAGGTGACATTGGTGTCCGCGAAAATGGCCGGGTCCATTCAAGCCAGCGATGACAAGTCACCACATATTTCCACATTTTCTGCGATTGAGCTTCCAAATCTGGCGACAAACAATCATGCCACCCCATTTCTATGCGTGTTGGTTCAGCGTATCAGGCAATTCCGACTCGCTACCATTGGTTCGCGTCCAGGTTTATCAGCAGGGGTACGCGGCTATAAAGTGACCGATCTCTTTTGATGAGGGGTAAAACCGGGCATCTCGTGAACGCAAATTCTTCAACCAAAAAAAGACACGACACCACCTGTGGAAGATGTGCCCAGACGACGTGACTGTACCCAGTGCCGATCCAGTGGTGGACCCGGATGATCAGGTAATGCATGTAACATTGTCTGCCAATGGCCATGGGCTGACTTAGTCCCCCAGGACGACCTAGACTCTTCGCTAGGCGACGTAAGAGTGCTTAAACTTCTATTTATGAAGAAGACGGGATCATTAAACAAACGACTTCAATTTTAGGATACAGCCTCATCTACTCAGAGTATTTCTGCTTCCATTTTAGACTACCGCCGTGAAAACGGGCGCACATATCATCGGTACAAAGACGGAAGTGGGTCCTCATTCTTTCTCATCCACGGATTATCCATCGCTAACAGATCCAGAGTATAATCTTCCCAACGACGACGTTGAAAATGAAAGACTAGGTGAGAACAGCGCTGGGGTTGCATTCGGAACTAACCTTGCATAGACTTGCAGCATCACCAATGGCTCATTACTTTGGACGATGGCCTCGGCCTAGCTCCCTCAAACAAGCCTGGATCGGGCGTCAAGAGGGTGCTTGATTTGGGTTCTGGTACAGGAATTTGGGCGGTTGACTTTGCCGATGAGCATCCGGAGGCAGAGGTAATAGATATCCTTTCCGAATGTGCCTAAATTATTGGCCAGAGAGGACTAATGGTATCCTAGGTCATTGGTATTGATCTGTCGCCCATTCAACCAGATTTGTATGCGCTCTATCAGAAATGAGCAGCAGTAGATGCTAACATGCTGGTAGCGTTCCTCCAAATGTGCGATTCATCATTGACGACATTGATGAAGAGTGGAACTACGCGGAACCATTTGACTACATCCATAGCAGGGCAATGAATTTCAGCGTTAAAAACTGGAACGACTATCTGAAAAAGATATATGAGTAGGTTTGTCTTGGCTGGTATCCTTCGTATCAGAAACTGAATGGAGTAGCAACTTGACACCTGGTGGATTCGTTGAGGTCCAAGAGATCGATGTCATGTTGACCTCGGATGATGGTAGTCTCAGAGAAGAGCACAATTTGCTGAAATGGTGAAATCTTCTTAATGAAGCTTCCGTAATGGTCGGAAGGCCGTGCGAAAGTTTTGAGAACTTGGAAAAGGCTATGAAGGAGGTCGGGTTTACAGAGGTCAGGTTGAATCGCTTCAAGTGGCCAACGAATCCTTGGCCGAAGGACAGAAAAGACAAGGAAATTGGAACATGGAACAAAGTAAACTGGACAGATGCATTGGAGGCTCTTTCGATGGCACCTTTTACTAGAATTCATGGGTGGTCAAAAGAAGCAATGGTTGTCTTTCTTACACAAGTTAGAAAGGACCTCATCAACTCAAACATTCATGCATACACTCCAGTGTAAGTTGAAAATCTCGACCTTTTAGGCCACCAAGTTGTCACTAACGTGGAAATAGATGTTCCATATACGGGAAGAAGCCCGAAGAAAAATAAGCATTTCGAACTCTTCTGTGGCCACATCCATTCAGAGCTGAGTTTTCTCACACTCAGGGTTTGGCATTCGAATGGGATTTGTGTATTTTTATCGAAATTCTCTTCTGAGGATCTTTGAGCATGAAAAAGTCTTTACCTCAACACTAATTGAAAATGAAGTCGCAATGACATGCCCAGTGGCGGTCTGTATTCATTAAATGCAGTCACAGATTTATGGAAAGCGAGATGGCATAAGCGACACAAAGACAGCTAGTCTATGAAGCATCTAGCACAGGAAGATCATCAAAAGAGAAAAACAGTTCAGAAAAGCCTGGCCAAGTCAACCCAGCCAACTCTGAAGCCCATCCAGACGTCGCTTCGACGTTGTACTGACTGACAGCTGTATTGTTCAATACGTCACACCCATCATCCAAAGGGTCAAACTCTAGGTTATTTTGCGTGAGAATCTTTTCGAAAACGACTCTCAATAGTCTCATGGACGTGATATCTGATAGTTCCTTCAGCATCAACATTGCTTGACGTATGGATATGCGAGACATTGACCGCACAAGGTCGGGCTCTGTGGTATCCATGGCCGCCTCAATGTGTAAAGCAAGTAAGATTGGAATACACGTGGCACTTTCAGATAGAAATATTAGGATTCAAACCGGAACACAGGAGATATGGAACGGAGAACTGACAATGAATAGGGCAGCTTTAAAAGCGCATTGTTGGCCAGCACTTTTGCTGTTATGGTGTCGAGTTCAAGCATGGCAGAACGGAGCCGTTGCTTCGCCCAGTCGCTTTGCTGTTGGCTTCCCAGCTGTACCTGCGCACGCAGGAGCCGGAGAAGAATAGCTTCGAATCGATAGCTGCTGGCCTGAAGAAAGAACCAACTTGTGTCCTCTCTGAGGGATCGCTCATCAATCTGCAGAGCGTGTCGGACAGAGGAGCGCCATGCATCCAGCGGTTCAATGACAGAATCGGGGCTCTGCCCACCAAGTGTTGGAACGGCCGTCAAGCATTTGGATCCTGCTGAGCATGGTTAGCGCCTGTTAAAGACGGGCATCTCACGGGGCTCACCTGTTGTTACCAAATTACAGTACCAAATGAATTGTAGCTTCTGGCGATTCGTGAATGGCAGAACTAGCAATTCGGAGTTCTCAACATTGTATTCCTGAATATCCCAGTCTGATTCGGTCAGGGCACCGACGGTATCTTCATTCTGAGCCAAAAGCCTCATCCTGTGGGAGCCCAAAAATGAAAGCAAAACCTCGCGACACTAAAAAATCTTCCCATTAACCATGGTCAAGTCAACAAGAACGCAAATTGGCTTACGTAGAGAGACCACCAAATTCTCTTATACAGTTTAGAGAACTTCCGCGCTCCTTCCTCTTCCTGATCGGTTCCGATGTTGCTAAGGCTAGTCAATCATAGAATAAGAATGTCAAATCTGGATTGCAAACGTACCAGCATTCGATGTTGTTATTCGTGAGGAGACGAACAGCGTTGTAAAACCAATAACGGAAATCCTTATGGGTTTGGGTGCTATTTGCCACCACTCCCAGGAGGAAAGAACCTTGCAAGAGGCATGTGGGATCGGTTTCATATTCAAAGTCGTAAAGTAATATCGCCTTGGTGCGGAAAGACGCGACCGCTTGGGTTTTGTCCTCGAACCCACACTCGATGGCAATTATGGGTTGGACATGCATCATACCAGCCGCCAGGATGGAATATAGCAGGAATAGAGAGTAGCTACCAGAGCTAAAATTTCTGACAAAGGCTGCTCGATCAATGACGGGAGAGAATGGATCAATGCATTCAAAGTAAATTCTTATTATTTTGACACTTCATGCGATTTCATTAGACCATGGCCGAATAAGCATTTCATAATGGACATGACTTACATGCAACTTCGAGGTGGTAAAGTAAAGACTCCCTTTCGCGCAAGATACTCCTCGTCGAGTGGATCCAGATGGGCAGTCACATGGCTAGAGCTATTCGCGTCATCATGAGATTTGTTAAGGTCCTTAAGCAGCCGGCCAAATTGGTAGTTGTTGGACTTGCTGGCTCCTCCTGCCTGCGATACCACATCAGGATAATAGGTGCCAGTGCGATGATGTCGGGGCGAATTATTTACTGGGCGGTTGTTCTCCGGTGTCTGTGATGAGGGAATGACATCTGATCCTCGCACGGCCACTGGCCTGATATTCGGTGGAGAGAGGCGTCTGGTAACCTTCACACGACGCTTGCGTGTAGGCAAAAGACAGTTCGACTGCGACTCTTTGCGCACGCACTGGGAGCATGGCAGCCCACGGGTGGGCGCGTCGCACTTGGTCTTTCCGCGGCGACAGGGGACACAGGCCTTGCTCAGTTTCGCCGCAGATTCCATGTCGTCTTTGCTTTCAGTATGAACGCTCGGCGGTCGGTCATTCCTCTTCAAGGCTGCAATATCAAGACAATTTCCGTCATCGAGCATCGCTAGGCAACGGCATTTCATGTGATGCGCTTGGCTCCGGCATTATAGGTTCGTCGCTGATTGGCTATGTTTCGCCGGCGCTTCGCCACCCGGCCTCACTGGACCTATCGTGCCCCGAGTGTCGATCACGCTAAGAAATAAGCTTGATAATGCCCCTCTGTGATTGCCCGTCCGTGTCAAGCCCGTCGCTGAATGGCATGTCCTGGCTCAAATTCTCGTATAAAACCAACGATGACCGTCCAGGGCACCATGCTTCTGAGCTTGGATGAAAGTGGCCTTTTTAAACTAGCCTACACAAATCCGGGCTCCTGAACCACCCACCAATTTGTTCTCACCTCTGTCATCGTAACCAGTATGGCCTCCGACTCGTCTGAAACGGTCCGTCTGGACACACCGTCCAAGTTGAAAGATGCAGCGCCATCCTGGCTTTCTGTCCTTGGACCTGAGCGGCTGACGGAATCCATCTTGCAACATCACTACTCTGGAGACGGAACTCAAGCAAGCCCGTACCTCGTCGAGTATCTCCAAGATGATCCACGAAATCCACACTGTTTCTCGAATCCAAGAAAGTGGACAATCACCATGTTCCATGCGATCGGCACGCTGGCCCTCACATTTGCAAGCTCGGCGTATTCCGGAGGTATTCCCGATATAATTGCCTACTTCGACACGTCTCAGGAGGTTGCTATACTGGGCATTTCCGCCTATGTGCTCGGCTTCGCTGTCGGTCCATTGGTCTGGGCCCCTCTTTCTGAGCACCATGGCCGCCAGTACATCTTCTTTTTCACATTTATGGCCTTGACAATTTTCAACGCCGCGTCGGCCTGCGCTCCCAGTATCTCAGCCTTGATAGTCTTCCGTTTCTTGGCGTCAGCATTCGGTTCCTCCGTTCTCACAAACGCGGGCGGGGTTATTGCAGATATGTTTGATGCGAAAGCCCGTGGTGTCGCAGCCAGTCTCTTTGCCATGGCCCCGTTCCTGGGTCCAACTATTGGTAGGCGACAACCTCCATGCAGGTATTTTATTCCACCATTCTGACGAAGTAAAATAGGGCCCATTGCGGGAGGCTTTCTCGGTGAAGCTCGTGGATGGCGCTGGCTTCATGGTTTAATGACCATCTTCACAGGTGTCATGTGGATCACCATTTCTCTGACGGTACCAGAAACATATACTCCCGTCTTGCTGAGGCAAAGGGCGGTGTTACTGTCAAAGGTGACGGGTAAGATATACATTTCGAAATTGGACGCTGGAAAGCCTCCGATCACAGCTTCGAGTCAATTCAAGACTGCATTATCCCGGCCTTGGGTTCTCCTATTCAAGGAGCCGATTGTTTTTCTCACTTCAATCTATATCGCAATTCTTTATGGCATCGTTTATATGTCCTTTGCAGCTTTTCCCATCATCTTCCAAGTTGGCCGGGGCTGGGGCCCTGGAATTGGAGGCATGGCCTTCATCGGCATCTCCTTGGGGGTGATTCTTGCAACTATCGTGGGCATATGGGATAGCAAAAGGTATTCATCTCTAACTCCGGGCGCGGGAAATATCATCCCTCCAGAAGCTCGACTACCACCGTCTCTATTCGGATCTGTCTTCATACCAGTTGGATTATTCTGGTTTGCTTGGACAACCTATCCAAGTATTCACTGGATTGTACCAATCGCTGGGTCCGCACTGTTCGCTCTTGGACACGTCATAGTGTCGATATCCTTGATCAGCTATCTCATCGATGCCTGTAAGTAAACTCCCCCACTTGACCACTACATCCCGGTCTAACAAAACATAGACGTCATCTATGCAGCCTCGGTTTTAGCCGCAAACTCTGTCCTTCGTTCGCTATTTGGTGCTGCATTCCCTCTATTTACACCCAAGATGTACGAGAGCCTTGGCGATCAGTGGGCTACCTCCATTCCTGCCTTTCTTGGGCTCATGTGTCTTCCTTTTCCTTTCATATTTTACAGGTATGGCGGCAAAATTCGCGCTCGTTGCAAGTATGCCCACGAGGCAGAGATGGTGCTGCGCGCACTCATAGGTGCACAGATACCGGCAAAGGCGTCCGAAAATAAGAAATCAGAGAGAACCACTGAAGAAGTGTGAAACGTTTATGGAGAACGGAAAGACCGGTACAGCCACGCGTACAAAGATGTTTTGTTCTATTCTACTTCAAGGGTGACCTCCAATCGAAGCATTTTCAATCTTTCGCAGTTTCTACAATTAGACCTTTCCATTCATTCAACCTCTCCTTGCACGTAGCCTCATACTGCGCTATCCCTGTGGCATAGGACATGGCCTGCGCCTTTTTTCCCGGAATGTTGGCACCGTTCCACCACGAATCAGTTACGCCATAGAGCGTGCCCTTGATCATCGAGGTTATATGTTCGTTCCACTCGTCCTCGGACTCGGCAGTCGCCTCAATCGAACTTGCATTTTCCTTCTCTAGTCTTTCTATGGCGTCAACAACGAGGCCACATTGGCATTCAATGATGTTGGGGCCATTAGAAAATGCCGTGGGTGCTAAAACAGAGTTATTGAATAGGCCCTCTAGCTTTCAAACGTTAATGGGCGCTCAGCTCAACTTACCTTGTGGGCTGTAGACGAGGAATGCATTGGGGAATCCATTCATAAACAATCCCAAGTATGTCCGAACACCATCCTTCCAGATATCACGAACATCGACACCGTGTTTATTCTTCAAGCCCATATTAGTAAATCTGGCGCAGAAATAAATTAGTATTGATCATTGACAATACGGCCAGCCATGCAAACACATACGATCCCGTAAAACTGTCAAAGCCCGTGGCCATGACGACAACATCAAACTCTCTTTATTTTCCCTCTTCGGTGATAATTCCATGTTCATTAAACCCCTTCAAAGGGGTAGCGGCAAGGTTCACGACCTCAACATGCTGCATATCGAGACATTCATAATAGTCATTCTCCAAAGGGGGCCGTTTGGTGCAGATAGGATATACCGGTTCCACTGGCGCCAGGATGTCGCTCTTGTAAGGATCAGAAATGTGAGGCCGTACTTTCTTGGCCCAAAAGTCATATACCAGCCGGTTTGCTCTGAGGTCTGTCATGATGTTTGCGAAGCTTCCAAGGAGAAAGCTGATACCTCCGTGGTCCCAGAGATCTTCAAAAATGCGCTCTCGTTCCTGGTCTGTTACCTGGAATATATCCATTCCTGAGGAGGCCATAGGAAAGCCACCGTGGGACTTGCGGCCTTGGTCGAATAGCACTGGATAATACGCCTTCAGATCGCGTTGCTCCTCGGTGGCTAAATCTCTCTGGTTCATCGGAAGGCATGTACTTGGCCCTAACAGCTGTTAGCATCATCATAGAAAAGCTTCGAGGGCTCATGACCAGTGACTCAGATCACCGATAGAATGAACCGCAATAGAAAACTTACTTCGGATGAGTACTGTAAGAGATCCACTATCAGCGGTTTTTTTTGCCAACTCCTGTACTATTTGGACCGAGGTCGCGCCTCCGCCTATCACGGCCACTTTCTTTCCCTTGCAATTGAGATCGTCTGGCCAGGCCCCGGAATGAAAAATCGTGCCCTGATACTTGTTCAAGCCCGGGAAATCCGGAAGGTATCGACGGTGCAAAGGCCCTGTTGCCAGAATCAAGTACTTGGCGGAAATAGTTAATCCTGCAGATGCTTCCACGGTCCATCTTGAATTTTGCGAGTCATATGAAGCCTTCACAACGTTTGAGTTGAAAAATACATCCTTTCACAATCCCAGAGTGCGATCTAGGTGTACTATATACTCGTCCAGCTCCAGGCGACGTGGGTACCTTTCTTTAAAGGTCCAAGTGCGGTAGGCCTCGGGAATGTTAAGCTGATAGAAGGGAATCTCCGAATCGACACGAGCGCCTGGATATCGGTTCCAATGCCAGACACCACCAAAGTCGGATGCTGCCTCAACAATTTGGCATTCAGGCCTATCTTACGAAGTCGGTAGAGTGCTGTAATACCAGAGAATCCGGCACCGATGATGACCGCATCAACTTGGCGTATTCCACCGTTGGTGCTCGGCGCTGAGTTCTGATGGCCATTCATGGTGATTTGATCAGCGTTCGGTTATAATCTGCACTATCACAATATTTTGGGTGTTGTAAATGATCTTATAGTAATGCTTTTGCCCTAATCTCATTTCAACTGCAGATCGAAAATGAAAATGGACACGTGTATAAATATCCTACAAACACATGCTATAAAATGTACAAGTAATACCAAATCCTTTGCAGCTTTTTTGTTCGATGGCACAATCGTTTCAAACGAGTTCTAAAAATTCCCGTCGAAAAAAATCGACCCCAAAGGTGCGCTGCGGGGCTCGATGTCAGAGCACCGACATACTCTTCCATAGCTATCATGGCGGATTGTGGTTGCAATCGGTGCGGATCATCCCTTTCGATTCTATTAAAATGTCAGAGGGTCAGATAAATGCAGACGGATTCACTTGCATAATCGCCAGCAATCCTCCCGAATAATCGGTGCGGACTGGCACGCGGACAGCAGATGCCCAAGGTCTCATTGCCAGGATGCGCTAACGTGCAGGGATGTGGATGTCATCACCATACTCGGAATTCCTTCACAGCGCCCCCACCTCACAAATTTAACAGTTTGCTACATTCTTTTTCATTATGTCCCGTCTTCCTAATCCCAAAATAACATGCCATGAGCCTTCCGAGTCAACATGATCACAAGACATGGTTTGGAGATAAATCTTGCTGGCTGTCGCGAAGCACGACTCGTTGATCACAGAAACGCCTTGATTTAGGTTAGGCTAACGACTCGTTGACCAATACAGCTAGTATTCCGGACCTCCAATATTCCGTCGCTGAGATAAAAGGAAACTTGGAACAAAAGCTTGTCCATCATTGGTGAGCAACATGGTTGCGTAACGCATTGCGCTGGGAATGGCGCCATGGCCCGGATTGGGCGAGTGAGCCAACGCGCCCGGATAGTGGAATCGTTTGCATACGTTTAGTATCAGCCAGCAATGAGGGGCCTATATTCGGAAATGGGCATTGGAAGATCGACACAATACAACCTTTTGCTTATTTTAGGCATTTCTAATATTCCTTTTTTCCTCTACTTATTTCCGGTTGGTTCCCTTCCTTCTCACAATCAGGACTCAGGCCTGAACTACCCAGGCAGGCGTTGCGGCTAAACATGTCTAGTCTCTGGGCGAGCTCAATGGACTTCATCCGTGCACACTTTGTCCCAGGGATACTGCTCACTGTGCTCTCCGCAATATATGGAGGGATGCATCTTTTCGTATGGCGTAGAAGTTTTCCCACAAATATTGAAAGCTGGGCATGGAAAATCAGCGCGACAATGATTATGATGGCATTTTCGATTCGGTATATCTGTAGTATCATCACAAGCGCCCTGATCTCCAATATCACATTGGTCAGCAAGCCTTACCTTATCCCCAAGATAGTCGGTATTTTGGCGAGTTGGCTCTTGTGGCCTCAAATCGCCGCATACGCCTTGGCAAGGATATACATAGTGGCGGAAGCCTTTGAGGACCTTCGATACATACTGATCGGGGCGTACTTGACTCCAAATTGGACTCAGTTACTGCCTCATCTCGGCCGTTGAGAACTTGCTTGATCAATCTAGTGTCTGTGGGCTATATTTTAGATGTAGAAGATAATAAGTGGTTTAAGTAGGATAATATCTATGTATTCCGACGAAACGTGTCTCGCGCTTCTAAAAGGTTTTTCTTGTCAGTAATATGAGTTATTCACAATTTAATATTGCTTCACACTGAAATATTGGATAAGGCTGAATATCGGTTCCATCACCTAGTCATATCATCTATCTTGTGGGTGAACCCGTGTTTCCTTTTGGATAAATTCTAACTATGAGTCTAAGGGATCTGAAAGAAGTGGGTCTAGTGGGAAGTCCTCGATGAAAATCTACAGCTAACCATGCTCAGGGCCTAAATGCCTTCTTTCGTTGATCCTCTTTATATGGAGTTTGTGTGACGACCTTGCTATGTTAGTTCATAGTGGCAAAACGAGAAAGATTAGGAGTGTTATGTTCTACTCACAGCTCGGATCATCTTCTGCGGGCCGCCCTTTTTACCCCATTCGACCAGGACCTCTGTGCCAATGGCTGAGTGCTTCCTCTCGATAAGACAAAGAGAAATCATCTTCTTGAACCAGTAGCTATAGCACCGTGAAACAGCACATCCAACAACGGAGCCATCAACATAGACGGAGCTTCCAGTGACAGAACCACCTGCACTACGCGGCATTTCCATATACTCGAACGATTCGTCGCGGAACAGCGACGCATACACATCGCCCACGTCTTCACTATTCCACTCCAGGGTGACAAGCGAATTAGGTGGGGCTTTCGAGATGGTTTGAAGAGCTTCCTTTCCAATGAAATCATGGTCAAAGTTGACCAGGCGATCCCATCCAAGATCGAACGGCGTACGATGGTGGAGCGATGCGTCGGTCCCGTAGCTTCCATCGGCGCCCAAGTACAGAAAGGATGGACCGACCAAACCCGACTTTCGAAGGAACTCGTGGTAATCCTTTAGCATGGAGTCATCTCCGTGCACGGCCGGAAGAAAGTCAAGGCCAGGTGTCGCAAACGCGCCCTCAACCTGTTTATTTGTTAGCCTTCCTACTTTTTTCCTCATTGATGTTCCACAAACATGGTTAACTGGCTTCGCGCGACTACCAAGTTGGCGAATGCCAAACCTTTCACCTGCAGCCAAAATGGCCTTGTATACCGTCTGTGCTTCGGAAATCGGGCCCCAGAGCTCAAAGCCTCGCTCCCCAGACACTCCTTGGCGTAGGCACAGCATTTTGCATCCACTACTGGAAATCTCCTTGGAGTTCATGAATTTCAAATCCGTAACCGTGCCTCCCGTCGCAGCCTCTATGACCTCGACACTTTTAGGGCCCTGGACCTGGAAGAGGTACAAATCATCAGAGACATTCTCGACAATCGCGTCAAACTTCCTGATGCCGCAGTGGAACTGGTAGACTGCCCAAGTTACTCCGGGCACAGAGGAAAAGACAAAGTCATTCGGGCCAAGCATCATGACAACGCCCTCTCCCATGATGTTTCCATTGTCTCGGCAGAGGATTGCATGCTTGGCCTGGTACTGTCTGAAGTTTGGCCAATGGTTGGTGGACAAGTACTCCAAGAAGGCCTGTGCCTCGGGCCCGCGCACTCTGATTTTCAGGAGAGGCGTCCAGTCGCCAATGTAACAGGTCGACTTCCAGGACACACTTTCGTCAATCCAGCCGGTAAACTCGGAAGCTTCAAAGGTTGTGATGAAGCGCGACCAAGTGTTGACGGACGGATCTTGCGGAACCGCAGGGGTGAGTAGGACCGAGGACTTTTCCCCAGCGGGCAAAGCCTTCTCGTGATCTTTGAAGAGGAACATGGCAGAAATTGTGAAGATAAAAGCAGGAAAAATGATTTTCAAATGGTTTGATCTGATTCTGATTACTTCCAGCCGCGTATCACCCCTTTTATACACTCTCGGCCTTCGGAAAACTCTTGGCGCGAGCGAATCTTCATCCTTGTTTTCGGACTTGTTCTGAGTTCAGGGTCGGCTCGTGATGCAGCAAACCGACCGCGCACATGCCAATCAGCATGTATTGACATACACCATCACGACTGAATTTACATACACCATCAGCTTTACGAGGCGGTATATCTTTGCCTCGGACCCGCATCCGGACTAGCGGATATGCTCACCGATTCAGCTCGGAGCTCGGGATCCGAGTGCGAAATTCCAAATCTCAAAGTACTTGGGCGTCCCCAGTATATTTTTTCACTGTCTCGTACACAGCCGCATGGTTTTGTCCGTGTATTCCGAGGCCCATCGAGCATACGAAATGACATCAGACAGTTCCAAGTTGCAAAGTGCCTGAACATAAGACTCATTTGGGAACAATTGTGATCTAAAATCTACAGTCAAATGAGAGATCAGACACAAAACCTGCTGGGCTAGCTCGCCACCAAGTCATTTGAGTTGCGCGTCACTATACTTTTCGCGACTCCAATAGCAATCATAAATTTAAAGGGTCATTTCTCGTGTCGGAGGAACTAAGTCATTCTATCATCAAATCTGCCATTATTTGTGATGGGAAAAAGACGCGCGTTTCAACCTTAGGGTCGTGGGTGTTTTGTTTTGATTCGACAACGTTGAGTTATTCGACCTCACCATACGTTTTAGAATGTCATATCGAACCAAAACACAAAGTGGTTGAAAAATCTAGTAATCCATAATTCCGAGGTACTGCCGGTACCTAATGATTCGGATTTGGCTGCCTGGACCGGTTCTTATTGAGCCGATCGGTACCGTGGAGCACGTACACACGCTTCGGATGTCTTCCCGACCCACGTTGGCGCTACCTCTCCGAAAAATCCCTGGCTTCTTTTCAGAAGCCATGCCATAGCGTTACCTATACGCGTGCCAGGCCCAATAAACAACTGCCGAAAGCCGGACTTTCGAACCGCATAGGCCAGACGGAATGGCTCACTCCTATTTTCCGACGGGAAGTCCGGCTTGAGTTGTTGTTTTGGCCCAATCACGGCTCATGGTTAGTTTTGAAATTGTATGAGGCGCACTTAGACGCATCATTGGCCTGCAGCACGTCCTTGCCAACCCTGGAAAATCGCACTGCTTAATATGCATGGGTGGTCATACTCACTAAAATGTTCCAGAATGAGGATCAACCAAGATTTAGCTATACGTGTAGAGGCTATGTTCATATAGATGTATATTTATAAATTTGATCTCGTGCTGTTAAAGAGATCAAACCGACAGCCAGCAGAGAATCTCCTAGATCATGAAGGTTTCTTCGCTTTGTCTCCTTTCAGCCGCTGCACCAGTTGCAGGCCGCTGCTCTGCAGACCCGAGCCACCTTGGGCTTCTTTCCATGTTTGCCCGTTGCAGAATTTCATTAGGCTTTAAATATCATATACAAATACTATCTTAGGTAAACTTGCTATTTATTATCAGCCTTAGCTAAGTATAAGTTCTATTCTTCCACTTCTTACGCAGAGAAACTCCATAGACGCCTTGTATGTCTATTGACAAGACGCCACCGGTGACAGAATCAATCTAGTGCCAAAAATGAACACATAACTAAGAGGAGGTCTTTATGGTTTTGCTTAAATTATTAGAAAGCAAAGGTTTTTTAGTCATGGATGACCCGTCGACTGGTATACGGAGATGCCGGGAAACTCACCAGAGTCAGGGGAGACGCTGCCATCCAGCTCGTATAATTATCAATTATTCCTTATTAGACGGCCCACATTCGCACGCGCATTTCGGAAAATAGAATTAAACAAGGTTAGTTTTTAATCATCATCATTAATTTCCTCGATTCTCATTCCTTTTTCTATTCATATTCTTTCTAGAATAGCCCCTCGACAAGATATAATTGACGAATTCCTCCGTTTAGGGTAGGTCGCCGTAAAAACTGAGGTGGTCATAGCGCTCTAATAGCCTCAAGAGTGGGGGGAATGAAAAGCGGCACAAGGACTCTCAAGCTTGACGCTCAGATCACCTTGTCCGCCCCGAGAGCGAGAATGATGGTGTGGTGACGTCAGATATCTCGTACATCAAATGTACGTGCTCTATCTGAAACATCTAGCCATGTGACTATTTTTGAGGCCGCAGCTTTGCGTGGATCCTTCCGTGGCTGAGTTGCTTTGTGGGTGGGCGGCGTGTTTGGTTGAGTGTTACTATAGTGTAGAATGCGCGCCCGTCTCCCATTTCATCATGCGTGGGCGTAATTCCCCGTGATGAATAGCAGTATAAATACATTAAATGCATAGTTGGGCATATTATCACAAAATAAAATATTAATTCCCTCATGTGATATTTTTTCAAGAGGCAGCGTCGGCGATGCACGTCCCATCCCATGCAGGTGTGTCCAGCGCATTGTGCAGTGACCTTGGAGCCTGTGGGGGGAGCGGACCACACGCTAATTAATCCAATTCACTAGTCAAACAGAATTTGGGCCCAGGACCTGTCTGAGGGTATACCAAGGATGCTGATTCGCCCTACCGGGCTACGATGATTCATTCCACACGGATCGCAGCGGGGGTACGGCTTGCTGTCCCTTGCTTTTTGACAAAGAAGAAACGATGATTCGCAGCCCCAATGCAAGGTTAAAGGATAAACTGAATTGGATCCCTGCATCTCTGAGCATGTTCCTCGCAAAAAAAAAAAGGCCGAGAGGTGGTTGTGAGAGGCCGGTTTGTTGCCTCTTGGTCGCCTGTGAGATCGGGACGACGCCACGAGAGCCATCTTGATGATCAACAAGAAATGAAGAAAAATGAGAAACCTCTCGAATGGCTTGGATGCACCGGGTCGAGGTTTGCCATGGTAGAATATTCTCTGCCTGCAGAGGGAATCTGACGATTGCGACCTGAAGTTGAATCCCGGCGTGATTTGGCAGAGGCATCGCACGCACGGTGGGCGCTTGAAGGCAGATTAGCAGCCAAATTGTTCGGCTCAATCGGTGCGAGTGAAATTATTAACCCCTTAGCTCCCATGATTGTTTCAATAGACATGCTCGGATTTCGTGATTACCCCGAATGCGTAATTACCCCGAATGCATATTTATGTACTTCGTGTTTCTGTTGTTGTCGGTGGCCAAAGCGAGTTATGCTGCTTGTTTATGTTCACGATGCTTTATTAATTATGCCGTGTAACCCTCCCCTGGAAGCACGACAGCACAGCAGAGCCCCGCCCGGAACGCAACGCAACGCGTGCTCAGTCTCGATTGGCGGTCCATGTGTTTCCAAAAGCAAATACCGAAATTAGCCCTATTGCGAACTGAGCTTCAGGACCTTGCTGTGCACCAAGTGAAGCGTGGGGAGCGGAGGGGGACTTGCTCCTGTCAAAAGGTGCGACTCCCAGTGCAGAGCATGCTAAAACTATGGCGCGGCGCTATCATGGGCTTTGGCGAATTGATAAATACGGTGGGCGGGTGCGTTGTCGGGGGTTGATTAAGGGCAAATGACGGCGTGCAAACGGGAGTTGGCGTCGTGCCATTCTGCACGGACGGCGACAGGCCGAGAACAACGTCACAGCTTCGTCTCTCCGGTCTCTATTTCTGCGGCAATTGCCTCGACGCTGCCACACTGGCTCAGGCCCGTTCCTCGCTCCTGCTCCTCTGCTGTTCACCCCGGTCAGGTACCCGCCGTACAAAAGTCATTTTGGGCCCCATTCTGTCGTTACACGCAGTTCGTTCTTTGTTGAGCCTGTTCCTGTTCCTGTTTCTTGTCCCACTTTCTTCTCACATTCGTTTCTCACCACCCTTCGATTCTCCTCCGACTGGACTGGGCCGTGCAAGACGCGTCTGCTCGGAATTCCTTTCCATGCTTTCTTTTTCCAATTCTTTCCCTCTTTTCCAATAATTCATCTCTTTCCCGGCAGCCCCCCAAGTAGGATTGCCCTGGCTTTGCACGCTGTAGCTGGACTCACACACCTCTCGCTTCCACAATATTTTCTAACCCAACAACAACCATACCATCGCTTACATCTTTCTATCTTCAATTCAAATCACCACAACCACGAAATTACGACGCCATGTCACGCGCCGACGGCCACGAAGAAAAGGGCCTTTGGAGCTCATTGTTCTCATGTTGTTTCCCACCTGTGCCTTCGACTCAAAAACCAGAAGAAAAACCTTTACCCCCACCCAAACCCGTGCGCATTCGCAACCAACCGAAGGCGAAATCATGGCAGGATGATGAGCCGATTGACGAAAAGGGTCTCATGGAGAAGAGCAGCAGCAAAGTCAATCATAGGACGGTTATTTACGAGAAACCACCACACCATCCGCAGCCTACGACGATACCAGAAAAGCCTCCAGTCCGGCCAGTCCCGCTAGGGGTCGCGGGGAGGATCGTAATCCAGCATGAGCCACCAAAAAGGCCCGTAGTCGAAGAGGCACCGAAAAAGCCCATGCCTCAGCTTGAGATGCCAAAAAAGGCACCGAAGCGATCCAAGTCCACTGGCTCTAAGTCGACCCCACAGCGGCTGGTTATTTCTACCCCCACTAATTTCCACCACATAAGCACCGGTTCTCCATCTTCTCAACCGGCCTTTGTGAACGCTGTGGATATTCCTCCGATATTCCGGGAGCGCCGACCCTCATGCCCGCAAATTCACCTCAATTTCTCCTCCCCTGATCTTCATCTGACTCTGAAAGAGAAGAGGCAGGGTTTGAGATGCGAGTCTCTGCCCCCACCGCCTAGGATTTGGGGACAGCCTCAGAGGGGGTCAATTGGGACCATTTCTTCGCTCACGTCCTCGGTGCACTCAGGAATGGGCCACAGGAGGTGGATGTCGACGTCGAGCTTGCTGGATTTAAGTAAGCCGGACAATGGATGCATCCCTCCCGAGTACGAGCGGAGCTTTTCATCCATGTCATTTCACTTTCCTCGAAAGCCCACCACGGAGAACGGCATCGATTCTCAGTCCGTCATCGCTGAAGATGAGCCCCCCTCGCCAGTGCAGAGCAGTGCCCGTAGGCGCCCCCGAGCTTTCACATCGCCCAAGATGGAGCCGCCGAGCGCCGAGGTTGCGACCATGATCAAGATCGTCCAGCTCCAGAAACCCAGCATTAGCAACATCAACCGACGCAGCGTGTGCGTCGACAATCAGATCGAGTGTCCGCGCACGCCCGCCTCCAAGTCTTTTGCTCGCAAGCAGGTTCAGTATGACGAGTTTGACCCCGCATCCCTCCAGCCTCCTCCTTATGTATCCCACCGACGAAGCGGATCTCGAATTCCGCTCCCGCCTCCCCTGCCGCCGATGCTCCGCCAGCGGTCGAGGAAGAGAAAGTCTCTGTCTCAGGTATCCAACTGGCTCTTTTCCGAAACCCACGACGGTCCTGTGGACTCATCGACCAATCTGCCTCCCACGCTCACCGTCAAGGACATCCTTCACGAGTACGCCATGCTGGCCAGCCTGCACAGCCGGCGCTACAGCTACGGCTCCATCAACACGGCTACCACGGGCAACACTGATGACCACTGCGGCAGTCTTTCGTCTTTGTCTGTGAACAGCTCGGCCGTGACGACTGGAAACGAGCACTACGTTCCTCGCACCTGGGCGGCTCGCCGAAACCGCATGTCTTCTCCGCTCGCGACTGTTGGGGTTGCAGTCTGAAAGTGGAAGCGGATCACCCAATCTTTTGTTCAATGTCTGGTTAAGCACACAGTTTGACATTCAAATTCTCTGTGCACAGAATGATTTTTATCGTATATAGTTGTATGTCTGATACCCCAAGCATGTAAAAATTCACAAAATATATAAAAGTTGAATGTTTTCCCATTATCTTAAAAGCCCTGCATATATGAAGAATCCCTTAGATCCAGCAAATACTCTTATGAACCAACCTTGTTCTCCGTATTCGATGAGGTCCTTGTTTCCAGAGCGCTGAAAGCACCGACCTGCTCCGATTTACTTTCTTTTCCCCTTTGACTTTGACCTTTTCTGATTCCTTTTCACAGGGCCAGCCTTTGCATGAATCACATAATTATCTTCATCCTCTTCTGTCAACGTAAATGGCATTTCAATCGTGTAACTGATAAGGAGGACCTTGACCTTGACGAGAGACTGTCTCTTTTTCAGATCGCTAAAGAGGGTCAAAAACGCCGATAGCCAATTGAAGTCTTGGTTCAACACCTCCAAGTCGATAATGATGTACGCTTTGCCGTTGAAATTCGAGAGAATGGACTCGAGTACCTGAAACCCTTGCTGTTCTGTCAGAGAGTCATTGAAGTGCACATGGTTGAGCGACATTGATCTCTCAGTCTGGAGCCGTTCTTGCAGCTGTATCCCTTGCCTGGCAAGATATTTCAGAATTCCAATGCTCGAGGTATAGTTTAGAGATGTTTCTTCGTGAGGTATTTTCATGGCGAACATTGTCGGAATTTGGGAATCTTTTAGCTGCCCAAGCATGTCGGTACAATATGCTCGCAGCCCTTGACGAGAGCTAAAGGTACTCTTGACAATGGATATATCTGAGCTTTCCGAAATATCCCAGCTTCTTAGCTTTGCGGAATTTAGGAACCGACTTGACAAGACTGGGGCCCGCGTTGCGAATTGCCGCCGCCGGCTGACTTGCAACTGCTCCAGCATCTTGTCAGGATGCCACATATCGGTGTCCGATATAGATTGTATAATTTGAGAGAACTGCATTGAAGAAAGATGATTGTTTGTGTTGACCATCGCAGTTGATTGTACTGAGAAAAATTAGCGATCAGCAGCAGTATGAACGGACGTCTTCACTTACGACTCATTTGCGTGCTTATTTCTTGCAGTCGCTTCTCGAAAAAGCTTAATTTTATATCCAAAGAAGACTTTTCACTGACGGCCATGCCAATACTGTCAATCTTCCCATGGATCTCTCGGAGTTCTAGTTGGTGGCTCGCTTCAGCTACCAAGCGCACCGTTGCACTGCACTCGGCTATCGATTGAAGGATGTCATCGTACCTGAGCTCCACTGGTTGCGTGATACTATGTATGACATGTTTAAAACTGCTTTCTTGGTACCATTTCTGAGCGCGGGTTAGAAATCGCAGAATATTCACGTTGAGATCTACGATTGCCGTCTTCAAACGCTCTGTGGGGTACAAGAAGGAAGATAATTCGACTTGCGGGAGTGTATCCGCAATTTGAGATAGAGCCTTGGCCAATTTGCTTGTCGCTCTCTCGTGATTAATCATAGCCTGGGATACGGTTAATCTGGGTCCGCAAAAAGAGTTCACGCCAGGTGATTTCTTACAACAAAGAGAAACTTCATTGCCCCCCAGACAAGTGAGACGTATTCCGGATGCTGTTGCACCATAACATCTACGATGACCCCGTAGAATTGGACTCTTTGCGAAAGGCTTTGGAGATGCTTCCTAATTTTGGGATATTTCTGCTGAGACTCGTATTTTGCCAGGGACGCTGTGATGACATTTTGAACATCCTGAAGGCTGCTGGACGAGTTGACCAGGCCAAGTTTCACTGAATCCTTGCTCAGAGAGGAAAATCTTTCTTTGGCCTCTTGAAAGGCGTCGTCAAATAAACTTGGTCGCTACCAGTCAGCTAATATGTTCCCGCCGCGGGTGCGGGTAACGGACAACCTCACCTAAGCCCAGGAGTGGATAATGGTATATACCACTGATTGACTATGCTACTAGATCTCTGATTCAACTGCATCTCAGCTTCAAACCGAATATTTCGAATTTGCTATGGGCGACGTTCGAAGTAATTTCACAAAAAAAGATGTGGGGCCCTATTGCTGCCTATCTAAACGCCATCGTGCTTGGCGCCTCAAACACAGCGCCTTAAACCAAAATATCCCTCACGTCTCACTTGATGAGTCCGCATCCCAGAAATACATTGTGGAGAAGAAAAGCAGGCTCCAACCAGAGTGCAGTCCTAGGCGCCTCTCCATGCAGTGAGAAAATAGCCCTGGCAGCTGAATATTATGTAGGCAATTTGAGCCAATACATTTGGTCATCCTTGCAAATCTCTAACCCGCTTTGGATGTCAGGTGGTCCATCCACAAAGCGAACTGGGTGTGATATAGGTTGACGCGTCTTTCAATTTGGAATCAGCAGCGCCGCGGTTGAATTTTAGATGCAGGTTTGAGTGGTTCCATTTTATCCGAGGCTGTCACGGCCTTAAAATCTTTCTGATGAAATTCAGTGACTGAACTGTGGAAATGCCTGATCCTCCAAAGCTGCTTCCCATTGTTTCGTTCACAGACTATCCAGAGCGAACTGAAGATCCTGAAGAACATGCTGTTCAATCTAATTTAACCCATATATTTTCTGCTCGAGAACCACTAGATTCTAATGCCATAGCAAACCTTGATGAAGCGCTCAGATCTGTTTTTTTCCACCGAATATATCGCCCTTGGGTCACCATCCTGGATGATTCGACTCTAAGCCTAGAGGAACGCAGAATAGCAAGTGCCGAGAAAGCACAGAGCACAGTGGATGAAGTTGCGACATATTATCGACACTTGACCCGATCCTCCGCATTACTACACCCATACCAGCACAGCAACAAGATAGTGAAGGAGATTCTTTTAATCATAGAGAGTCAGGTTAGATTTCAGCTGGACTATTTCGATAGCCTTTTGGAGTCAGAAATAAACGAAAGAACGAGAGTTTCAGAACTCGTATCAAGGAAGGCTTATACGATTTCATCGTCGGAACCAGAGTCTTCTGATATCGATCCTGCAACCCAAAACGATAATCACGACCGCAGTATCAAGGGTGAAGACGGCGGGGGCGAAGACGCAGATACTGAGAAGGAAAGCGCCCAAGTTCTCGAGGATTACACAGGAAAGTTCGAGGACATTTGGAATCACCTTACGATCTCAAGAGACAGAACATCTGCTGCCAACGCCGCGCAGGAGCTTCTTTACATCTTCCGAGCAACCCAGTTGGAGTTTGGAGAAGACCGGCCCACGGGAAACGATATAGGAACAAGGGTTATAGAGAATCTACCATTCGGCGATTTTCGGATCAAATACAGCAGGGGAGGTGGTCAAGGTCCCAGAGAGAGTCATTCTCAAATTCCCAAAGGTCTTCCGCTTCATCAGGCTGTACCAAGAATAACTTCTCATAATCCCAACGGTGGCGCTGCGTCGAAGCGTACAAGAGCTGGGGTAATATCTTCTGGGTTGGATCCAACTATCGACAGTGAAAAAGAACAATCATCGCTACACCAACCCTCGGGTTCCAAATTGGACACCATCGATATTGCTGCTGAGAGTATGTCAAATATGGCGAATGACGAACTTTATAACCATCTGAAGCAACAGATTGCCTCACTCAAAGATGAGAACGAAACATTGAAGAATTCAGCATCGGGACCCCAGAAATGGCAGATCCTTCATTTTATTCAGGAAGACCAGCGCCAACAAGCCGCGGCCTACATTGATGAGCCAACATGGACAATGGATCCTAAGGTTGGGCCCACTCTGACAGCATATCTTCCTGTCATGGATATAAAAGGCTTTGTCAGACAAAGAGATGGGCTCCCCTTTGTTGTCACGAGGTACTACGCACCTCATGAGCAAAGAGAAGATGTTATCCGCGCCTCCAGAGCACAAGAAGCACTTCCAAAGGCACAATGGTTTAGAGAATCGATCTCTCTGAACTCGGAAGAAATGATGAATGCAGCTCGAGCATTCTTTGACCAGGTACCTAATTTCAAAGATTATTTTCCTGAATTTGATGTGCAAGAGCATATTCCAGCACCCTATCTCTTCTGGTATCATTGTAGGATGAGAGAACAATCTGAGCTCACTGGACTGAGTCCAACTGAGCAATCTCTCATTGGGCTGCTCACGAATTGGATTGAAGAAAATTACAAAAGTATCTATAATCTGGCTGAATCACAGATGAGCAAAGGAGTCATCTCACAGGAGACAATGCCATTTCTTTTTAAACCAGGAGATGTTGCTGTATGGGAGAATAAAGAAGGAATAAGCGCTGCGGTGTCAAAGTCATGGGCATGGCAAGGTGACATCCTGGCACTGCGCCGCAAACCCCGGGAGCGAGAATGGAGCGATGAATCAGGATCCAAGGCTGTCAAGCATTTGATCGAATGGAAAATGGACACTTGGTCATACAAATATGACGGGCGTCTTCTGAAAAGCCCCACGGAGTTGAATATTGAACTTAACACAAGTTGGATGGATGAAGAGATTGAGATCCGGTCTTTGAACATCTTTCCACTGCGATTTGCTCCGGAAGACGTCAAGACGCTCCTAGAAACGAGAGGAAAGACATTTTGGAAATGTCGATATCGAAACGTCATCTCTTACCAGGACACGTCGGGTATTTATGGAGTAAGAACCTCTACCATACTGAAAGGACTTTGAACATTGGACTAATTTTTCATGCATCTAGAATGGAGAAAGATTTGTTGTCGACTTCCAAACCTACCAGCAGCTCCATTCAGACTCCGTCAACTTCAGGAGGGTGTATTCCAATCTTTACAATGATGATTGCGAGCTTATGAGTACGGAAATGATGGAAGCGGTCGATTCACCTCCAAGCCCGGACATATATGTTCTTCCTAGTACTATTCCAGGCTATGACTTAAGGAGCAAGAAATGGGGTAAGCTAGTTTTGGAGAGAGGAAAGTACAATCGACAGGAGCGCTAATATTGTACAGCGGACCTTCATGTAGACCTCATACAGGACGTCATTTGGAACAAAAAGTCGTTTGACCATCTTGTGGTCGATGAAGAAACAAAAGAACTCGTTCAGGCGCTAGTTCGATACCAAATAGCGGCCGAGAAGAGTACAGATATTATCGACCGAAAGGGCAACGGGCTCATCATGTTGCTTCACGGTGGACCGGGCGCCGGAAAGACTTTTACTGCCGAGAGCGTTGCTGAGCTCGCGGAGAAGCCGCTGTTCCGCGTAACGTGCGGCGACATCAGCACAGATCCAGAAAAAGCTGAGAAGTATCTCAATTCTGTCCTGCACCTCGGCAAGACTTGGGGCTGTGTTGTACTGATTGACGAGGCAGAGGTATTCCTTGAGCAGAGGAGCCTTGACAACCTCGAGCGGAATGCTCTTGTCTCAGTTTTCCTGCGGGTGCTGGAGTACTATGAAGGCATCTTGATCCTTACGTCAAACCGAGTCGGTACTTTTGACGAGGCATTCAAATCCAGAATTCTTCTGTCTCTGCATTACGAGAATCTCACCCAAGTACAACGCAAGAAGATTTGGAAAAACTTTTTGCGTCGGCTCAAGGAGATGGAAAGTGATGGGAAGACTGCCTTAAATGGTGCCGCTGCGCCATCCCATCGCAATAAGACTTTGGATGAAGAGGTTTCCGAGATTGACTTTGATGACGTGGAATGCTACATTGACGAGCTTTCTCAGTTCGACTTGAACGGAAGGCAAATCCGGAATGCCATCACATCTGCACGGCAGCTTGCAATGTTCAGGAAACAGGCCATGGCGTTCAGACATCTCAAGCATGTCATTACTGTTTCCAGCAAATTTGACAATTACTTGAAGAAGGTGCAGGAAGGGCAGACGGCTGATCAGATTGCAAGAAGTGATGGCGTGCGATAAGGTTATGAGGATATTCCCAGTAGTCACAGTCTATTATTGATTATCACTATGTTAACAATAACGCTCGACACTATCAGCTTTTAGAAATACATGCAACTCTATTATTGATTATCACTATGTTAACAATAACGCTCGACACTATCAGCTTTTAGAAATACATGCAACAAAGATACGTTATACTGCCCACCGCTGACCAAAATATGATTCACCCGCCTGATTGATGGTTTTCAATTTATTTCGAAAAATGACCATTTTTGAGAAACCTCATCATTAGTTACTCGGTTTTCACTTCGGTATGAAATCTGAGCGGAAGTAAAATGAATGTTAATTGTTGTTTTTATTATTAGAGTGTAAGAAGAAGCCTGATCAGGTATTTTCCTCAAATGCCTATTCCATGACTCGCTTCTTTGCCTGAGTTACTGAACGGGATCCTGTGCAAATTCTATCCTCTATCTAAATATTGCCCTCAAAAGCAGATCCTCCCGCCTGTTCATCAATAGCTATACTGTTATCCAACCCACAAACCCTAAAGACGTTCTGTGGTGTTATGTCGGCAGGAAGACCAGGCAGGCCGTCTGCCTTGAGTTTCTCCATCCCCGCTCTCATTGCCACCAAGGCCGGACCCAGGGTTGCAAATGGATAAATGATGATTTTGAATCCAAGCTCTTTCGCTTCTTTAGAGGATATCGATGGCGTTGCTCCATGCTCAACCATGTTTAACAAAAGCGGCCAAGGAGCTAGGTCTGCAATGGCTTGTTTAGCCATCTCGCGGGATGTAATGCCCTCTAGAAACCCCACATCCGCGCCCGCTTCTTTGGCCTCCCTCAGTCGCGCAATAGCCTCATCGTACCCGTGCTTCTGCAGCGAATCTGTTCGAGCGATGATCACAATATCGCTGCCGATGCGGTGACGCGCCTGCACCGCCGCCCGAATCCGCGTGACGTATGTTTCCCTGTCGACGAGAATCTTGCCACTCAAGTGACCGCAGCGCTTGGTCTGAACCTGGTCCTCGATGTGGAATCCTGCCAATCCTGATCGAGCATACTGCTCCGTCGTGCGAGCCACCATGATTGGTCCGCCGTAACCGGTATCTGCGTCCGCAATGACAGGGATCGAGGGCACGAGATTGGCAATCATCTCGCCATTGGCGCGCATGTCATTGAGTGTGCACACGCCCAAATCAGCTTGTCCATGGACCGATGCTGCAGTCCCGGCGCCTGTCTAGTGGAAAAGTTTAGCCGTCTCATACTGGAACTCCAGCGCGGTTTTTACGCACCATGTACAGGCAGTCGAATCCAGCCTCCAAGGCAACTCTGGCGGACAATCCATCGTAGACACCGGGTGCCACGACAAAGGACTCCGGATCCTCTATGGTGCGTCGCAAGGTCGTTGCCGCTGATACTGGCGCCATGGCTACGGTGAAGAATGGTTTGTTGTTTGGTAGGCGTTTGTTGGTCAATGCGACATCAGCAAACGTATCCAGATACCCGGGACTCGGCTGCATTTATGCAATGCAGAGTCTAGTTTTTTTGGCCACCGGAAATAATCTATCTCCAACATGTCATCAATCCGACGTCACATAGTCCGATTTCGGCGACAATCAGGGAGGGACTAAAAGATAGTGGCATGGATCAATATCGATGGGTTAATGATGTGTGGGTCATGTTCCGGAGCATTTGGATCTCATTCGGCCCGAAATACCGGGACGCTCGGAGATCTGTATCTGCCACTCGACTTGGCGAAGATTGTGGTACAACTTCGAGTGTTGATAGAACTAATAATATATGTGCGTTCCAATTGATTTTTTAATTGCTTCTCGGGAAAAAAAAAAGCGCGTAAAGGAGGTAAGTAACCTAAATCCAGTCCGTCCAAAGTAAAAACTGCGGGGGTTGCTGGATAAACTAGGTCCAGTTCACGACGTCATCTGCCCCCCGCCAGTCGCTCTGTTCATAGATCAAAGTGGATCGCTTACGCCAGAGGGTTGCTTAATAAACTTGTCAAAACAGAATTGCGCCTCAACTAAATCCCTTATAAATAACTAAGCGTTCTACTATGTGTGACCGCTTTTAGCATATATAGGCCATAATATTATCACTTTTGAGACTGCTCCATTGCATACGCATTGCCTCGGGTTCAATAGTGGTGCTACACGACTTATAGATTTTATTGCTTTTAAGAAAATGGAAAAACTGCAAATTCTATCGTGACTGCTCAACTACAATGTGCTCATGGCATTCCTCAAGATCTCAATTAAAAGAATCAACACAGGATTCCGGGGCTGATAATGATTTTATAGAGATACCTAGCTACAAGGACAAAATACAAATAAATTTCCAATGCAAAAAAAGACAAATGAAACTTCTATTACAGTTCATCGCATTTCATGCCTTCACTGTAATCCACCACGGTGGCTGGATAGGGAATAAGAAGAGGAGTAGAGAAGGCGGGGACAGATGCACGGAGAGCGACAGGCGCCTGGCCAGCAGAAGGCTCTGCGCGAGCATACTCGGATGCTCGATCATGTCCTCTACCGAGAGGGCTGAGATGGCACCGTGGCGGGTATAAAACTCTGCGAGTTGTGCGGCGGCCAGAAGGCTGCCCCAGACATCATAGAAAGGGGTTTCTGTGCTGGTACGACTCGTCTTGCTCAGCGCTTGGTCACGATCCTCCTCTTGGGTTGACCCTAAAACATGGTTCCACGCCTGCGTGACAAGCTCTCTAATTTGAAGGGGCATGGTTTTGAAAGAGTACCCCGCGGCAGCGGCAGCGGCGGTCTGATCAATAGAAGCAGGTCTTTGGGCCGGGATGGGAATCAGCGGTGGTATTTTGAGATCAATAGGTGTAAGCTGTTGCTCGTCGGGATCAACTGCCGAAGACAACAGGTCGATACGGGCCAGTAGAGAGTTCAGGATGTGCTCGACAAAGTCCGATGGCATGATCCCCTCCTGTCCATGGCCAGAGAAGCGCAGCTCGACTTCCGTGGATTCACCACCATTTCTAGGAGTGGCTAGGACGAGCATGTCGGCCGGGTCAAATTTTCCTTCGAACGCCGTCACTTGACACTGGACTCCGTTGCCGAAGCTAAAGTCCTCGAGGGCCTCGAGCCGCCCGTCCAGATTTTGGTATTGCACCACACTGCTGAAACGTGCCCACGTGGGTGGGCGCTCGGCGAATGCACCGAGCATCTTATCCATGGCGAAGTTTTCAAAGGGCATGGTATCAAGATGCTGGCCGTGGACCTGGCGCAGAATGCTGCTGACAGTCGTGTTGGAATCGTGAAGCTGCACGCGCACCGGGATAATATTAAGACACGGGCCTAGAACATCGTCAACGGCTAGACCGTCGATGGAAATGTTGCGACCGGACACTAAGTGACCGAATACGACGTCGGTGGAGGAGGACAGCTCCGCGAGGACCAGAGCCCATGCGGCCTTGAGAATAGTGGCGAAGGTGAAGCTGTGACTGGCTTGGCGCGGGGTCATGATAGTTCGAGACACAGTTAGGTTATGGCCACTCTTATAGGCAGGGGACAAGTGAGTGACGATATTGGTCATACGAGCCCCTTTGAGCAGCGAGTTCCAGTATGCCTCGGCGCCACCTCGCTCAGATTCGCGGGCGGCGAGAACAAAGTCTGCAAAGTCATGAGGCTTGGTGGAAGGGGTTTGGCCTTGATACAGCGCGACAAGGTCGTCAATGAGGATCTGTATCGACATTCCGTCATACTGCGCATGCGAAAGACGCATTACCATGATACTGCTACTCTCTCCGCCGAGGAATAAGAAGCGGGGCATTGGCTGGCCAAGTGTGACTGTTTCAAGCTGATCAGCCTTGACCCAGGCGGCCGCGGCATCCTGCTGTCGCGACTCGGGGCACTGTATAGCATTAAAGCTAGGAACCATCGAGCGTAGAATAACCTGGAAGAGGCGCCGCTTGAACGGGACAAATGACGTGCGTAGGATGGTATGGCTGGCGACCAGAGCATAACAGGCTTCGCGGAGACGGTGTTCGTCAATGTGGCCTGCAAGGTAGAAGGCAAAGTAGTTGGTGCTGCCGCGGCCTTGGAGGATGCTACTCTCTATGAAGCCCATCTGAGATGGGCTAGCCTCTACGATGTCTTGGATGTCAGAAGGACGCACGCCAACCTGTGGGCAGATGATGTCTTGGACGAAACCAGAAGTGGCGAGAGAACCAAGGGATGACAGAGGCTTGCGAGCAATGTTCTTCCGTGCGAGCATGTCAACCTCGGACTTTATACCCACAGCATCTGTTTGGAGAAGCAGGCATAGGGCTTCGAGACTTTGATTCCGGAGGATATTGGCAATTGATATCGCGAGTCCTGCAGATCGACAAGCCTTGACGAGCTTGATGGCCATGATGGAGTCACCACCGAGGTTGAGGAAATTGTCTTCGAGGCTGATTGCTGCCGCGTCCTTGTTCAGCACGCTGGCCCAGAGTCCGCGCATACGTTGCTGCAGGTCTGTGAGTTCAACATGGTCAGGGAAACCGGTCAAGTTTCCTGTGGACAAGTAGTCTGGAGAGGAATCCTCCACGGCAAAGAAGTCGGAAGCAATTTGACATAGCTTGTTGCGATCAATCTTGTGAGACGAAAGGTATGGAAGTTGTCGAAGGGGGAGGATAGCTGACGGCACCATGTAGGATGGGGCGGAGGACATGATGGTGGCTCGAAACTTGTGTCTGGCCTCGAAGGCTGACGCTGTTTGTCGCGATACTCTACCTGAAGCAACTGCGGTAATGTCCTCGCACTCGTCGCCGGCGGCGGCAAAGGCCACGAGCCTAATGTTTGTACTGTTACTACCGCCGATATCGACGGCTTCCACAGCGACCTGATATTTCTTGCCCAGTGCCTGGTGAGCGTGGTGCTCAACCTCACCAAGCTCCACGCGCTGGCCGCTAATTTTGACCTGTCGGTCCTTGCGCCCGGCAAACCGATACGACCCATCGGCGTTCAACTGGACGAGGTCGCCAGTCTTGTACATTCTTCGGGTCTCGCCTACATGGCGATTGGCCCAAGAAGGATTTGTGATGAATGCCAGAGCGGTTCGTGAGGGATCGTTCAGGTAGCCACGTGATAGTTTTGTCTAATGGAGTTAGCTATTGGCGGAACAGGACAGGAATAGCGCGAGGGTTGGGGAAAATATATCAACTTACCCCCTCAATCAAAAGCTCCCCTATGGAACCGGGCGGTGCGAGAACATTATGATCATCCGGGTTGACAATCCAATATTTGCAATGGCTCGGGAAACCTATATTGCTGGGCTTTGGAGGGTCGACACACGAGCAGGTCATGATACTGCTCATAATGGAGCACTCTGACGGCCCGTATGCGAATATCAGTCTCACCCTATCTAACCAGCGTTGTGTCTCATACTCAGGCGTCGATTCTCCAACCAGAGCGACGGTATGAACGCTGCTGATGTTCTCTGGTTGTAGGGTGGCGGCAAGTGAAGGAGTTACAAGCAACGTGTCGACCTTCATCCTGGTGATAGCCCCCTCGACATCATCCATGCGCTCGACCTCGGATGGGATGCACAGACAGCCCCCAGACATGAGCGTGGCAAGGACCTCGCAGACGGCTGCGTCGAAGTTGTATGAGGCGAATTGCAACAGCCGTGTTCTTGAATCAAGATGCATCCCCTGGATCAGACCAGCTGCACTGGAATTCCAGGCTGTGTGCTCTATCACGACACCCTTGGGTGTGCCAGTACTTCCAGATGTGAATAGGACGTATGCAGGATGTCGACTGCGGCTGGAGAGATGCTTTGGGGCGTTGTCCGACGTGACTGGAGGCAGTCGCTGCATGAACTCAGCGTTCACAACAAGAGGAGTGGTGTTTCGATCGGCTTGATGATTAGGCACAAGCCTCTTGCTCAAAGCCTCCGATGTGAGTACGAGACGAGCATCTGTCTGCTCAAAGATGGCCTGGAATCGTGCTGGCTGAGTGGCGTCCATGGGAACAAATGCACCGCCCGCCTTGAGAACGGCTACTACGGCTATGATGAACCACAGGCTCTTTTCCATACACACAGGCACGAACACCTCTGGCCCAACCGCGTGATCGTTGACGAGGTGAGCGGCAAGCTGGGTTGACAAGATCTCGAGTTCTTGATATGTGAGCTGTCCGTCCCAAGAGCAGACGGCAGGGCTGTCGGGATTTTTCTTCGCAGTAGCCGATATGACCTCATCCACGGGCATGTTGGCATAAGTATTGATGTCGGTGTTTGTGTCAAGAGCGGCAGTCTTCTCTGCTACATTTTGTGCATCACCCTCCGTGATTAAGCACGACTCTGAAAGTGGACAATGGTTCATCTTCATGATACACTCGACAGCCCTACTGAATGTCTGCGCGACCCCTCTTGCCTGGAACGCCGTCATATGAGAAGCCCTGTAGTTAGTTGAGGCACGGAAGCCCGAGCCGTTTGCTGCAGGCCACACATTCACCGTCACATCGTACTCGGCGCCGTCATCTCCCCCGAGTGCGTCGAAACTTAGGCTGCTTTCTCGCGAGGAAGCTCTGATGTCGCCACTTTTGTTCTGGGCAAAGAAAGACATGCCTGTGTTGAATAGCGCTTCGGGGCGTTTGGAGGAAGCGAGCTGCCCCGCAGATGATCGCTGTTGGCGGCGATGCTGGACATCGGCCAGGGAGACAAATTGGTGGTTGAGGCTGTTGGACCAGCTGTCTTGCATATCCTCCAGCATCTTGACACTAGTTTTGGTATTGCAATTGCCTAGATTGACTCTCACGGTGAGCATGTTGCAGACAACGCCGATGATCGACTCGATGCCCTCGACAGGGGCGTCGCGACCAGACGCTAGGAAGCCGAAGCAGACATCTTCCATGCCTGTATATGCTCGCAAGACTAGAGCCCAGGCCATTCTGAAGACGCTAGCCGGCGTGAAACTATGCTCAAGACAGAAGTCGAAGATGGATTCAGAGGAGTCACCCAGCTCGACGGGGACTGACTCCATTCTCCACGTTTCTTGAGCGTCACTTAGGTCGAGAGCTTGTCTGGTGGGACTCTCTTTGAGTACTGGGAAGTGGCACGGTTGGACGCCGCCGAGATAGTTTATCCAATAGGCAAAGGAATCATCGGCGGACAGACCCTCAGTGTGGGCAACATAATCTCCAAAGCTCGGCGGACGCAACTCGCCTGGCGATCCGAGACGCAAACCGTCATAGGCCATAGCGAGATCGTTTACGACCACGGGCATGGAGAATCCGTCGATCAATGCATGGCTGATCTCGAGATACAGGTAGACTCTGTTTCCGGTGCGGTAGAGGAGCAAGCTGTGCTCTGGATCGAGAGTCTCCCCGCTTGTACTAGCCTGGGTACTGCTTGCTGATAGCCTGCGTATCTTGTCCAGAGTGCGATGTGCATTGTCTTCTTCGCCACCGTCTGTGTCGTCCATATTCTCGATTTGCTGGACTCGAGGAGAGAACTCGCGGAGGACAACCTGGTAGAAACCTTGGCCAGTGGCCATCGTGTCTTCGATGATGACCGTTCGTAGAGCATCATGCCGAGCAACGACCGCCTTCCAAGCAGCCTCTAGACGCCCCAAATCTATCCCCTTGCCCGTCCCGGATGTGACGGCGTAGAGGAATGACTCCCTGTACGAGCTGGCGTAGCGGGTTTGACTGATCAAAATGCCCTTTTGCGCCGGTCCGCAGGGATATATAGCCGTTATGCCGGCCAGGCTAGACAGTTTGAGAGCTGGCACGATCTCGGCCTTGATACGGTCTAGTTGCTTGTACGTGAGGTGAGGCATCTGGGGAAAGTCGCTCAGCGTCAGTTCGGGGGCTAAGGCCGCAATTTGCTCTGCGGCGGACTCGAGGAGGTTACGACAGTTGGAGATCCAGTCGTGAACCCTGCCTCGGTGGCGAGTTTTTTTGTTAAAGGTGAAGGTGAATGTCGCTCGTCCGTCGCCAGATACTTGGACGTTGACATCGAAGAGGGCCATCCTGCGGCAATTGGGGCCAATGTCCGCGGTGATGTTGACGCTGCTGCAGCCCTCAAGTTGCTCCAGGGGAGAGCATGAATCGGACAGAGTGTCTTTAGGGATCTGAACCAGAAGAGCATCGTTACGCTCTAGCTTCTGGCGGCCGCCAAAATAGTTGAACAGGATCTCCATTGGCCCTTGGTCAGTAAGGACGCCCTGTCCTTCCCCTGTCAGGAACCTTGACGCAAAATAGTACCACTCTTTGCCCGCCACTTTCGCACGCGCATCCTTGACTCGACGGATCGTGTCTATAAAAGCTTTACCCTCTTGGGCTGCTTCACAACCTTCGACAAAGGCCAGCTGGACTTGTAGAGGATGAATGACGGTGAGCCAGCCGACGGTGCTAGACAGATCCACGCTGCTGTTCCACGCACACTCGCGGCCATGGCCCTCACAATATACGGGCGGTAGGGATGCCCCTCCCCTCTCCGGAAAGACATCCGCGAACGAGGAAACCAGGGCTGACACAAAGAGGTCCTCGGGTTTAGTCTTCATACGATCGTTGCAGGCGGGGCCGAGGAGGCAGGATGTTGTCTCCTCATCAAGCGTGAAGCCGGCGCTGAGGGTGTCGCCGAAGATATTGCTGTCGGGCAAGATGCCCCAGAACTGGCAGTCAGCCTCGGGGACTTGGAACAAGCTGGCTGGGTCTCGAAGCGTCTGCGATGCGTTTGCGATTTGTTGTGTCTGCATCCAATTCCATTCTCGGAAAGAGACGGCGTCTCTGCTTAAAAGGTTTCCGGTACTGAGGAACTCCTCTATGTCCTGGAGGATGATTCGCCACGAGACCAAGTCAATCACTAGATGGTGGGCCGCCATGAAAAGACGCTGGTGGCTTTGACTGGCGACATGAGTAGATGTTGGTAAAGGATTTTCAGGCTCGCGTATATCAAAGAAATGTGCACAAAAGACAGTACCACTGACAGCATCCAGCCGACATTGAGCCTCTGTCATAATTAAGTCACTTTCAGCCTGAGACAAGAAATGATGTCGGACTATCGGCGATGAGATGTCTGCAGAAGGAATAATTCGTTGCTTCCAGACGCCTTCAACCTCGGTAAATGATGCGCGGAGCATCGCATGTTGCTCGACAACAGCCTGGACCGCTTTGGAAATCTCCTGAGGCGTTACCTTCCGGGTAAGTTGTATCAGCACACTTTGGTTATAGTGGCTTGAACTTGTGGGCGACAACATACAAGAACGCATTTGGCCAAGACCAGCTTCAAAGTAGAGCTTCTGAACGGGCGACAAATGAAAGTCAGATTCGGCAGGGGCTTCCTGGATATTTGATGTGGCCAAAGCCTGCTTGACACTCGCATCGGCGATGGCTTGTACGCGCTCGGCGAGATGACGGATAGATCTGCTCTGCAAGATGTCCTTGGTCTGGATGACCATATTCTCAGAACGGCAGCGAGCCATGGTCTGTATCGCGGTGATGGAATCGCCCCCGAGGCTGATGAAGGAGCGGCCAAGAAGAACCTGGTCGGCATCCAGACCAAGGACCCTGGCAACGATCTGCTGCAGTCGCTGCTCTATCTCCTTGTTACTTCGCAGGTCTACATCTTCCTCATCGGTGCCAGCAAAAGCCATGATCTCTTCGGCAGTCTTATGGCCCATACCTTCAAGCCAGATAGCGATATCACGCTTCCCGATCTTGGCAGAGGGTGTCAGGGGTAAGCGGTAGACCACTGCCCACACAGACGGAACCATGTACGACGGAACTTGAACCTCCAGCCTCAGTTTTATCTTGTCAATGTGGCGAGACGCTATAGCTCTGTCAGGTCCATTGACTAGCTTCAAGATGGAGTTACTGTCGGTAGCGGTGCCAGCAGTGAAGCTAAGAGCCAGGGTGGCCACCAATCTCCCCTTGAACCTGCCCACCTTTGGATGAATTACAGCGGCGACCCTGACTTGTTCGTCTGCCATAAGATGATGCTCCACTTCACCGGGCTCGAATCGCTGCCCATGAAGCTTCAGCTGCATGTCCTTGCGCCCGACGAAACTTATCATGCCGTCCGCCGGGTCGTACCGCACCAGGTCGCCTGTCTTGTACATACGGCTGTTTCCCGGCCTCCCGAACTCCTCCAGCCATGCAGCTCCGTTGATAAATACCTCGGCAGTCTTGCCTGGCTGTCCCAGATATCCTCTTGCCACCCCAACGGAGTCAAGCAGCAGCTCCCCAACGCACCCAACCGGTGTCAGCAAGTTGTGATTGTGCGGCTCGGCGATCCAGCAACGGCTTCCTGATCCTTTGCCAATAGCAGTGCAATCCGACTCTAGTGTCACATGGTTGTTGAGGACTGAGACGACTGAACACTCGGACGGTCCGTAGACGTTCAACAGACGAACTGTGTTGGACCAAGACCGATCTGTTGGGGACATGGCCTCACCACATAATATGAGCGTCTCGAGGGAAGGGACTTCGTTTCTGGGCAGGAGGCGACCGACAGAAGGTGTCATCATGGCCCAATTAACGCCTAGTTCCTGAATGACGTCTAAGAGCTGGGCCGGGTCGGTCCGAGCCTCGTCTCGGGCTAAGCACACGCAGCCGCCCTGGGTCAAGGTAGAGAAGGTCTCGACGATGTATGGGTCGAAGCTGTACGCGGCATGTTGGAGCGCACGGGACGTCTGCGAGATGTTCATTTTGACGGCGAAGGAGGCCGAACAGGAGACGAAAGAGCGGTGCTCGGTGGTGCTTGCCTTGGGCCGGCCCGTGGTTCCACTTGTGAAAACGACATAGGCCGCGTTCTCTGGCTTCACGGTTGGCAAGGCTCTAGTAGCCTTGGTATCTGCCTCCGACTCTTCCGTGCCTTCACTGATGGACTGCATAGTCGACGCGCCTATGGTCAAAATCGTGCGCCCTTCTTTTCGAAGGAGGTTAGAGTAGAATTCAGAGGCGACAATAAAATGTGCCCTTGTTATGTCAATCTGGTCCTCAAGTCTTTGCGGAGGGTGCGCCGGATCGAGCATGCACATGACACCTCCCGCCTTGAGAACGGCTAATTGAGACACGACCGCCCATGCTGACTTCTCAAAGATTGCCGGCACGATTTGCTCCACCGTTACACCCATATCATGAACAAGATGGCTCGCCAGTTTTGCCGACATGGAATCAAGCTGGGCGTATGTGAGGTCAAAGTCCCAGGCACGTATGGCGGGTGCGTTAGGTCGTTGGGCGGCATTCTTGCTGAAAATCTCGTGAATGCAGTCCTCGACGATCTTGGGGTCGTGTTTATTCCATTCGCGGATACGCAGCTTGTCCTCAGTGCTGCATAAATCTAGAGTGCCCAGTGGTAATTCATCATCGGCGCGTTCAATCAGCTGTTGAATGAGCCAGTCAAAGTGACTTGCTAGCTGGCAAGCGTAGGGAACAACTTGGCTGTCATAGGACATCCTGACGGTAAAGCTCCGGTTGTCCTCCTGGAGGAAACACTCGGCGACGAGGGCGTATACTTGGTAGTCTGCGTGGGTGCTGCTCATCATCTTGATCTCGTCGAAAGGTTCGTTCCGGCCCATCTCATCAGCCTTTGTGCTGCTACTCCTTCCATCCGGAAGATGAACGACAAACAGATTCTGAAACGCCACATTGCGACTCACGCGGGCCATATTATGCAGACCCCAGTGCTCATAGTCGATCATGTCCGCAGCCTGCATCTGAATCTGTTCGAGGAAGCCCGAGATTGGCTGCTCCCTACCGAGATAGACCTTGACTGGCACTGTCGCCAACGTGGGCCCATTAATCCTCTCGATACCATGCACAGCTGTACTCCTCCCGGATACGGACGCTCCAAAGACGACGTCTTCCGTGTTGGCGCCGTTGGCGTACCGCCCAGTGATGAGGGCCCACGCGGCTCGGAGGATGGTGGGCGTCGTGATATGAGAGCCTGCTGCCGCTGCCGAGCCGCTTCTCATAACGCTAATCTGACGGGAATGGAAGCTGTCAACACGTGGAACGTACGTATTACTTGGGAGTTGTGGAATGGTTGCGGGTGGAGCGTCGCTGGCCAACTGAGAGGCCCAGTACGCGGCGCAGGCAGCCTCGTCTTTGGCGCCGATGTGCGCGATGAAGTGGTTGAATGGAACGGTAGCAGGCAGCTCCTCTTGACGGTAAGCTTTCTGCACCTGCTCCAGAGTGAGATTCAGGCTCCATTCGTCGAAGAGTCCATGATGCGCGGTCCACACGAGGCAAAACTCTTCATCGCCGTCCAGGTTGTCCGATGGCTCCAGGATCGCAAACCTGGTAAGAGGCGAGCCCCAGATGAGAGCAATATTTAAATCATCGGCCAGGTAGTTCTCTTTCGAGCGGGCAACGGGATGCAACCAACTAATTGACTTACTCAGGACGACCTGCATGCTGCCGGCACCTTCGACGCTTACAAACCTCGTACGGAGGATCGGGTTTGCTGCAACAACGACCTCCCAAGCACGCTTCAGGCGGTCAACATCCACTGTTTTCCGAGACAATGGGAACACGCCGCGGTGGAGGTAGGCGCCTTTCTTCTCAACCGAGATGGCCATGAGACCCTCTTGGAGGGGAGTGCAGGGATACATATCAAGAATATCCTTTGGAAGAACTCGACATTGGACTGCGGCCGCAGATATCAACCAGTCGGCTGATTTGTCTCCAAGACCCAGGAGTGCGAATGGCTCAATGTCAGCGGGCTGAGACGACATAGCTCCCAATCCCAAATCGTGTACTTCCATCTCGGCAGCCATGTCGCAGAGCCTTGGGCGCTTGAGAATATCCGCTACCGTGATTGCTAGACCGTATTTGTCCCGTGCAGTTGACGCAAGTCTCATGGCACCAAGAGAGTCTCCTCCAAGGCGTATGAAACTCGTGTTGCGGCCAATCATGTCTGGCTGCACGCCCAGAGTTTCTACCCAGGCTTTTCGCAGTGTCTCCTCCGCCTTGCTGTGAAGCGGTTCTTGACTGGCGCTCCCGGCGAGTGAGTACTGGTTGAAAAGGTCCACTGGGATCTTTGCAGCAGTCCTGCGGAGTTTCTTACGATCCAGCTTGCCTGAAGACAATAACGGGAATGCGGAGAGTGCGATGAAGAGTGTCGGGATCATATAAGGAGCGAGGACGTTTTCCAGTGCGACCTGTAAGGTCTGGAACTGGATAGCAAGGTCTTGCGGAAGGTCCAAGAAGTTATTCTCTTCGCGGCCATCCGTCTTTTCTGGATTTTGTTTCTTGCCATCTTCTGCTCCTCCCTCTTGAGTCAGAGTAATGAACGCCGCCAGAGTCTGGCTACCCTTGAAGATATCCGGTTCGATAACTTCAACCGCAAGAGTCTCCAGGGCGTTGCAGTGAGAGAGTATATGTTGCTCGATCTCTTGAAGCTCTATCCTCTGCCCGTGGAGCTTGGACTGCGTATCCTTCCGGGCAATGAACCTGATACTGCCGTCTGAGTTTAAGCGAACCAGATCGCCCGTCTTGTACACACGAGTAGGGACTGCGTCTTCACCATGACTATTAGAACGCGTCTCAACAAGCCAAAGTGGTGGGCTGATGAAGGCTTCAAGTGTTTTTTGTTCGTTGTTCAGATAGCCATCGGCCACATTGAAGCCCTCGATGATGAGCTCGCCAACGCCACCAATTGGCACGAGGCGCTCAGAGTCTTCTGGATCGACGACCCAGCATACGCAGCCCATCTGATGACCAACGTTGGTCGGATCATCCATTACGCAGTCTTTCAAGACCGACGTGATGCCGCACTCACTTGGCCCGTACACGTTCATGAGCCTCGCGTGCCCCTTCCACTGCGCAATGTCCAACTTGGACATGGGCTCACCGCCCAAGACGAGACCTTCTATACCCGGGACATCAGCGGGCGGGACGAGACGCGCGACAGTTGGTGTTAAGAAGGCCAAATTGACCCGCGCTTCATTTATCATGTTTGTCAGGCCATCGGCCCTCTGGCTCTCGCTGGGAACACAAACACAGCCGCCAAAAAGGAGCGTTGTGACAATCTCTGCTATGCTCCCATCGAACGAGTACGAGGCATATTGCAGCACGCGGGAGCTACGCGACATCTTGGTTCGTTTTCCAAAGGCCTGGGCGGCAGTGCAGTAGGATGAATGGCTCGTGACGCTGCCTTTGGGCTGGCCTGTAGTTGCGCTTGTGAATACAATATACGCTGGGTCTATAGGCGTCACAGCACGGATTGGAGAACTGTGAGTCTCTCTCTGGTCATGGTATTTCAGGCAGTTTGGACACGATGTGGCCTGAGCCATGCAGTTCTCGTCAATAACGAGAATTTTGACACTGGCTGCAGTCACTAGGTCGGCAAGAAGCATAGATTCCTTTCTGCTGGCTAGGATTAGCCGAGCCTGCGTGTCTCTGACGATACCCATGGTTCTCTCAGTCGATATATGCTTGGGATCAAGGAGAACGAATGAACCGCCATTCTTGAGGACGGCCAGCAGGCTGATGACTACCCAGGCAGACCTCTCAAAGCACAGAGGCACGATGAAGCCAACTCGAAGTCCGAGGTGTGCGAGATGACGAGCAAGTCGGGTGGCAGCATCTTCTAGCTCCTTGTACGTGTAGCTTCCGTCCCAAGACTCGATAGACGGAGCATCAGGATATGCAGCTGCATTTGAGGAAATAAGATCATGGATGCATTTATCCACTCGTGGAGGGACGGTCTCATTCCACGTCCAGAGCTGCTTCTGCTGACTACTGCCAAGAAGATCCATCTCTCGTGCGGTGATCGTCGCCCACGATGAAGAGCCGAGTAGAGATCTCAAAGATGCTGAGAATGTATCAACCAGATTTTGTGCTTGTCCAGAGCAGAGGGAGGACGTCCTGTGGGCGAGTGCCACTTCGAGACGGTCACCGGTGACGTGGATGTCGATGATGGCGTTGTATTCAGTTGGTTCGTACGTGTACACTGGCTCCAGTGTAATCGATGCCTCGGAAAGGGCGACATCCGGCTGATGAACCTGGAAGTTCACGATGGTATTGAACAGGTCTCGTTGTCGTTGCTGCTGGGGCTGGCCACTGCTGGGGTCTACCATGAGGTTTCGCTGGACTTGGGCGAGAGAGCAGTACTGGTACTCAAGATCCCGAAGCGAGTCTTCCTGAATACCACTGAGAGCAGCATCCAGCGTATCAGAGAGATCGCACCGGCAGGCAAGAATATTAACAAAGGCTCCAATAGCATTGTCCTTGATCATATGCGTGCCATCGTCGGCGCCGAGATCATCACGACCGGAGACGAGATAGCCGAAGCACGGGTTATCAGAGCCGGTGTAGGCCCGGAGTACGAGCGACCAGGCAAGCTTGAATATGGTGGGTAGAGTTACATTGTGTGACTGGCAAAAAGCGCCCATAGCGTCGAGAGAGGGGAGAGATTCAGCCTTGGTGACTAGAATGGACCCATCCTGTACGACTCCGTCATCGAGGATGGGCAGGTGGCATGGCTGAACATGACTGAGAACATCTGTCCAATACTCCAGCTCCTTGTTTATATCACGTCCTTGCGTAAAGGAGACTAGCTCGCGGTAAGCCGGTGCCTCCGGGAGTTGTACGCCGCCGTGGTAGAGACTGATGAAGTCCCGGACAAGGATATCACCTGAAGCCCCGTCAATACAAGCATGGTTGATGTCGATCCGAACAAACTTTCTCCCGTCGCTGACATCAATGATAGTCAGCCTATGCGGAGGGAGTGCATCTCTAACAGCGAGGCTCAGCGGTTCTCTTAGCGCAGTGTCAAGTTCACTAGCCAGACAAGTCAACTTCAGGATTCTGGGTTCTACCACCTTGAGGACAACTTGGCAGAAGGCACCATTCTGGGAGACTATGTCGGGGATGAATATTGTCCTGAGGGCTGAGTGGCGATGGGTAAGTTTGATCCAAGCTTCTTCAAGGCCTTGTAGGTCAATTTTGTGAGAGCCAGACGCCGCAGTTACCTGGAAGACAGTAAAACACTGGTACAGGCTATGCTCCTTTGCTTGACTCAATAGCAGGCCTGTCTGCATGGGTGATGTGTCATAAACGTCTTCAACGTTGTTTGGTGACACGTTGAGATCGGGAAGAATCGAGGAGAAGAGGGTGTCGAGACCATCATATCCAGCTGTGAGGAGTGGGAAGTCGCTGAGTGTGTAAAGGTGTTGGGCTTGAGGGAGGAGAGATACGAAGGCATACAAACTCTCCTCGCACTTTTGAACCCATGTTTTAATGGCAACTTGATGCTTCATGCTCTTGTTGTACTCGAATTTGAGTCGCAAACAGCCCCTGATGACTTCGGTCGTGATTTCGAAGAGGCCAGGGCGGTGGAAGTCAGGCCCAATGTCGTACTCTTCTGGAAAGAAAGTTTCTCGCTCAAACAACCCCTCGGACCTCTCCAATTGTTGGTAGAGACCCAGAAAGTCAAACACAATCTCGGGTGCGGCCGCTGAGGAACCGAAAGCTTTGACACCATTTGGGTGAAGGAAACGCGACGCAAAGTACGGCCAGCCGTTATTTGGGACACGCTTTTGTGCGTCTTTGACGCGTCTAAGCGTTCCAAGCAGATCATTCTTGACAGGGTTCGTTTCAGCCAGGATGGGATACACGGTCGTAAACCAGCCAACCGTCGAGGAAATGTCGATGGAGTCATCCCACGGCTCTCGCCCGTGCGACTCGCGGAAGACGATTGGAGGCTGGCGGTCTTGAAAGACCTCAGCAAAGGAGTGTACGATAGCAGCGAGAAACAAATCGACGGGTTCAGTGCGCAGAGCCTCGTGTAACTTTGGCCCCATGAGGAGCGACGTCGTGGGCGCGTCTAGATTTACGACTGCCTTTTTAACGTCGCCGAACTTGTTCTCTCTGTTCTCCATCCCCCAGTACTCCAAATTGGGAGGTTTCAGTTTATGTTGATTAAGGAGGGCGACATTAGGATACAAGTGCTTGGTTGCATAGTCTGCTTGGAGTCTGCACCAGGTCTGCCAAGAAAGGGATCTCTGAGGCTGTAGGGCGTCAACACCGTCTTCAAGGACGACTTCCAGCTCCCGAATTAGGATCCGCCAAGACACGAGATCGATGATAGCGTGGTGGGCGATCATGGACAACAGCTGGCCCTGAGGCTCGTTGATGAGGTCGACGGCGAAGCCAGGTCCGTCGAACACGTCGATGACACACTGGCTGTTGAGGATTATGCCATCTATCTCTTGACGGTCATAAATATGGTGCTCTGTTAAGATAAACGAGTTTTCAGTAGGCTCCGGGGTCATTTGCCGCCATCCAGCACCAGGCAAGGATGAAGATGGCTGAACAAATCGGCACCGGAGGATGGCATGTCTCTCAGCCATCAATTCCAATGCTTTTGCCATGTTCTCCAACCTCACAGGGCGTTTCACACGTAACTGAAAGCTCTGGTTGAATCTGTTACTTCCTCCTGCCAGCGTGCCTTTCGGTTCCCACTGGAAGTAGAGTTGTTGGATGGGTGACAGATCGAAAGGCACGTCGAGCGAGTCTCTGGCTTCCGGAAGAATCGTATCGGCCTGGGCTTGGGTTAATTTGGCACAAGATGCAAGCAAGCCGATGGATCGCGATCGCAAAATGTCTTGCGTGCCTATGACTATGCCCTCAGATAAGCACTGAGACTTAAGATGGAGAGCTGAGATAGAGTCGCCACCAAGGTTGATGAAGCTCTTCCCTAGCGAGACAGATTCGAAGGGGAGGTTCAACACAAATCCGATCTGGCGAAGAATCGTTTCTGTGATTGGATTTGACCCATCTGCAGGAGAAGGGATCTCCTCCTTCTTGTCCTGGTCTAGGAAGCACTCTATTCTATCCGTGGCCTGTGTGTCCATTCCATTGATCCATTCTTTTACCTTGCGTCTGTCAATCTTGCCTGAAGGTCTCAAGGGAAAGGATCTGAGGACAAACCAGCTTGAGGGAATCATATACCCCGGTAGTGTTAACCTAAGGAGATCCCTCAGGCCTCGGATGGACTGGCGGAGTTGATCGAGCTCTGACTCTGGTTGCGAGGCCCCGAACTCCACAGCACTCAAGGTCACATCTGACTCGGTCGTCTCCACGCTTACATGGGATACTACCGCCACGAGGTGATTATTTCGGGCCCCGCGATCGGGAATAATTGCCGTCGCGAGACTGATGCCACGGCCCGCACACAGGTGCTGCTCAACAGCACCGAGCTCAACGCGCATCCCTCTGACCTTGACCTGCGCGTCTTTCCTTCCGATATAGGTGACCGAGCCGTCCATCTCTCGCCGCACGAGATCTCCAGTCAGATAGACTCTCTGACTACGCAAGGCTGGGAACTCCGATGACCATTCCGGGGTGTCAACAAAAGCCCTTTTCGTCTGCTCCTCGTCGCCTAGATATCCCCGAGCCAAGTGAGGCCCTTCTATAACGAGCTCTCCAACCGCTCCTGTGGGAACTAGGTGGTGGTGGTTTGCGGGGTCAACGACCCAGAACAGTCCGCTGACAGGCCAACCGAAGTTGGCCGCCTCGATGCGCTGGATGTCACTTGGGTCCAAACTTCCGCCAGAGTAGGGAACCATACGGATCGCCGAGGCAACGCAGCACTCACTCGGACCGTAACCATTTATCAGACGGACTCTGCCCGCCCACGTCTCGTAATCGGCCTTGGTGGGCGCCTCTCCCATAAGAAGCAAGGTCTTGAGACCGGGGAGCACGTCATCCGGTCGGATGATCTTGACCAGTGACGGTGTGAGATGAACCGAGTTCGCGCCAAAGTCCCGGATGAGGGCAGCGAGCCCCTTTTCCTCCCGAGTCTCCTCATCGGGTGTGCATATACAACCACCACATATCAAGATTGACAGGTTCTCAAAGATACTAGCATCAAAACTGTATGACGCGGTTTGTAGATTGCGGATCGACGAGTCCATTTTTGTCGCTTTAATAAAGTCAAGGGACATAGATAGGTAGCTAGAATGCTCAATGCAGACGCCTTTAGGCTCACCTGAGCTACCCGAGGTAAAGACGATGTATAGAAGGCTCGATGGACTGACCGAAGTCTGGGGAGGCGCCATGCTGTGTGGTCGAGATAGTGCAGCTATGGACTCAAGGCTCACTTCGTGGATGACGAGAGGGCTGCCGTCGTTTTCATTCTTGCAGTCATCCCACATGGGACGGCACGAAGGGGAACAAAGAAGGACTCTGGCACCGGTTCGCCGAACAGTCGCCCGCAAGGTGTCAATAGGAAACGAGGGATCCAGCAGCGTAAAAGCGGCCCCGGCCTTGATGACAGCCAGCATGGCGACGGTAGTCCAGGCCGACTTTCGGAAGCATAGGGACACGACCGCCTCTGGGCCAATGCACTCGCTAACAAGAGAATGAGCCAGAACGTTGGAGGTCTCATCGAGTTCGCGATAAGTTAGTGAGGCGTCAGAGGCATAGACGGCGAGCGAGTTGGGGCTCAATGCGGCGTTCCTAGCGATGTAGTCGTGAACGAGGCCACTAACGGGAGGCGGGCAGGTATGGTTCCAGGAAAGAGTCTTCTGCATTTCTTCTGAGCTCATCCCTACTTTCCGAAGGTGGCTGAGGGACGAGTCAAGATTGGAGACTAAATGGGAGACGATGGCCCGATAGTTGGCGGCGATCAGAGACACAGCCTCCTCGGAGAGGTGTGAGCTAGAGAATTGAAGACTGAATGGCATTGGATCAATTGATGATGATGAAGGTGACGCAGGCACGACTAAAACCAGGTCGATACCCTCAAGGTGAGCTAGATGAAGATCCTCCCAGGGACCAGCCAGCAAACACACTGCCGTGTTGAACTGAGGTCGACCTGGTGACTCACCATGCTGAGGCGGCTCGCAAGCCGAAGAGCATCGATGAGTGACATTAGCCTCCAATGATGCTCGACAGTCGAGCATCAGGGAAGATGCATCCCCATCTTCTGTAACCTGGACTCGACATGCCGCATAAGATAAAGAATGGCTTGAAGTTTCAGTGGGATCCTGCCGGGTCACGCCAAAGCTGACTTGGTTGCCTCCAAGGTAGAGATTCAGGAGGATCGACCATGCAGCCAGGTGAGCACTGACGACGTCGAACGATTCATTGGTGGCGCGCGGCACATCAAAGTCAATCTTGCAGGCCAGATGCGAGTCCAGGTCTTTGCTTATGAGGTCATGGCCGAGCCTAGGAAAGCTACAGGAGGGCCCTTGAAGCAATTGGGGACACCAAGATGGTTGTTCCAAATTCCTTGGCTCAGTCTTGCCAGCCATGTTTCAGAAACGGCTGGAGAAGATGGGGTTTGGAGCTGGGACTGTGCAATGGCGATTACCGTATCGATGTAGTCCGCACTGCTCACAAGACCTTGCTCGAGCTAGCTTTTGGGGGAGGCATCTTGCACCTTTTGACCAGAACAAAGGATATTGCCGGCCGGCCGGCTGTATTCGGAGGGGCTCTGCGGCTTGTAACTAGATACGCATTCAATACCTGCAAATCAAACGCAGACAAGTCAGCAGCAATGCCGAAGCTGGCTAGAATGCTGCCTCCAGTAGAGCTGAACAATTATCGACACGTCATATGACACCACACGCGAATCAGGGGCTCTAAATTTACAGCCGCGTCTGCCGATGCGCCTACGGAGCGGGGATATAAGATGACCTGCCGGATTCGGAGCAACTCGTCTTTGGCCTCAATAGGTATACCCAACCACGTACCTAAATCTTCCTTGGCGAGTATCCATGCCACGACCAGTTGCATTGAAGGTCCGGTGGAGGGTGTCGCAAAGGTCTACCTTACTTGGAACTCACTCTACAAGAACATGCCCCACAGAGCAGTCGCAGTTTTTATCGATTTATACTTGTATTCATTGACCAAACTTAGTTTAGCAGAAGTAGTACTAGAGCTGCTCAAGGTGCAACACCTCTATTCGACCCCTCCGTATAGTTATCAATACGATACTACTGGCTATCTAGGAAGAAAGTGACCGTCTTCAGACATAGCATCGTGTCTGTTTCCCCTATCCTAAGAGGTCCGCAAAACGGGACCATTGCTGCAAAAGCCAAGTACGTCCTTTACTTCTTGTGGGCTTCAAGGTGCTTGACGACATGCTGGGTGTCGATCTTGGCCTTGACAATGTCGATCTTGCCCTCAGGTGTGAAGTGGATGATACCGACAGTCTCGTGGTTCCATTCCTCGCCTGCGAAACGTCCAGTGTTAGCAAGCTAAAGCCTCCCTTTGAAGATGGCTTGGTTGGGGGAAGGATGAAATTCTGTTTTCCGCAGCATCACGTACCAGAGTGAGTGGTGGCCTTGCTGGTCAGGATGGCAACAGCCCAGTCGTCCTCGCCGCCACCGATGACGTGAGGAGGCAAAACCTCGACGGGCTTGCTGGTGTCGATGACGTCGGTCAGAGGGGGGATATCGGGGTGCGCGCTGCTCGCGCTCAGGGCGGCCGCGCCATGTATGTCAATGCCCAGATCGGGGATAGAGATGTGGATGTTGTCAGTGAAGAGGTCCTCGAGACCTCCGAAGTGAAGTAGGGAGCCTGGGTCTCCCTTCTTGACGTGCTCGTGCAGAGGCTGCTTCTGGAGGAGGGCCACGATCTGATTCTTGGTGGGAGCCATGATTGGAAGTGATGAGAGTAAGGATTTGTAAAAGTGAATATACCTTGAAGAATAGCTGAGTTGTATTGAGAATTTGTTGCAGACTTGGTGTTCGACATGAAAGGAGGGAGGCAGTCGTCGGGTCTTTATAGCTTCCAGTGCACTCGTTTATAGCATCCCTTCCCCCCGATATCACCCTTTGTCTCGCTCTCTTTAGGCATCAATGCCGCTCGTCTGACCGTTCCTCGCATCGGACTCCCCAATCCCAAACCTAGTCCTTGGCACCTTCGACTGCAGCAAGTCAACGGAATAACTGTAGGATCAGCTTACGCGCTCCTGTCATTAGCCATGACGCCTCTTGATGATATTGGCATCCATTATTTCACGCCTGCATATGCATGTCTTGAGTACACAGCCTCAAAAGGTTTTTGCAACGGCAACCAGAACCTCTCTAAGTCACGCGGAGTCGCGCGCTCCTCTGACCCATCGATCACTATCACAAGACAATCAAATCGAGTATCAATTACTGACAGAAGCCCCTCCTCGTGCCGTTTTCCTCCTTCATGTTTGGGCAAGGTATTGTGATGCGCGACCACCCACCCCGCTCCCCCGCTTGAAAACCACTTAGGTCACATCGATAATCTGCATGCGACCACATTCGTTCAATTTTCAGCTGCCTTCGTGCCTCAAGCTTTCCACGAAAAGAAAGGGTCCGTGCTCTGTATAAGCAGCCAAGATGCGAGTTGTCAGTCTCGGCTACTATATTTCGACATGAAATGAGTCATTATCATACGACGAGACATACTCGTACTTGACTGACACCACGATGAGGGTGATGATAGGCAAGCCAACCACAAGCTAAACAACTTACCAAGACACTAGTCTAGAAACGAATTTCGACATTGACAAATGCACGACGCCGCTTTGGGAGGTTTCAGCTAGCCACGAGCGCAGTTTTCCTTCGACGTATCAATAGATAGATACTATTTCTTACTCTTTACATTATAGAGCATGAGCAATGTACAAATGGAGACAAGCGCGTCGTCTTTATGTCCTGCCCACCTTCCCGGTATTGAGTTTCTGTCTGCATCTCTTTCCGCGAGTAAAAAGACTGAATGTATTCTTCTCAACAACATCACAGGAGGTCGGATTCTATGGGGCTTTCTCAGTGTGCAACTACATAGGTACTCTACACATCTGAGTAAATACAAATTCAAGCATATATGGGTCATACATTACCCTGACATGAATACTATAAGTCCCCAGCCAAGCAGGCAATGTGAGAGCTCACGATTAGAAAGCAAAGGACCGTTCCACCAAGGGTATTATCCATTACGGCCCGTGCAATAGGGCGTAGCCGAGCCCTTATTACAGCTGTTATTTGCACCTGTAATCGCAAGCATTGCAGTTATTGACTTGTATTTTGCCCTAACCGGCTACTAGACGTAATAGGAAGTGCAAATCGTTACAGTATCCTCATCTCCCCAGACCTATGACCTCCACAAAAGGCTCATCATAAAGAGGGGGCAAATCATTGGCATCCTGGATCCATGGGTGGGGTATTCGCTTACAGCTGGGGCTATTCCTGCACCTCAATCACACGTACCATGACTCTCATAGGCCAGAGAAGACATAGCATCAACCCCTGATTTTGATTCGCTGTGTTGAAATTGGAAGCGTAGGCACGGCCCGTCGGTTTTCTATCTGATAGCGCACAGTAAGGTAACACCGACATGCATGTTTGGAGCGCCTATTCCAATTCCTCTCATGGTAAGATGCAACGACAAGAGCTTTAACTGAATCCCATTTGCCTGTCTTGCATTGCGCTGAGATGCACCTTGGCACTGGCTACGTCCTCAACCCATTGTGGAGTCATGCTCTGCCTACCGTTTAAACACAGGCTTGACTTGCATGTCCTCATTCGTTTTGCCGAGGCCTTGTCCGGATCGCATAGCCGCAACGGCTGAGATTAGTGTGCTCTAGTGGTAGAACTATTGTCGTCCGTATATGCCGGCACATCTTTTGAGCTGGAAATACCCGGGCTGCGGCCTCAAAAGTCGATGAGCGGGGTAGTTGTGAGGCATTTAACTGCAGGCCACAATGGTCTCGGGTATTAGCGCGACAGGTATCTGACCATAACTGGGGTTCTTATTGGCCGCAGAGCCACGAAGAATCCCCTCTAGTAGTTTATATAGAGAAATAGTTTTACATTCATAATGCTATAAGGTCATTGTCTATACTAAACTGCTGCTGTGGCGCTGTAGGGTAGCCAGCCAGGACGAAGTCCAGGTCGTAATATTAGCAAACATTCAAGCTCGACCCACAGACATGGGTCATCAACCTGTCTTCGGGCACGGAGAGGGTAGCCCCGAAAAAAGTCTACAGGTTTGACGAACTGAAGACGACCATGCCTAATGGTCACACATCGGTACGATATGGCATTTCCAAGCTTGCCGACATCCATTATACATCCGCGCTTGGAGAAAGTTTCCCCGATGTCAAGTGCATCAGTGTCCATCTAGGCGCGGTGGCGACAAATATCGGCCAAAACACGCAGGGCTTGTTTCTGAGGGCCTTTCTTCATCTCGCTTTGCCTTTCCTTTCGACCCCCGAAAAAGGCGCTTTGTCGCAGATCTAGACTGCCGTCTGTCCAGACGCAGAGTAGGGGGCATTTTACGCCGCAGTGGGTAGGATTGAAAAAGGATCGCAGGGGAGCCGGAGTCGCGAACTACAAGAGAAGCTATGGAGCTGGATTCAAAGGGACCTTCAGCCACATCTGTCGCGTTCGGTGGTCGGCCAATGAGATTGCATATTGCCTTGTTCAAAAATGGCGCTGCAATCTGACTTTTGTAAGTAAAATGAGCTAAATACGCTCTTCATATTACTAATCCAGAAATTGCCGGGTGAGTAGAGAGCACAAGATATTGTGTTTTTCCAGGGAAATGCCTGGTAGAGAACAATAATAGGAAGAAGGAGGAAGGGCTTGTATTCATTGTCGGAATGTATCAAATGAATAGTTGTTGTAAAGCCCACGAGGCTCTTATGGATGCAAAAGAATTAACGCTTGTTCACCAAATAGACAATCAAAGGATTCGAACTGCCGTGAACCAGCTGTTTGGCGAAATCAAAACCTGGGTTCAGCAGACCATCTTCCGCTGGACTCCCGTCACCATAGACCACATCCGGGACAAGAAGGACATCGAACGGATACTCCAAGTCAGGCCGAGACTACGACTGTTAACGAACTCCCATCATTTCTCAGCGACAAGCGGATCCGAAAGTTCTTGATGCGCGGCCTGCTTCCGACTGATTGTTACCGAGTCCATGTTCAGGACACTGTCGACGCAGCAGTCAGAACAGAGCATGGGACCGAACCACTGTGTGAGGCCTAAGCTGAGGCAGCCGGTACACACTTTGGAGACGAAAATTTTCTGGTTGGGTACGTCGGTTTCTACCGTTGAAAGGTCTCGCACCTTGCCAGCCCTGGCACTCCATTAGGACGCAGCCTCGACCTGGATACGTTCCACGAGTGGCGTGCGCTCACCCTGAGACTGCTTGGCAAGCTCTTTGGAGATTTGGAGGGTCGCTGGCCGGGTTGTGTTCACGATTACGTCCACGCGGAAGCCACCAAAATGATGAATTTTTTCCGCCCCTGATAAAGGACGCCCAGCACCCAGCACTCTTCGAATCCCTTCAGTGTATTTTCATGTCTGCGGTTGGATTGTCGACATATGTCATGGCAACCCTTTTCAAGCAAGGCAATGTGAATGGTGAGAAGTACGAGCAGGGCTGTTTTGTTGTTGAGGGGGGTGAGGTGCCGGGATCCGAGGTTCATTCAAAATAGCCATCACTTCGTTGCGAGACGTTCAGGTGCAGTGTAGTGGTTGCATCAAGGGGCAGAACACAGATAAAGAATGGAGCTTGTCATCCAATTCTTCATCTCATGCGACGCAACTATTTTGCGATCATCTTTTTTTTTATGAAACAATGATCCCCCATGTACTGGCCCCATGAAAGCTTATCGCGACTTGTGCAGAGTGTATAAAGCCGCTAAAGCAGCGGCGCGCGCTCAGACTTTCAACAAGCTTGATCCTGGTCGGTTGACAGCTCAGACCAGCCACGCGCGAGTAAAAACTGTGCGGCCAATCACGGGCGATGGACGGGCGTGCTGACGAAGCAGAGCGGTGCATGACCACGTTACCGCCAGAAGCCATGGATTCTCGTCGCATCGAGGCGCGCCAAGTCGTCGCCGACCATGGGGAATCCTTTTTTCCACCCACGGGACCCTCGGCGACATGCCTTTCTTCTCCGTCCGCAGGCTCAAGCTTAGGAAGAGGCTGCGGCGCTGGTGCGAGTTGTGCTGCTGCGGCTGCTTCTGCTGCTGCGTCCGGCGACCGGATGCGGATGAGGTCCATGAGACACCGCCGCCCCAGGATAATGCCGCAGACAAGGCCCGACCGCTGAGCAGCACCACGTCCGAGTGCAACAGCCACCTGTGCCGCTCGTGTCGGGATATCCTCTCGCGGGATGTCGCCGACGACTCGGTCAAAGTCCTCACCGGCGTCGACTCGGACGAGCATTTCAGTTGGGAGGAGAGGAGGATCCGGTACGTGGGGCAGCTTGGGACCATCTTTGATCCCGAGTGCCCGCTGTGTCGGGAGCTAGGCCTCTGCCAATCGCCGAAGCGCCGGGATGAGCACCAGAACGCATCGCCCAAGACTGCGTACACATTCGAAAAGTACCTTCGGAGCGAGGCAACGGGTGGGTACAGCCTCGGTATCAATGTTGTCTCGGCAAAGTCGCAGGTTCGAAGCCTGGTCAAGGTCGGCCTCTGTCCAGAACCAGGTAAATATTTGCACCTTACGACCGGAAAGTCGCATTAACCGTGTATTTACTGCATATAGATGCTTCTGCAAGTTTGGGCCCATTTAGCTCGAATACAGGCTCCGAACGGAGCTGGCAGCTCGTCAATGAGTGGATGGCCAGATGCAAGCTGACCCATCAAATCTGCAATCCAGCACCGCTAGACATTCCACCACTACCAACGAGGGTAATTGATATTGGATCTGAAATCGATGGGTCACAGCCCCGCGTTGCAATCGTGACAGATGACACGCCATTGGAGCCGTATGCTACGCTAAGTCACTGCTGGGGAACCAACCAACCTCTCCAGCTGCTTGAGAGTAACCTTGCAGCCTTCATGGAAGCCATTCCAGAGGAAGAACTGTCCAAAACCTTTCTTGATGCCATCACTGCTACTCGACGGCTAAAACTCCGCTACTTATGGATCGACGCCCTGTGCATCATCCAGGACTCCGAGGAAGACTGGCAAGAAGAGGCCGCCAGGATGGGCGAGGTGTACTCCAACTCATATTGTAACATATCAGCAACCAGTGCATTAGACGGAACCCAGGGCTGCTTCTCAGAACGCGACCCGTCGTCTGTTTGTCCTGTTCGTATCAACGTCGGCTGGGGGCCCAGGTCTGGCGACTTCTACGCGATCGGATCCCACGCGTTTCCGAGGAATGTCTCTGCGGCCCCGCTACACCTACGAGCATGGGCGGTCCAAGAACGTCTATTGGCGCCGCGAAATATACAGTGCGGTGCAACACAGCTCTTCTGGGACTGCTGCGAGCTAGTGGCCAGCGAGAGCTTTCCATTGGCGCTGCCCAACGGGACCGATCTCGAACTCCGGGGCTTGGATTCGTCCAAGGTGATACTGCCCGAGGTGGAGGGCCGGCGCATGCGTCGGGCCATCGGCGCTCGGCCAGATGCTTCGCTCGAGGTGTACGCTGTTTGGAATCGCATCGTGAAGAACTACTCGGCGTGCAACCTCACGTACGCTACTGACAGGCTCGTCGCTCTTTCAGGTCTGGCGGCCAAGATGCAGGAATTCACGGGCTGCGAGTACCTTGCCGGCATGTGGCGCAAGCATTTGGCCTATCAGCTTCTGTGGACAACGCTACCACGAGAAGCGACTGTGGAGAGCAATTACATAGCGCCGAGTTGGTCTTGGGCATCAAGCCCCAACCCTGTGCTTCAGCCGAGCGAGGTCTGGTTTGGTGATGAGCGTGAGATTATGGTTGAGATTATCGACGCCAAGACTTATCTGGTCGATCAGAGGTATCCGTTTGGGCAAGTTACTGAAGGGTCTATAACGATCAAGGGCGTGCTTCTGAAGAACGCGGACAACTTCACTCTAACACCGGACGACGGCACGGGAGACACGTCTGACCCATGGGTTTGCATCAACGGCCTTGTTCTGTGTCGCCCACGTATGGACATTGCCGCTTACGAGAAGGGATCGCACGACCTATACTACCTTCCCATCCGCTGCGCGTCGACACGTGACAGCTTTGAGATGTACCAGCCAGATGTAAGCGGTCTGGTGTTGGAGGAAATTGGTGAGGGACAGGATACATTTCGAAGGGTTGGGCAGTTTGAGATTCACGCGGGTGGATACTGGTTTTACGATGTCGGGGCGTTGGAAGACTTTCAGATGGCGTGCTACGAGGCTAATGGAGAGACTGACGAAGGACGCTTTTCCAACTGGGGCGAGCGGCGCACGCTTACGATTCTATGAGATTTATGATTCCCCTTAAATAGATTATTAGTTACGATTGAGTATGATTATAAGAATGATTCAAGACTTGGAAGCAGAGCTATTGTATGGAACTGGTTCAGTCATCACTCATGTACCCACGTCTCGATCCTTTCCCGACCAAAATCCAACTTCATCAATGCCTTGCTGAAGTCGTCCACTTCATCTGCTCTAGACTCCATCAAACGGTCCATTTCGTCACGTCGCATAAACCCGATATTCTTCTCTGCACACAACCTTGTCCACGAGAACGCCGAGCCTGCATCCCACACGCCTCGCCGCGTCGTGAACAAGATACCTCCCGGACATTCGACAACCCCCTGCTGCATGGTTTTGTAAATTGAGTACATCATCTGCACAACGACCCATGTGCGCCTAATGCTCTCTGAGAGGATCCAAGCATGCCAGAAGCTCTCCTCTTGCCTGGCCACATCTCCGACGGCGATGAAAATTTCTTGTCCAAAATGTCCATCAATGCTACTGGGCAAAAGCAAATGGCCCTTTTCGGCAGCGCAGCGGGTAGCAGACAGCATCTCGCTGACCCATGTCTTCAACACTGACACCTGTTTCTCTGCGAGGTACCGCTGGCGGATGTCGTTCCCAAAAAGGCGCACCACCGTGTAGACAAAGAGGGCCTGTACGCGGCTTAGGTGTGCATAGCAATCATCTGATGACGTCTCTGCACCGCTATTTTTGATGATGGATTCGGCGCGCGATCCAATAATGCTTAGTATGAAATCCTCCGTCGCCGGTGTGCGTGCCAGGTAGCTTGACAAGGCTGTGAATGCATCTTGGATGCACAGCGGCTGCCGCGTCTGGTACAGCCGCGAATGGATAAAGTGGTTGCTACCTTTGGTTACCCAATCGGAGAGCCACTTGTTTATTTGGTCCACATATTCCAATGCATCTGATTTAGAAACGGGTCTTGGATTTGTCAACTTGAGCGGTGCAACGGACCATGATGCCAAAGTGAGGAACCAAGCTGATTGAAGAGAGGACACCCAGAAATCTGGGGAAACCACGAGGTCCGAATCCAAGGCCGTAGCCTGCGTTACCGTTACAATATTGTTCAAGATCACATCGTTCGAGGCCGTCATCTGATTTTCTGCTGTAATTTCCAGGGTCTGGGGATGCTCCTGTTGCGTCCCGTAGAAAATGAAGCCGGACGGGTGTGGTGCCGGGTAGACGCATTCGACCTCCCGAGATTGGCATCGGCTGCACGACGGAAACTCTCTCCCGCACTTGCGCTTGGCCTTCGCACAGGCGATGCACGCCTTGAGATCCCCGGCTTCCATGGCGATAAAAATTAGCTTACGATTGAATCATGGGTTGGTCGTCGAGCGATGGAGTGGACGTGGGTCTCGGTAGTGAGATGCGGAATGCCTAAACCAATTCAAGTTAGCGCTCCGCACTCGAATCAGCTTACAAATGAGGCATGGTGCGGATTCTAGCCACATTAGGCTAGCGCTCCGCTGGTGGTGTCTTGTCTAGGAGCACAGATGAGCATGATTCCTCAAGTAATCAAGAGTCGGCTTAAGCAGACGAGGCCACTATGGCTTTCAATCAGGGTATAAAATGTCCTCATTCTTCATAATATTTGAAAATCTCTTATTTGAACCTGCCAAACACTTCTCGCAGTACACAATGGATCCCGACTTTATCAAGCTCTTGATTCAACAAAACACCACTGACTTCACCAAAGTCATCCATCGGGAGCCCTATCCCTCCATTTCACTCTCTCGTCCCGAGTTGAGCCATGCTGGAAAGACTGTCCTTGTCACTGGCGGCGGATCCAACATTGGCCTGGGCATTGCCACAAGCTTCCTGAGAGCCGGCGCGTCCACTATTATCATCACCGGGCGACGCAAGGAGGTTTTGGAGAATGGTGTTGAAACGCTCAAGAAGGAGGCCAGCAAGATTCACTCTGATGCAGTCATAACCTCGCGGGTGAATGACCAAACCGATCATGATGCAGTCAAGGCCCTGTGGGCAGACTTTCAGACTGAAGGAATTTCTGTCGATATCCTGGTTGCCAACGCTGGCGACTTTTCCACGGGACAGCCCATTCTCGATGCTGGAGCGGAGCGAATCTGGCAGGCGTTTGAGGCAAACGTCCGCGGGCCCCTGGACATGGTGGAGGGCTTCGCCAAGCAGCCTGGCGACAGGCCAAGGGTAACATATACCTCCTTTTTGTCATCGGTTACGAAGCTGAAGCTAATTGCATTTCCCCAGGCCATTCTCAACATCGCAACCCAGGGCATCAATATGCTCTACGACGAGCAATTGATTCTTACGGCAAGAAACCCGGGGTACCCCCTGACCAAGAACTCGGGCACGCTCCTCATGCAGCTGATTGCTAAGGATGTTTCTCCCGAAAAGATGCAGATTGTCAGCTTCCACCCAGGCATCATTTACAACGAAGCGTTTAAAAAGATTGGCTTCTCTGAAACTGACCTTCCTTTTGACGACGGTAAACCACCTCTTTTACCATCCCCAAATCGCCATTTGTCTGCTAACTCGAATGGTGTACAAGCTGAACTCCCTGGTAGCTTCGCTGTCTGGGCTGCGAGCCCAGAGGCGCGATTTCTTCACGGGCGTTTTGTGTGGGCCACATGGGACGTTGACGAGCTGTCGACCGGGGAACTGCGAAAGCGAATCGACGAGAATGTCGACTTTCTCCGGGTCGGAGTTGTGGGTTTGCGAGGAGCGCGCAAGGATTAATTTGAGCAGTAGCAATATGTACGTACGTATTCATAGCTGAATGTATGGGCGCGAACAACAATCCGACCAAATGTTTTGAAAATTGGGTTTCCAGCCCTTGATCATTCATTTTCATTCATCGCATCAAGAATCTAATACAGGTATCTGAATTGGGGAATTTCCTTGTCCGTCTTGTCCAGCGCGTTGATGGATATATGAAGTGTATCCTCAGCTCCCGTAGCAACATCGCCGAGCTTATCGCGGCGCTTGTTTTCATAAATCAGATAACCCCTCCACACAAAGCACAGGACAAACCCAACGCAGAAACAGACGATGAGGCCAAGGAAACCAGATGGATATGCCGGTGCTTCACTAGCAAAGAACAAGTATGGCCCAGCAATATTACCAGCGCAGTACGCAATGAATGTCTATAATTTATCATGTTAGTATTTCGCGTTAGAAAATCGACCCCTCGAGGTTTGCAATTGCTTCGACTTACCAATGCGCTGACCGTGGCCCTCTTCGTGAAGCCTCCAAAGTTGGTGGAAATCATGCTCATCATCAGTGGAAAGTTGCCGGAATATCCGATACTTAGGCCGACGCCGATTAAACGCCCGGCCTTGTTTGACTTGTTGAGCTGTCGAACTAAAACAGAGCCGATAATGCTCATGGACATGTTAAACGCCATGAAGTAGGTGCGCGTGTTGGGAAGCTTGGTGCTCCCGATGGTGGCAATGATGACAAAAATCAGCTGGAAAGCATAGCTGACCATGTTCAAAAGCATCGTCTTGAGTGTGGAGAAGCCGAATCCTTTGATAATGATGCCGGAGAACTAGGGTTCAAGTGTGAGCCAAAAAGTTGGATCCGTTGTGGGGTGCCAAGAGATCACTTACAGTCACGATACCGTTGTTGGGAATGTTGCAGCTCAGTTGGATCAAGATTATCAACCAGCAGTTAGGGTCGCACAGTGCCTCGATAACCTGCTCCTTCTTCCACTGATTGTTCTTCGTGCCGGTCATATTAGACTCAACTCGAAGAACAGCCTTGGCCCGATCCTCCTTGCTGAGGAACCACGCAGTCTGTGGAGTGTCAGGAAGGAAGAAGAATACCACAGCGGAAAACGAGACTGTGAATGCTCCAAAAATGAGAAATACAGCCTATGACGAAGTCAGTCGATAATGTGCTAACAACAAAAAAAGAATTGCAGCCAAACTTGCCTTCCAAGGGGCGATGCTGTCAATATGGCCAATGGCATAGCCCAGGAGGCTGCCAAAAAATCCGGCAGATGTGTTTCCAAGGAACCAAGCGGCCTGGCGAAGAGGCTGCTCGCTTCTCTTGTACCACATGCCGATAATCATCGTCAGTCCGGGAGCCATCGCCGCTTCGCTCACACCCAAGAAAAATCGAACTGCAAGGAGACCTTCGGCATTGTGGCATACTGCAGTTAGCATGAGAATGCCACCCCATAGAACCCTATTGCCTCCAAGTCAGTTATTGCTGCAGGGCTTCATTTGCAAACATGGTTCGCATATGGTACTTACAAGAGCACCGAGATGACCTTGGCAATTGGCAGCCGAACCATGATAAACCCCGCAATGGGGTAGCATGCAATCAAGTACCCAAAATAGTAAATAGATCCGGCCCAGCTGTAGTCATTTCCAGAGAGGTGCAAATCATCCAAGAGGCCCAGGATTGAGGCATATGTGAGGCATGTCTTATCCAGAAATTGGAACAGATATGAAACGGCCATGATTGGCAGAAGACTTTGAATTGTTACTAAAAAGCATGCAGGGTTGTGCTGTCAGCCTTACCACATGTCAGCTTTGCGGAGGATTCTCTTGTCATCTTCGGGGCTCAAGGCGGTGTCAACCAATACACCCTCATTCAGCGACTCGGTTTTTGTCGCTGTCAGGCTCTGGTCCCTTGTCGGAGACACGTCCAAGGATTTTTCCATTTTTTCCTCGGCCATAGCGACGATGGGAGACGCTGGGTTGATGCTATTGGGAACAATTGAGGTTCAGCTGGAATTGAACATTGAGGCTCAAATTGGTGTGAAGTTGCGCATTGATAGTTGACAATAAAAGCACCCGCCTTCTTTATCAGGCGCTATTTTTTAACCGGGATACACTTTTTCAGGCCGAATCAAGATCGGGGAAGCACGGGTGTTATCAGGAAGCGATAGTAATTAGATATATCCCCGGCTACCGTAGCATCCAGCTGCCGTATCGCCGATGTTGGCAGTGGGGCTAGCCGACGAGCGCAGTGCCGTTGTGCGGGGTTAGCCGACGATATTCGCAAAGCTCCAATCACGAAAATGCCAGTGGAGACAAAGACGCGTCGAGATAATCATGAGACGTCATGTTTTGGGAATGGTAGACTATCTGATCTACCCCGCCTCGACAAGATTGGAAGCTTGAATAAGCTGATTCTTATCAGGTGCACGTTTCCCCACAGCGAGACTCACCAACAGCATAGGTCATAGCTCCCACGTCTGCGAACGTGCTGGGGTTGATAGGCAAAGCAGGAGATAATGTCACAAAGGTTATTCACCGTTCTCTTGAGTTGAGTTGTCGAATTGAATCTGCGGATTGCTAGTGCTCCAAGGCAGATTTAGACATAGCGAGAACCTACGTGATCATAGGTAGGGTGCTCAAGATGAATGAAGATCAAATATGCACACGGGATAAAATTATCAGGCGCACAACCTCGAGTCTTCTTCCTAAAGTGGGTACAAAAATAGTGTTGGAAATGATCTTTTCGCACTAGGAATGCTGCATCTATCGGCATTCACATGACAGGAGTGCTTGTAGTAATACGACCGTAGAGCGTGGATTAGTTCTAGGGGCACCGCCCGAGGCACTTGCGATCAACGAGGCATGTTTGTTGATAAATTGAGTGCTACCAACTAAACAATGTGCAAGCTCATATCTGCATGAGGTTCGACAACAGCAACATTCGAAGAACCAAAATAGCGCAAAATCTCCGATTCGTGCTTGGCATTGGGAATAATGAGAAACCTTGCCCAATTCTGTCAACCTCAAGAACGCTGCTGAGATGAGAGGGGATAGGGAAATTTTGCTGCTGAATTGCAACTGAACTAGACGTTCGGGGTAGATTTGTTTAAGCGCAATCCCAGCAGAAAAGACCAAAAAAAATTGAAGCAGTCATTCAAAATGGCAAAACATTAGGTCACGGTGGGGGTCGAACCCACAATCTCCTGATTCGTAGTCAGACGCCTTGCCATTGGGCCACGCGACCGTTTTTCGATGCACGGGGCCGCGGTATTTTGGAATATAGTGGTATGCCGACTGCAGCAACGAAAAGCTGAATAATGCGCTACCGTGATTTTAGCCTCACGCTTCAACGGTGTGAGGACGACAAGCATCATTGGCTTAGGGCGCGGATGAGTCGCGATATTTGTGACCATACCTCAACCGCTGAAATCAGCTTTTGTCCAACGCCATCAAGTTTTTAAAAAAAATTAATTTTTTTTCCCGAACACTCCAATCGTCATTTCATCGATCGCAGGAATGGTCGCTTCACCTAATGGTAGGCGCATCCAGGGTAGGCGGCAAAAAGCACAAACTGTGGAGATAGAATAGAGGAAACGTTTTCGTTTTACCCGTTGGCGTTGTGGGTCAGGTCCGCCTACCAACCTCTTATAAGGTTGGTCACAAAAATGCCGGATAGCTATAATATTCTAGATAATAATTTTCATATTAGCTTTATTAACTATACCTAAAAAATAGCTATAATTTATATAAATCTAAGTAATTATTATATAATACTAAAATATTCTATATTAAACCTAATTTTTATATTTCTAAGCCCTAAAAAAATATATTAAATAAATCTTATATTAAATTAATATAAAATATACTTATAATATAATATTTAAATATACTTTATAATATATAAAATAAAATAATTATTATAAAATTATTTTTTTTTTATTATATTCTTATTATTTAATTTAATATTTTAAAGTAAAAGATTAAATAAATTATTATTTTTTTTTTATTTTTATTTTT